>JAAALK010000285.1:22273875-22384325 GCA_019279435.1 Zizania palustris | reverse complement strand
TTCCAAGTACAGATTGGCGAAGCTCAATCATGGAAGTGTTGCAAGGAGAAGCAAAATATGTCCGAAGGGCCACAGCTTTCGAGGTTAAAGCTTAGAACCTCGGATTATCAAATAATCAACGGTATTTTATACAAGGCCGGAGTATGTTCCCCTCTGCTCCGATGTATATATCAAGCTGAAGGTCGAAATTCTTCGAGAAATCCATGAAGGACTTTGCGGTACCCATCTGGCCCCTCGAGCTTTGGCAGGAAAAAACACTTCGCCAGGGGCTTTATTGGCCTACAATAACAGCTGATGCGGAAACCTTGGTCCGCACTTGCCAAGGATGTCATGGATGGGACGAAAGAGTCATCGCCCACCAACAACCCTTCAAGTCATAGCTCCAGTATGGCCCATGGCCAGATGGGGCATGGATCTTATTGGTCCCTTCCCAACAGCAAAAGGAAATTTGAAGTTCGCAGTGGTAGCAATTGAATACTTTTAAAAGTGGGTCGAAGTAGAGCCCCTAACATCTATCACTTCGAACAATGTACAGAAATTTTTCTAGAAGAATATCATTTGCCAGTTCGGAGTGCCTAGACAACTCACAGTTGACAATGGAACACAATTCGACGCAGAACCTTTCAAGAAATTTTGCGAAGATCTAGGCATCCAGCTATGCTTTGCTGCAGTGCGACACCCTCAGTCTAACGGAGCTGTAGAAAGAGCCAATGGTAATATTTTGTCAGGGCTAAATCGAAGGATAGTAGGATTGGCAAAAGGACTCTGGACCAAAGAACTTCTGAAGATTTTGTGGTCCATTCGAACCACTCAAATGAGGTCCACGGGTTTCACTCCATTCAGACTATTATTCGGAGATGAAGCTATGACACCAACAGAGCTCAAAGGAGGATCACTTCACAGCAATGAACCAGAAATAGAAGGAGAAAGACAAGCTTCGCTGGATTTAACAGAGGAGACAAGACTTCGAGCTGTGGCAAATTTGTCAAAGTATTAGCAGTAGACGAAGGCTTGGTTCGACCCGAAGGTCAAGATTAATGAACTTAGACCGGGTCATCTTGTTTTGCGAAGTATCATAGCACCAGGAAAGTTAGGAAATAAATGGGAAGGTCCATACTTAATTGTTCGCTCAGGGTGTCCCGGTTCTTTTAAATTAGCTAATTTGGAAGGTGAAGAGTTAGCGCATACATGGCATGCAGAGCACCTAAAGCGATACTTCGCATAAAGGCTCCTTGTAATCATTTGTAAGCACTTTCCAAATTAATAAAGCATATGGTTCAGATAATGCCTACCCCTCATTAACTTCCCACTTCTGAGTGGACGCACTGGAATAGCGGAGTTGACCGAGAGGGAAGTGTCATTAATTTGAATCATATTTTTGGACTTCGGACCACTGGTCGGAAGTTTCCGACGTGGTGGGCTGACATAATCCGGAGTCCAAGCCACCGGCTTGTAGGCATCCGTAAAAGAGCCCGAGACCACAAGATGCGGAGTCCAAGCCACCGGCTGGTAGACATCCGTAAAAAGAGTCCAAGGAGACCAAATGATGCGGAGCCCAAGCCACCGGCTTGTAGGCATCCGTAAAAAGAGTCCAAAGAGACCACTGCGAACTCCAAACCACTGGTTTGACTGAATTCGCAAAAAGAGCCGAAGGAGGCCAAAACAAAACAGAGTTTGAGCCATGAGCTTCGAATGTCTGTTAAAGAAGTCCCAAGTGACAAATTGTGTAGGACACTAAAGTGTCTGGCAAGTTATCAAAGTGATTTCTTTCAAAAGCATAAGGTACTAAGTTACCAGTCTTCAGACTACAAATAGTCGAAGACATTTTGTAAGATTTTAATCAATATTTAAATTGCTGAGGGCTCCGAACCCCAACAAATTGTACTCCTAAGTTTTTCTTTGCGCCTAACCATCTTTGAATATAGTTCGAAGTTGCTTACGCTCAAAGAGGGGCTAGTAAATAGGGAGACAATTTTAAATTGATATTTATTATTCGAACAAATATGATTACATCATGAAAAATTGGTATCTATACCAAGAAGGAATCGAAGACCCCTTCGATCTCTAGAGCTAGGGTTAGAACGACTAGTTCCAGAGCCGGGAGTTCTAACAACTTTGCGTTTAACTCTCCTGCCTCCCTTCGAAGCTCTAAAGTATTTTTGTTCTTGTTGAAGCTCGGCCCAAGTTCGAAGTCGTTCGGGGCTCCTTTCCCTGCTTCCAAGTTCTTCAGGCTTTTTATCTTGAGTTTCATCTTCGTCTTCGGACCACACAATGTCTTCGGAAGATGAAGTTTCCAAGTTAACTTCTTTTTCTTCCTCTTTAATACAATATAATATATCTTTGCTTACTTCGGACGTAATTGCTCCGGAGCTATCCCGAGGAACTAGAAATCGAGGGTGCTTGTGAAGTTTTAAGATATCGAAGGTAGCCCATAATAAGCGAAGTTCGTCGTTAACATCTAACACTACGACATCTTCCATATGAGGCAAAGCCTAAAAACATGATAAGGAAATCTTCATTCATAAATGTACAAAAGCGTAGTGCTTTACATAGTGAAGATCCTAAGATAATTCTAAACCTGTGGGTTTGGTGGGGGCTGACTGCTCGAAGCTTGGGACCGATCTTGCTTCTGGCGTTGTCCTTCATCAATCCAGGCCTTGATCGCAGAGCGACCTTCGGCTCTCCATGAAGTTTGAAAGGCTTGCCAAGCAGCGGCCACACCTTCGGAAGGAGTAAGAAGCTGGTCGTCATCAAAGGTAATGGGACCCCCCCTGCGCTCGGAGTTATCGATTGGCCCAAATCTTCGTAGTAACGAAGTATGCCGATAGCAGCCACTTGTCCAGAGATTTCTCCGTACCGAATGCCTGCTGTCTTCATTTGCTTCGCTGCTCCTTGGATCCTTTTCAACCGTCGCAGCAGGGAGATGTTGTCATCCGAAGGAAGCATCCCA
Source organism: Zizania palustris (assembly GCA_019279435.1). Lineage (NCBI taxonomy): Eukaryota > Viridiplantae > Streptophyta > Magnoliopsida > Poales > Poaceae > Zizania > Zizania palustris. The sequence goes on along the minus strand of JAAALK010000285.1, from coordinate 22,381,375 downwards.
GTAGTACCGAAGTACTCCAGAACGCCTAGCAATTGGTCCATGACCTCCGCAGCTACCTTCTCCAACTTCAGCTTATCTTCAATGAAGGCATCCTTCATCGAAGTCAATTCTCTTACTACTCTAGAGAGCCTAGCTGCCTCCGTAGCTAAAGAATTCTTCTGATTCAGTAGCTGGCTAGCTTCTTCTTGGAGTCTAACAAGCTCAGCCCCTGCAGTAGCGTGCTCCGCCCGCATCTTTTCGATTTCCGCTCGAAGGACAATTTTTCTGCTTCGAGCTCTTTGTTCATAGCTTCCAAGCCCTGTCTAGCCCTACGCTCTGTTGAAAACCATGTTGTCCAAGTGGGCCACTCGACCTTCGGAGATAGTAAGATTTCATTGAAGAGCTGCATTTTCCTCTCGAAGGCGAAACGCTTCCACGTTCATTTGAGATGTTCGCAGCTCGGGCCAAGACTGTTTGCTGCGAAAAAAAAACCAAGGTGAGAAATTATTTGTATAGAAATTTGATGTTGTTTTGCAGATACTTCGTACCTGGTATGCTGCATGTTCCATGGCAGCGTTAAGCTCCGAACTCTCCGCCTCACTCAAGATAGCCACCAAGTCCGTCTCCCAGACTTCGCGACTAGCTCGATCCAAAGGCTCGAGCAAAGTCCGAAGCCCAGTTCTTTGCTCCAAGAAAGGAGCTAGAAGAGGGAGCATGCTCAAGGCTTGCTAGTCATCTTTGCTTGGCGAAGGCTCGGAGTGTTGAGCTGTGGTTTTTGGAGCCCTGCTAGGCTGGCCCCCTCAGTAGATTGGCTCTCATCTGTTGACTCAGACGGAGTTGATCCTGAGCTCGGAGCAGGGAGAGGGTCCATCTTCCCTTTGCCTTTTCCAGGACCCATTTGAGTGGCTCCTGGAATTGGCTCCGAAGTTGTCGAAGGTCCAGGAATTATATCTTAGGGACAGACCTCTTCCACGGAAGTGGATCCTGTAAAAACAAAAGAATTATGCGAAGTCTACCTTCGACATTTTGGCGACGGGTAAGCATTGGACTGCTTGGCGGGTCGAAGGCTACTCCAAAGTCTTCGTCGGAGTCAATGGTCAATCTTCGATATGAAGTACTTTTAGACAATATTCAAGGCAAATGCTTATTTTGTATTGTAATTGCTGCTAATCATGTTTTAGGAGCTTGCATATACACCCACCCTCGTACTTCTTTTTGCATCATCAAGTGACATGTTTTGCTCTTTTCTGAGTTTTTATGGTCACTTGTGCGCTGAACATCAAATTTCATCATTGTTTCTTTTAGGTGTTGTCAATGCACTCATCAAGGGGGTGATTGAGAAACCATGTGGGGTTTGCACTATGGTTTTATCTTTGTGGTGAGTGATTGACAAATTTACTTATTCATGGTCTAGACATGTGTTTGTTGTTTAGGGTTTCGTGTTTTGCTTGTCTCATGTGTGCAGGGTTGAGATGCGAGTCAATTGTCAATGGCGGGTGATCGGGGTCAAGCGGGGAGCTTGATGCCAGACGGTCAAGGATGCCGGGTGAAGTTGAGGAAGATCTCAGGCGTACACGTGGAGATAGAGAAAGACATGGAAGGACAGATGTTCAGGATAGTGTGTTGACTAAGTCAGCGAAAGAGAGGCCTGTGCAAGTGACCAGGCGGCTCGAGGGATCGAGAGCGGGAGAGAGTTGCCGGCGGTCAAGTTCGTGGATTGGTGACACGTGTCGGTGATCCGGTGTGCTTTGTAGGTTTCGGGGCAAAACCATCAAATCGAGATCCAAGCGTACTGAAGTGGAGCCGTAGTCGCTACGAAAGCTTCAAATCGGGACAAACTACCTTTAGATAGGATTTTACATTTTTAGCCCTTTGGGCCTTCGCGTCTGTAAAATCCTAGGGGTATTTTTTTCTTTTCCTGTTTTTGAATTGCCTATTAAAGGCCACATAGTCCTAAGGTTTCCACCAACTCATTCACTTTAAAAATCTGAGTTCACTTTACCTTGTTCTAGAATTTTTCTCTGTTTTTCTCAAATCATCTGCATCACACTGTTCTTGAAATTCCTGGCCGACTCCTGTTTTGTTCCTATTTGTTTGGTTTTTTTATTTCTCTAAAAAACCAGTCACCGGTTTTCTTGAGGAGTCTATTCACAGTTTTTAAGAGAAATCACTGTGTAGTTGAGCGGTGATTTTTGGCGGAGAACAAAGCACAGCGCGCTGTAGCGCTTCTTTCCGGCGGTGGCTTGTTTTAGCTGGGAGTATCACAATGCTCTAGCCTGTGTTGCGCGAGAACATCACTCGGAGGAGGGTGCCTAGTGCTGGATGGCAAGGGCTACAGCCGAGCAGCACGGACACCAAGTGTTCGGCAAATTGACTGCATAGTAATCTCTTTACCTCATTTTGCGTGCACTTGAAGTTATTATTCATGTTGATTATTCTGTGATTAATTAAATTACTGCAAGCATTTCATTGATATATCCTTGTGTTTTTAGTGCCCATCTAGTGTTTTTAAAATCATCTACGAGCACATTTATTTTCAGCATTTAATTAAATTCTTGTGCACTGTTGATGTTTAGTTTGTGGTGTATGAAATGCCTATGATTATTGGATGTTTTTCTAGCACTCAAAGATTTGTCTGTCTAGTCCCCGTGAACTTTATTGATCTGTCTTGTGTGTGTCGTACTGTTGTCTTTTCAATTAGGACATTGGTTGATTTTTGAAGGCTGGATTAATTTTAGTGCTTGTGATCTCTCATACTGTCGCATCATATCAAATCTGACAGGACAGTGATAGTACTAGATTTATCTAGGATTTTGCTATGATATTTAATTTTCTTCAGGTTGTTCATTGAGAGGAGCGTTGGGTGTTAGAGAAGGTCATTAATTCGAAAGAATTTGTTGAGACGCCTATTCACCCTCCCCACTCTACTCACCTATTTCGGCCCTACAGATATCCTCCCCAGGCCAAGGCCTGAAGGTGAAATTATAATGAAGATCATTGTCAAGGACGACAAAGACTATCCCATCCAGTTTATGATGGGGGAGTGGTCCCGATCTTCCGCTAGGTAAAGGATAAACTTGGGTTGGTGGAGAATCTCGACGTTGGCGATCCAAGGCTCCGGTCCGGCGGATCAAAACCTTGCAATCGTTACACCACTGTCTCCGTTGGTTATCAACCACGCAGGACGCGATTGACCTCGCCACGAAGGCTAATTCCTGCAAGCGAACCCAAGAACACAAGCAAGAACAGGAAGGATACAAATCGAATGCCAAAACAGACAAACGAAGATAAGGTGAGGTTTCACAAACGCCAATGCAGCAGCCAATCGGTCCGGTAAAAGAGGCGGGATCTAAACACAACAGTGTAGATGCAAACAAAGCAAAACCTGGCCCTAGAGGCGGCTGGCGTGAGAATATATAGGGCGGCAGCCTGTGAAAGGCGAACAGACATGGGCTGTGGGCTAGAAGACGTACAGACTCAGACTATGGGCCAACATGGCCCAGTTCTGTCATGCAGGACTATTTAAATCACACAGAACGACTCGAGACTCCAAATGAGGTGAAACCAACGGCAAACGATCCGTCTTCTCCTCAGCTTTCCAAAAAGTCAAAGAACGCACCAATCGGACTTCGTATGAGGAAGTTATGCCCATTTTGGTGCAGGGTGGTTGATGTAGTCCGAACCAGCGAATTCTTGACTTCAAATCATCCGTGTGACTCCGTCTTCACTCCAACTCTCCTATTCCATCTCCCATGTTCCTAAGCAACAAAATATCACTAGGATTCAGTAGCATCTCATCCAAACAAATATTAACATAGTTGCTAAGGAAAGAATTAACCTCATGGTTCAAGCGGCGGGCACGGGCGCGTGTGATTGATCCTTGTAGCTGAATTGTAGGTGGAGGCTCCATGTGTCTATCATGTGAGGTGATGTCCTCATCATCCTCCCCCTTTTGAATTGGAGTCGTCCTCGACTCAAGCTCATCATCATCTCCCAAATAGGGCTTTAAATCTGAAATGTTAAATGTGGGACTAACCCCAAAAGCTGCAGGCAACTCAAGCTTATATGCATTGTCATTTATCTTCTCAAGCACACGGAAAGGACCATCAGCACGGGGCATCAATTTAGACTTTCGTAAATCAGGAAAACGATCCTTGCGCAAGTGCAACCAAACAAGATCACCCGGTTCAAATGTTATCTCTTTTCTACCCTTACTACCATAAGCACGATATTTCTCATTCATTTTCTCTATGTTTGCTTTAGTAGTTTCATGCATCTTAAGTAATAATTCAGCACATGTAGTAGCATCAAAATTCAATTTTTTAGATGGTGGTAATGGTAGCAAATCAATGGGAGCACGTGGATTAAAGCCATAGACCACTTGAAACGGACTTACCTTAGTAGTGGAGTGTACTGACCTATTATATGCAAACTCAGTATGAGGTAGACACTCTTCCAAAGCTTCAAGTTGGTCTTCAAAACAGCCCTCAACATGGTGGACAATGTGCGGTTGACGACCTCCGTTTGTCCATCCGTTTGGGGGTGACAAGTAGTAGAAAACAGCAGCTTCGTCCCCAACTTATGCCACAACGTCCTCCAAAATTGACTTAAGAATTTGGCATCACGATCTGAAACGATGGTATTGGGAACTCCATGCAAGCGTACGACCTCTCTGAAAAACAAATCAGCAACATTTGTAGCATCGTCGCTCTTGTGACAAGGTATAAAATGCGCCATTTTAGAGAAACGATCTACCACCACAAAAATACTATCTCTCCCCCTCCTAGTTCTAGGTAATCCTAACACAAAATCCATAGAAATATCCTCCCAAGGTACACTAGGAACGGGCAGAGGCATATAAAGACCATGTGGGTTTAGACGGGACTTAGCTTTATTGCAAGTAGTGCATCGTGCCACATAGCGCTCAACATCGCGTCTCATCCTAGGCCAATAGAAGTGTGTGGACAGCACATCTTCGGTTTTCTTTGATCCAAAATGACCCATCAAACCACCACCATGTGCTTCCTGCAATAACAACAAGCGAAGAGAGCTAGCCGGCACACATAACTTGTTAGCACGAAAAAGATATCCATTGTTCAGCACATATTTGTTCCAAGCACGGTCATCGGTACAATTTGCAAAAGCATCTTTGAAGTCCAAATCAGTAGCATACATGTCCTTCAATGTTTCTAAACCAAAGATCTTATAATCAAGTTGAGAAAGCAATGTATAACGTCTAGATAAAGCATCGGCAATCACATTATCTTTCCCTTTCTTATGCTTAATGATATATGGAAAAGTCTCAATAAATTCTACCCATTTAGCATGCCGTTTATTCAGATTTGCTTGACTACGTATATGCTTCAATGCTTCATGATCGGAATGAATAATAAACTCCTTAGGCAAAAGGTAATGTTGCCAAGTTTCAAGCACACGCACTAAGGCATATAATTCCTTATCATAGGTAGAATAATTCAACTATGGACCATGTAATTTTTCACTAAAATAGGCCACGGGTTTACCTCCTTGTAGCAGCACACCGCCTAATCCAAACCCACTAGCATCACATTCTAACTCAAAAGGCTTACTGAAGTCGGGTAGCTGAAGTAGAGGTGCATGTGTAAGACGATCTTTGAGTGTGGCAAAAGCTTGTTCATGTGCTGGTTCCCAAGTAAAAGTAACTCCCTTCTTGGTCAACTCATGCAAAGGACCGGCTATGGTGCTGAAATCTTTCACAAAACGCCGGTAGAAACCTGCAAGACCAAGAAAACTACGTACCTGTGTGATAGTTTGGGGTTGCGGCCAGCTGTTGATTGCTTCGACCTTTGCCGCATCAACCTCAATACCCTGTGAAGTGACAACATATCCAAGAAACACAACTCGATCCGTGCAAAATGTGCACTTCTCAATGTTACCAAACATTCTAGCTTCACGGAGGACAGAAAAAACAGCACGTAGGTGTTCAACATGTTCAGTGAGAGACTTGCTATAAACCAAGATATCATCAAAGTATACAACCACAAAGCGTCCTATAAAGTGCCGTAGGACTTCATTCATCAAGCGCATGAAGGTACTAGGTGCATTAGTAAGTCCAAAAGGCATGACAAGCCACTCATATAATCCAAACTTTGTTTTAAAAGCAGTTTTCCATTCATCACCTAGTTTCATGCGAATTTGGTGGTAGCTACTATGGAGATCGATCTTAGTAAAGATAATGGCACCACTAAGCTCATCAAGCATGTCATCCAATCTAGGAATAGGGTGTCGATATCGAATGGTGATATTATTAATAGCACGACAATCAACACACATGCGCCAACTACCATCTTTCTTAGGTACCAAACGAACGGGTACTGCACAAGGACTAAGGCTTTCACAGACGTACCCACGATCAAGAAGGTCCTGTACTTGGCGCTCAATTTCTTTTGTCTCCTCCGGATTAGTACGGTACGCTGCACGATTAGGAAGAGACGCTCCCGGGACCAAATCAATTTGGTGCTCGATGCCGCGTATCGGTGGCAGCCCGGGTGGTATCTCAGCAGGAAAAACATCTTTAAATTCCTGCAAAAGGTCAGTGACTGCAACAGGAACAGAGCTAGGAATGTTCGCAAGTGAAAACAACACGTTTGTGCAAATCAAGCCATATAGCAAGGGGGTATCATCACAAATTTCAGCAAGGTCAGTTTTAGTTGCAAGCATGACACGCCCTTTCAGATTTATAACTTGTGATGAAGAAGGAGAAGCAATTTTATCTTTCTGTTGCCTCAAAAGCGTCTTAGCTACTTGCTGATTTTCAGAAGGTTGTTTGCTCTTTTGTGCATCCCTAGCATGTTTTTCTTGTTCAAATTTTACAATTTCAGCAGGAGTCATAGGAAGCAATGTAACTTTCTTTCCTTTATACATAAATGTGTACGTATTGCTCCTACCATGGTGTGTAGCATCAGTATCATACTCCCAAGGTCTACTAAGTAACAGAGAACATGCTTGCATTGGTACTACATCAAAATCAGTAGCTCCGAAGTATGTACCAATGGAAAATTTGATGTGAGCAGTTTGTGTTACCTTGACCTTACCGCTATTGTTGAACCATTGCACATGGTAAGGGTGTGGATGCGCACGTGTGGGAAGTTGAAGCTTCGTTACCATGTCGTGGCTCACCAAATTGTTGCAACTACCACTGTCGATGATGACACGTACACGACGGTCATTGACGCCGAAGAAGGTCTGAAACAGATTGTTCCGTTGTGCCCTGTCGTCCTGCTCCATGTGAGTGCTCAAGACGCGTTGTACAATAAGTGCTTCAAGGTTGGCAGTGGCATCCGACGCAATAACAACATCATCGTCGAATGTATCATCATCTCCTGCAATGTTAGCAGCAAGTGCATATTCATCTTCAACATCACTAGCACTTACATAGCCACCGTCTTCCGTAGCAATATAAGCCCGCTGACTAGGGCAGTCTTTCATCACATGGCCAAATCCTTTGCATCTGTGACACTGGATCGCTGCAGAACGTGCAGTAGAGGCTGCCGAGGAGGTGGGCTTGGCTGGCGCCTTAGATGCTGCAGTCTTGGAACTCTCATCCTGGGCTGTAGATGTAGAAGGTGCTGATGTAGCCGCCTGTCGAGAAGGGGGTGCGGGTGGTCGTTGCTGCTGCCCACTTGAGCGTGAAGTAGCACCACCAATGTTGGTCCTCATGCTGCGTTGTGGTTGTTGGCGACCCTGCAATTCTTTTTCTGCAAGTATAGCAAGGTGGAAAAGACGAGTGATAGTATTGTATTCTTTATAATCAATGATATCCTGAATTTCACGTCTTAAACCACCATAAAAACGGGCCATTTATCCTCATTGTCCTCCTCGATTTCAGCACGCATGCAACCTATTTGCAACTCCTGATAATACTCCTCTACCGATTTATTTCCTTGGTTTAGGCGCTGCAATTTTTTTCTCAAATCACGTTTATATGAAGGAGGGACCCATCTACCACGCATTTGCCGTTTTAACATATCCCAAGTTTGTGGTTCATTTCCAACCTAAACTATTTCAGTCCACCAAAGAAGAGCATATCCAGTGAAGTCACTAGTAGCTAAACGCACGCGGTGGATAGCAGGAACCATGTGAGCATTAAATTTTTGTTCGACTGACATCTCCCAATATAAATACGCATCTGGATCATAGGTGCCAGCAAAAGGAGGTACTGAAAATTTTACCTTAGAGTAGGGATCATTGTTCCTGTGGTTGTCATTGTTACCTCGTGGAGGGCGGTTGCGGTGGCCGCCCATACCTTGACGGTTGAACTGAAAACGATGACGTGCAGCCTCGTCAGGGTCAATGGCATTGTTTCCGGCATAGGATAGGTCGTCTTCCTCTTCAATATGATCGTCTTCCTCTTCAACATGTTCATCGTTGGCTCGTGCAGCAGGCAATCGTGTTTCCAAGGCAGTCATTCGGTCCACTAGGTCAGCCACAGTATGCGCGAGATGTTCGATGGAATGTTGGGTCTGCCGCTGAGACTCTAGTAGAGCACGCCGTGAGACACAGTCATTAAATCAGATGGAGGGGTGCCGCTGTTATCTGCCATGTTAGTGAAAAGATAAAACAACAAAGAATAATCCTATGTAAAACAGCTAGGTGGGGTGGTGGGTGTGGGGTGGAAGCAATCCATCAAGCACCTTACCCACGCTTGCAAGTGTTCTTACCACGCCGCAGTGAGGTAACCGGCCTACAGGTGATGAACCAAGTGGAGGGTGGTGGCAATTGCAAGGAATGAACCTGTCCTGACCAAGAGAAGGGTGTAGCTTGGAAGGCAAAGTGAGTAGCAAGGATTAGCGAGAACAATAACAGTTAAACCAAGTTCAATAAGTATTCCCTAGTACTCGTCAAAGTTGCTGGCCTTAGTGCTCCCAAGGTGAAAATTCAAGCAATAGAGGGAAACTATGTGCCCAAAACTCAAATGGAAGCAACACAGGCCAAATTCAGCTCTCTGCAGATCGGACAAGAGATCGGACAAGAGATCGGACAAGAGATCGGACAAGAGATTGGACAAGCAGAAACTGCCACTGCCTGCCACTGATCGGACAAGAGATCGGACAAGAGTTCGGACAAGAGTTCGGACAAGCATCTAACAGGACCGCTTCTCTTTTTTTTATATTTTTTTTTCTCCTTTTTTTTCACTCTATTTTTTTTGAACAAGGATGACCAGAGAAGCAACCACAAAAATTGGCACCTACAACTGTGGTGGGATGTGGCTCACAAAAATTCAAACAAGTTCGCTGTCCAGCGAGCAAAACTTTGTCCAATTTTTTTCTTTATCTTCCTGATTTTTTTTGGCGAGTTTGGTGAGGGCTAGCCAGTTAGGGTACCCACCCAAATTGGGTCAGGAACACGCTCAAAAAATTTCAGATTTTTCTGCCAAACGAGCGAAACGTTATGCCTGTTTTACTGAAGGGGGGTCACAAAGAGTAGATGTGGAAAACAAATAGGGTTGCGGAAGGGGGTTTTTTTCGGTGGGGAAATTTTATCTGAGACACAAGAACAACTACTACTCAAACGACACAGAGGGATGACTAAACCAGCAACAAGACTCGACCAAGAACACGAACTCAACAAAGTTAAAACTGAAATTAAAATCGCAAGGCACAAAGGGGTTCTCGGTGGGGAATTTTTTTTTTTGGTGCGGCTTTCTGGACTCTGGGTAAAAACAAAAGCAGATCGAGATTACCTAACGGGAAATCTGAGCTCTGATACCAACTGATGGGGGAGTGGTCCCGATCTTCCGCTAGGTAAAGGAGAAACTTGGGTTGGTGGAGAATCTCGACGTTGGCGATCCAAGGCTCCGGTCCGGCGGATCAAAACCTTGCAATCGTTACACCACTGTCTCCGTTGGTTATCAACCACGCAGGACGCGATTGACCTCGCCACGAAGGCTAATTCTTGCAAGCGAACCCAAGAACACAAGCAAGAACAGGAAGGATACAAATCGAATGCCAAAACAGACAAACGAAGATAAGGTGAGGTTTCACAAACGCCAATGCAGCAGCCAATCGGTCCGGTGCAAGAGGCGGGATCTAAACACAACAGTGTAGATGCAAACAAAGAAAAACCTGGCCCTAGAGGCGGCTGGCGTGAGAATATATAGGGCGGCAGCCTGTGGAAGGCGAACAGACATGGGCTGTGGGCTAGAAGACGTACAGACTCAGACTATGGGCCAACATGGCCCAGTTCTGTCACGCAGGACTGTTTAAATCACACAGAACGACTCGAGACTCCAAATGAGGTGAAACCAACGGCAAACGATCCGTCTTCTCCTCAGCTTTCCAAAAAGTCAAAGAACGTGCCAATCGGACTTCGTATGAGGACGTTATGCCCATTTTGGTGCAGGGTGGTTGATGTAGTCCGAACCAGCGAATTCTTGACTTCAAATCATCCGTGTGACTCCGTCTTCAACTCCAACTCTCCTATTCCATCTCCCATGTTCCTAAGCAACAAAATATCACTAGTATTCAGTAGCATCTCATCCAAACAAATATTAACATAGTTGCTAAGGAAAGAATTAACCTCATGGTTCAAGCGGCGGGCACGGGCGCGTGTGATTGGTCCTTGTAGCTGAATTGTAGGTGGAGGCTCCATGTGTGTATCATGTGAGGTGATGTCCTCATCAGTTTAGCAAGGAATTGCCTCCGTAAATTGCTACTTCGCTGGAAGAAGTAGTTAAAAAACTTGGATATTTTTGCCTAGTCCGATGAAGATATTCCCGGAGTGGACCGAAGTATCATTGAGCACAACCTACTCTTCAACCCAAGGGTTCAACCTGTTCGCCAACGGCTTCGCAAATTTTGAAAGAAAGGGAGGACCTTGCTAAAGCGGAGGTAGAGAAGTTGTTGAAGGCCGAGATCTTTAGAGAGGTGGCCCATACGGAGTGATTAGCCAACCCCGTCTTCATCAAGAAAAAGGCCTCCGACAAGTGGCGCATGTGCATTGACTTCACATCCCTGAATAAAGCATGCCCATGTGACGCCTACCCCATGCCCCACATTGATCAACTAGTCGACTCCACTACCGGCTCCGAGCTTTTGAGCATCCTTGATGCGTACTCTGAATATCATCAAATATGGTTAAAATGTGAAGACTAAGTCAAGACAAGCTTTGTAACTCCTTCGGGAGTCTTTTGTTATGTTAGAATGCCCTTCGGCTTAAGAAATACCTGGGCAACGTTTTCAAGTTGATTGCTAAGGCTCTAGGTCACGACATAGGCTACAATGTCGAAGCCTATATGGATGATATTGTTATAAATATGCTTTAAAGCACCAACATAGTCTAGACTTAGCAGAAACCTTTGAGAGCCTCCAAGCATGTGGAGTTCACCTCAACCCCGAAAAATGTATCATCGGGGCTCAAGCTGGAAAATTGTTAGGGTATTTAGTTTCGAGCAGAGGGATCAAAGCTAGCCTGCCAAAGATAAGTGCATTGCAGAGAATAGCTCCGCCGAAAAATTTGAAGCATGTTCAGAAGCTTGTCGGACGCCTCATAGCCCTTAGCATATTTTTGGCAAGATCCGCAGAGCGGAGCCTCCCAATATTCAAAGCCTTAAAAGGGTCTAAAGATTTTGCATGGACACCGAAGTGCCAGAAGAGTTTCGATGATATTAAAGATTATATTGGCAACCTTGCAACACTCACTGTGCCAATCGCAGATGAAACTCTTCTTCTTTATCTTGCAGCTATAGGCTCCGCTGTTAGTGATGTCCTTATTTGAGAGATGGTCTTAAATGGGAAGTTTGTACAGAATCTGATTTATTTTGTCTCAGAAGCTTTATCCGAAGCAAAAACTTGGTACTTTGAGCTAGAAAAGTTTACCTATGCACTGGTAATGGCTTCGAGGAAATTACGACAATATTTTTTGGCACATAACATAATCTGGGAGATATGCTTCGAAGCAAGGACTCTATAGGGAGAATTGGAAAGTGGGCCATTGAGTTAGCCCCCTTTGGCATCTCCTTCGAAGCAAGAATAGCAATCAAGTCAGAAGTGGTGGCTGATTTTGTAGTAGAATGGTCTCCGTCTGTAGTATAGGCTCCGGAAGAATCAAATGAAGGCATATGGACCATATACTCTGATGGAGCTTTTCATGCATCTGGAGTAGGTGCAGGAGCAGTAATAATTTCACATTTTGGGCAGAAAGTAATGTACTCCATAAGGCTCAACTTTAAGTCCACCAATAATATTGCGGAGTACGAAGGACTTTTGCTAGGACTTCGCAAGGCACGTGCCCTTGGCGCTACAAGAGTTATTATAAAAATAGATTCCCAAATTGTAGCACGGCACGTTAATAAAAGTTTCCAGGTTTGGCATCTGCAACTTGCTAAATATCTAGAAGAGATCCGCAAGATAGAAGCAGCATTTAAAGGGATCTCTGTCCGGAGCATTCCACGAACTGACAATGTACAACAAATATTTTGGCAAAAGCTTGAACCGGAGCCCTAGATATCTCAGAAGGGGCTTTTTATGAAAAGCTTACCTCCCCTTCGGTGCCCCAACTCCCTCCTATGGAGGTCCTTTGCATACCAAGCACCGATTGGCAGAGCTCAATTATGGAGTTATTGCAAGGCGAAGCTAATTTGCCCGAAGGCCCGAAGCTGTCAAGACTGTAGTTAAGAATCCGAAATTATCATATTATCAATGGTATTTTATACAAGGCCGGAGTATGTTCTCCCCTACTCTGATGTATTTCCCAAGCCAATGGCCAAGATATACTCTGAGAAATTCATGAAGGCCTTTGTGGTAGCCATCTTGCCCCTCGGGCTTAGCAAGAAAAATACTTCGCCATGGGCTCTATTGGCCTACCATAGTAGCTGATGCGAAGGCTTTAGTCCGCACTTGCTAAGGTTGTTAATGGATGGGCAGACGGAGTCATCGTCCACCAACACCTCTTCAAGTTATTGCTCCGGTATGGCTAATAATGGCCCGATGGGGAATGGAGTCATCTTCCCCAGCATAGAGTCATTGGTAGATGACGAGGAAGCGCATGAAGTCCCAAAATATTCCAGAACACCCCGAAGGACGTCCGTGGTTTCGGAGGCCGCGCTCTCACACTGTATTTTCTATACAGCCAATGCCTTGTTCGATTTAGTCATTTCGCAAATTAAAGAGGAGAGCTTGGCTGTTTCCATCATAAGGACAGTTTTCTGTCCGAGCAACTTCCTTGCCTCTTCAGCTAAGCTTTGCTACTCTTCTTGGAGCTTGACAAGTTCAGCTCCCGAAGCTGCCTGCTCCTCCCGAAGCCTTTCAACTTCAGCCTGGAGCACTACCCGTTTAGCCTCAAACTTCTCCTTTGCAACTTCCAGCCTAGCTTTAGCGCTCCACTCTGCTGAAGCCATCTCTTCCAAGATCTAAGCTCGGTTCTCGGAGTCGGTAAGACTCCCTTGAGGAGCCATCACCTTCTCTTTGAGTCGGTTGCATTCTCGCTCTTCTGACACAGCCGCTGCTCGAGCTAGAATGACGTGCTACAATGGAAGAGAAGAACAATGTAAGTAAAATATATATACATGTTTAGATTAATTTAATTTTTGCAGGTGCTTCGTACCTAGTGAGCCGCCCGTTCGAGAGCAAAGTGTGAAGTGCCAGAGGCTCTAGCAAAGTGCAAAGGCCTGTCCTCCGTTCAAGGATGGGGGCCGGTAGAGGGAGCCTTGACAAGGCACTCCGATCATCATCGCTCAGAGAAGGACCAAAGCACAATGAAGCATCCTAGGAGGCCTATGTTGATTAGCCTCCGTTTGTAGACTCTGACGGATTCCACCCTAGAACGAGAGCAGGCATGGGTCAACTTTTGCCTTTACCCTTTCCAGGGCCTGTCACCTCCTTCGGAGCTACCTCCAAAACTAAAGCCACCTCCTATGATGTAGCCGATGATGGCACCGAAGCTGCCACAGGCTCTAGGACAACTTCTACAGCAGAAGCCACCTCCATCGAAGCCGATCCTATAAACCAAAGGTATATGATATTATTTAAACGATGCAGGTGAAAAAGGAGGATGTATTCAGTTGAGGCTTACGTCCGACATCTTGTTGCCGGATGAGCACCGGACTGCTCGGAGGCTAAAACATCTGACCGATGTCCTCTTCGGAGTCCAGACGTCAAACCGAAGGAATGGTTGCAGAGATTTCTTCGACCACTACAGCTATCACTTCGTCCGGAGCTAAGAATTGGGCTTCTGTAGTCTCGACTCTACCTTCCTCCATAGCAGGAGCACCCTCCTGGCTAGACGGGATGTTTATAGTCTCCGCCTGGTCAGGGTTGTCATCAACCATCAGCGTCGCCACCGCGATGTCTCGAACGGAGGCCTTGGTCCCCATCCGAGACCCTTCGTCCTCAGCAAGAAGAGCCTCGGTCCCCATGCAATGACTCAAGGAGTGCAACAATCCTAGGAGGACCTGAAGCTGGCTTGGGTCTGGTTCGACCTCCGCCTCCCTCTGGTAGAAGATATCCTCCAATGGCCCCACCAAGGCACAATCCGTCCCTACCTCAGCGTAGAACCAGTGAAGAATCCAGTCAGTGTACCATCTATCGTTGATGGCCTTCGCTGGGAACTGATCCAGGAACTCGTCGTGATGTTGGAAGTTGATGCTCCAGAAGGCAACCACCATCTTCTCCCCTCCGAGTCCGGTAAGGATCTTTGGCTGGCACGAAGCTTTATGGAGGGCTGCGAAAATCTCTACTCTCGCAGCACATCCTTCAGCCTGCATCGCCCATTCGAAGATGGCGAGACGAGCAATTGCATTGGGAGAAAGTTGGGTCAGAGTGATATGAAGCAACCTCAGTACCTTGTAGAGGGAATCCACCGCTAGGAGTCCCAATCAAGCTTCGAAGAATGCCTCAAACACTACCAGGCCCCATCTTCCCGGCTGGCACACCTCACCCCTAGGCTGGCACACCTTAACTCTAGCCCCATCTTCCCGGCGATTGCCGCAACAATCGACTTCTTTGAGCATGACGATGCCCCCAAGCTATACGACTGATCCGTATAATTGGCAAACGTTGGACGGAGGTCATGAGCACCAGCTGGGCGAGGGTTATCTGAAGGCCCCACCGCCGCAGCCGCCACCATCGCTTGCTGCCGGGCCAAGGCCGAAGCAGGGATGGGAACTTTGTGGCTAGTCTTCGCCATCAGAGAAAAAGGGTGTTTGAGAATATGAGCTCGGGAAGAAGAAAGGTGAAATGTGAAAACAGTTGGTAAAGTACCCGAGATTTACTTTTACTTTCCTATTTATAGCGTAAGGATTCCTTGTACTGTACGTTACAGCGTGCCGTTTGGTTGACCTATTACGTCTTCGATGCCGTCATAACATGCAAAAATGCTTCATGAGAAGTTGCAACCTACGGAGATGGAATGACTATTAGCTTCCTCAGAGAGTAATGACTCTATTTTTGAGCTCTACAAGAGATCTATCTACCATGCCATCTTCGTGATTGTCTCCGCACATAATTTGTTCCGAAGACCAGCTACTTCCGAATGTTTCTACGGATGGTAAAGTTTTTAAAGTTCCTTTCTAAATTCTAAGCATGAAATTATTTCTTGTGTATACTGCCCTCTTCATTGCATAGGCAATTCGGAGAGAAGTATTCGAGGGGCTACTGTTGGGGGAAAATATTTCATCCTCCAGAGGTCAAAGAAACTTCCATGATTAATTCAAGCAGAAGAAATAAAGTCTAAAGCTTTATCTCCGAAAATGCATACAACGTTAAGACTTCACAGTAATCGGAGCTCTCTACAGCGGAGACCTCTGTCAAGGCTTTGAAGCAGCGGAGACCTCCATTAAGGCTTTGGCGTAACGGAGCCTCCGGAAGCCTCTTCACCCAAAGGGGTGTTGCCAGCATGGATAGAAGATTTATCTTCTCACTGATCAGACTAGTCTTTTACTCTTTTACCCCTATGAAGAATATTAAACAATATCTTATTAGTCGGTTGTAATTAGAGGGTAAATAAGTCTTTTCCCTATGTATTCGGCCTATAAATACCCCTCTTCACTCTGTAAAGGGTATCGAATACTCAGATTTTCAATACACACTTCAAACTATCTCAAGCTATTATCCATTTTTGAGGTTTGGAATAGTTTTCTCAAACTGTCACTTCGGTTGTTAAACACTTAGTTCTCTAAACCTGTTAGCGTAATCTTTTACGCCAACAAGTCATATGAAGGATGTCCCACCGGGCATGCCAAAAAGCATGTTGGTGAAAATGAATTGCTCGATCATTTTCAGCTAGCAAGGGTTAAATTTATTATTGCCCATGGCCTACGGTGTTGTGGAGCTTTTTGGCTCCATGTACAATCCTGACGTCCAATTCCTTGGTGAGATAGTTGCGGCCATATACACTTTTATCAGTGATGTGTTTAGTGGCGATGCAAGTTATATATGATGAGCATGTTACTTCTAGTAAAATTTGCATCATGTTTGCTAAATAGAGACATGAATAAATTGCTATAATTTTCTAGTATTTTTCTATACAATTCTATATTTACTACTAATTAAATGCACACAAGAAATTAAAGACAATAAAATAGTAGAATAAATTCAGGGATATGCCAAATCTATACTTCTACACGAAATTTTATAAATTTAGGAGTAAAAGGCTGACACGACCTAATCATGGTCCATTCAGGAGTGCCCAACCCTGTTGATAGCAAAAAATGGCATTAATGGCTACATTGTCAAAATATCAATTTTGGTGATTTGGGCCGAAAGTGCACATGTCTAGGGTCTGTCCGAAGCCCTACAGGGTCGAAGTCCATTGAGATATGGGCTCCGAAAGCCTCTAGCCAGCCCATGGGCTTCGGCTAGGAAGCCTTCAGAGGCCCATGGTGCCGAAGCTTCGGCCCGAGGAGCAAGCCTTGACAGGCCTAGCCGAAGCCCACGCTACTGAAGCTTCGGCCCGAGGAGCAAGCCTCGATGGGCCTAGCCGAAGCCCATACTACCGAAGCTTCGGCCCGAGGAGCAGGCCTCGACGGGCCTGGCCAAAGCCCACGCTACCGAAGCTTTGGCCCGAGGAGCAGGCCTCGACGGGCCTGGCCAAAGCCCACATCGGCAGAGATAGAATTAGATGTGTTTCCAGCTCAATCTTTATCTCTATCTAGCCGGATTAATAGCAGATTAGATTAGGAATTAGACCCCTATAAATAGAGAGGCAAGGCCGGCATGAGAAGCCGCCCCCCAACTCAAACCAAACAAAAGCCTATGCTTTGATCATATTTACCTTACCTTTATTTTCATGTACCTCTTCGTGGGTTTGCCTAGAAGCCCTCCGTCGGCTGCTACGGAACAGTGGTAATCCTTGTTACTTCGCCTGTGAAGTATCCGTTAATCTACGTAATAGATAGATATCACCTTGTTACTTCGCTTGTGAAGTATCCGCTAATCTACGTAATAGATTGCTACCTTCGCTACTAGTGCAACACTTAGCAAAATTCCATCTTCAGGACGAATTGGTACTTCGCACTCTTTTGTTGCAGGTTCACGTGTTCGGAGCCACTTCGTCGGAGGTTTCCGGAGCTGAGAGATCGGTTTCGGAGGTCCCCAGGACACCCTTCGGCGGGGCTGCAGGCTTCGGGAACGGGCTTCACCAAGCATACTTCATCGCAACAGGCTTCTCCACAACCATATTCCGCACCGGACAAAGTTGCACTCGTGCGTGGCCCTCGCGTGACTATTTTTTAGCTTGCTGTATCGGAGATCGCACGCTGAACCCCGCTGTTCGGAGGTGATCATCGTGTCTAGATCCGTTCGGAGTCCGTCTTCGGCCGGATCAGTCCAAACACCGAAGCACCCTTCGGCGGAGCACTTCGCACCAGACGCCGAAGGTACACTTCGGTGACCCCTTGGCATCAGACTTCGAACAAGGCGGGGCTCCGACTGGTTTGTTGATTTTATTCTGTTTAATCTATCTTTTTGGCTAATTGGATTATTTTGTGTAATTTGGTTGCCTGGCGACTCCACCCCTCTTATCACTATTAAGGGCAGTCGGAACGTGACGTCGGTGCCACGTCACGCTTAGGCTTGTCCCTAAGTATCCATGCAATTTTGGATCGTCGAACTGACCCAAGTGCGGTGGCACGTTTTCGTGTCAACACACTTTTGGTGACTCCACTGGGGAAGGCTATGCCAACATGATGAGTACATCTATATCGACCACATGTATATCTACATCGACTACTACGTCCACACCGCCGATGGACGCAATAGGAGGTGCGGATATTGACGACCGCAACATACTGTCTCCTACCCTTGAAGATATCCCCGCAGTAGACCGAGGAGAGATTGAGGCAAGTTAAAGGCGCTCCAAGACATGATCCTTGGGGGCTACGTCAAGACACGCGCATGATTCATCAAGCGCGACATCGTTACCCCCGACCTCGCTCAGGTCTAGGTAACCCTTGTATCGCCTCGTTTATCTTCTTTAGAAATTGAGCAAAAAATAGCCGCATCAGTTGATCAAGCCGTTAGCGCTTCGCTAGCCAACCGCTTAGATTCGGCAGTCAGCTCCCAAGTAGAGGCGACTCTTAGGAGGTTCGGCTTTTACTGAGGCCATACCCCTGGTTCCTATAGCTAGTGCACCTCCGGCAAACCACATATACGGTAGGAATAATGACAGCACTAGCACAATCATGTCTCTGGCTTCAACACTTATGGCCGAGACCAATCAGTATACCTATGGTCAAACTAATACTGCATACCACACACCACCTGCGCCAATGCCTGCGCTGCCCGCACCACACGCGCAGACACCTGGACACGAGCACGTCACACAAATAGCGCGTAGGGAAGACGCCCATGGCCGACACGCCGATATCCCACCGCGTGTCGCGCCCCCGCATGAGAGGCGTGCACAAGCAACATACCAAGATGATATAGAGGAGCGGGTCCGCGCGCTATTTAGGAAGTGTGCTGGCTTCGTGCCCAAGGGACAGGTTAGGGTTTACCGTAAACCATACCCCGACCATCTTGATACAGTACCCTACCCCCGCGGCTATAGAGTCCCTGAGTTCACAAAATTCGATGGCGAGGGTAGCAAGACTACACTAGAGCACGTTAGTCAATTTTTGGCGCAATGTGGAGAAGTTAGCAGGATAGATGCTTTGAAGGTTAGACTATTTTCTCTCTCGCTATCCGCCACCGCTTTCACTTGGTTTTCGGCGCTCCCGCTGAACTCCATCCACACGTGGGACGATTTAGAGTGGAAATTCCATGATTATTTCTACACAGGAGAAATAGAACTTAGGCTTTCACATTTGACATCGGTTAAGCAAAAATCTAGTGAGAGCGCCTCTATATACATCAAGCATTTTAGGGATACTAGAAACCGATGTTTTAGCCTTAATATCTCAGAATGGGACTTGGCGGAATTAGCTTTTAACGGGTTGCGTTCCGAAATTAAAGAAAGGATAGATAACCAAAACTTTTTAGAAGTTAGCCAAGTTTTACAGCAGGCTCTGGTCTAGGAAGGCTGAGCCAAAGATAAAAAGTTTATTAAGACATTTAGCAAGCCTAGAGCTGAAATCCACATCATGGAATGCTCTGATGAGGAAGAGTGGGAGGAGGAGGATTCGGCCGACATGTACGTGGCCGAATGGGTCTGGAATGCTAAAAATAAACCTGTCACCTGCTCCAAGTTATGACCATCCCCCACGAAGAATCGACTTAGTGAGGTCAAGTACTCGTTTGATATAACTAAATGTGATAAAATATTTGATTTCCTCTTAAAAAGACAGCTTCTCAGGTTACGTAAGGGTCAAGTCATTCCACCTGCCGATGAGCTAAAGAAGCATCCGTACTGCATGTGGCATGATTCACATTCGCATAATACTAATGATTGCAATGTTTTTCGACGACAGATACAATCGGCTATAGAAGAAGGACGATTGAAGATAGACCATGATCCAAAAATGAAGCTGGACAAAGATCCCTTTCCAGTCAACGCCGTCGACCTGGGTGAAAAGAAGGTGTTGATTCGGCCAGAACAGGCCGAGTCTGCTAAAGGGAAAGATGTAATTGTTGGAGAACCACGCACTCGCACACTCGTGCCAAAGAACCCCAAGGTAGGAGTGTGGAAACAGAACGTTAATACCCCTTCGGCTAAGGCTCGCAAGAGGCCGAAGGTGACATATGATGTGTTGTTGAGCAAGCATCAGAGAAGGGCCCAGTAAGCAGGAGCGCGCGCTAAGCTAAAACAGCCGAAGGGGCTAAGACCTTCGAAGGGCGACTTCGGGCCAAAGCTGGCGAACCCTCCGCACGAAGGCTTCGGGCCACGGTGGCCTGATGCTCCGCACGGTGGTTCCGAGCCACAATGGCCGAACCCCCCATACAACAGCTTCGAGCCCCAGTGGTCGGGTCCCCTATACAACAACTTTGGTCCCCAATGGCCGAACCCCACACCGCATTGGACTTCTCCGATGGGAGGCTTTGGCCTGCACTAGCCGAACATACCTCTGGCCTGATGGGACCCTTCGCTGGTGTGGTCCGAGACACCTTCAACTTGGCCAAACCCCCCTCCGGGTGACGGGATCGGCTCATAGTGGGCGAGGCCACTAGTGCTGCCAATGCCTCCGCCGTATGACTGGGCGGGGACCCCGTGGGCTCCGTACGTATCCGGGTTAGGGTACCCTCTGCAACTTAACACTATGTCCTGTTTTCCTTCAGAGTATTATGGATGGCAGGGGCAAACAGACGCAGTGGAGGGGGCATTATCCACAGACTGTCCGTGGTGCCTCCGAATCGAACCATGCAGGACGAAGCCGAAGGGTGCGAGCACGCGGAGGTCGATGTCAGGGAGTCTGAAGCCATAACCATCAGAGTTGGGTCTCAGGAAGTCCCAATCCCGAAGACTTTGTCACCGAGGTCTGACGGAGGTAAGTCTCATGCTTCGGCCGAACCCTGCGCCGAAGCTTGGTTCGATCGGCCGAACGAGGCCGGTCCGTACAACGGGGTTCGCAGTGAAGCCCCCTCCAAACACAGGGTGCCCAAGGCCAAAGGGCACAGTACCACTTCGGCCAGAATTAACAGAAGTCGAATAGTAGCACCCGGCACCAAGCCTCAGTCATCCTGGGCACCTCTAGGCATGTCTAAATCGCAGAAGAGGCGCTTACATCGACTACGGGCATAGGAGATGTGCGAGAAGAAAGCTGAGGCCGAGCGCGACGCTATCTTCGAAGAGATCCGCCCTCGACCAGCTACCAAACATGTATGGAGGGAGAAGCCGGTCTCATAGTCCAAGCGAAGATGACGACGATTACTCGCCCGTCTCTGAGTAACCCGCACCCCAGGTGATGGACATCAACATCGTTACGCTACCTATTGAGTTCGCCCTACCACGGGACGAGGCCGAGGTCGCTCAATTGAACCTCGGTCCGCGCAACGCCATCTTCGAGAAGCCCGAGGACTCGGCTCGCCATCTGAAGCCCCTCTATGTCAGGGGTAACATCAATGGGAAGCCGATTTCCCGGATGCTCGTCGACGGCGGCGCCACTGTTAACCTAATGCCTTATTCATTATTGAAGAAACTTGGCAGGGACGAAGATGACCTAAAGAAGACTAACTTGATGCTCAATGGCTTCAACGGCGAGAGCTCCGAGGCCAAGGGAATACTCTCTATGGAGTTGACGGTGGGCAACAAGACATTGCCAACAGCATTCTTCGTCGTCGATGTACAAGGTAACTATAGCGTACTACTCGGGCGCGACTGGATTCACGCGAACTGTTGCATCCCTTCTACTCTACACCAGTGCCTGATATTGTGGGAAAGCGATGAGGTAGAAGTCATCCCCGCGGATACTTCGACCCAAGTAGCTTTGTTCGATGTGTCGGTTGACGCCGTCCACAACAAAGTAGAGTGTCTGTCAGGTAGAGATCTTTTGGACTACGATTTTGTTAGCGTATCCGGAGGGCGGTTTGTACCAGTGTCTGTAAATCCGGCTGAAGTAGCACGACTATTTTTGTATTAATAGACGTGTCGAGAAAGAACAATCTAGATTGTCTAAGTCTCATGTAGAGCAATATCGGTCTAGTAAAGATGGTATTGCCGAGGCCATCGGGGATTTTAGCAAAGTGGAGAAATTATGAAAAGGTTTTGCGTCGGATGATCCCTTGGAGGAAATCAATGTAGATGATGGTAGCATCCCAAGGCCGACATGAAAAGTGTGTGGCGAGCGTCATGAAAAGTGTCGAAAAGCCGATATGGATGGTATCGTCTTTAGCTCGTTGTGCTTTTAGTTCACTAGTTCACTAAAAGGCAGGGGGGCATGTGTTGATAGCAAAAAATGGAATTAATGGCTATATTGTCAAAATATCAATTTTGGTGATTTGGGCCGAAAGTGCACATGTCCAGGTTTTGTCCGAAGCCCTACAGGGTCGAAGTCCATTTAGCTATGGGCTCCGAAAGCCTCCAGCGAGCCCATGGGCTTCGGCTAGGAAGCCTTCGGAGGCCCACGCTGTCGAAGCTTCTGCCCGAGGAGCAAGCCTCGATGGGCCTGACCGAAGCCCACACTACCGAAGCTTCGGCCCGAGGAGCAAGCCTCGACGGGCCTGGCCGAAGCCCACGATACCAAAGCTTTGGCCCGAGGAGCAGGCCTCGACGGGCCTGGCCGAAGCCCACGCTACTGAAGCTTCGGCCCGAGGAGCAAGCCTCGACGGGCTTGGCCGAAGCCCACGCTACTGAATCTTCGGCCCGAGGAGCAGGGCTCGACGGGCCTGGCCGAAGACCACGCTATCGAAGCTTCAGCCCGAGGAGTAGGCCTCGACGGGCCTGGCCAAAACCCACGCTACCGAAGCTTCGGCCCGAGGAGCAGGCCTCGATGGGCCTAACCGAAACCCACGTCGGCAGAGATAGAATTGGATGCGTTTACAGCTCAATCTTTATCTCTATCTGGCCGGATTAATAGCATATTATATTAGGAATTAGACCCCTATAAATAGAGAGGCAAGGCCGGCATGATAAGCCCCCCCCCAACTCAAACCAAACCAAAGCCAATGCTTTGATCGTATTTACCTTACCTTTATTTTTTGTACCTCTTCGTGGGTTTGCCTGGAAGCCCTCCATCGGCCGCTACGGAACAGTGGTAATCCTTGTTACTTCGCCTGTGAAGTATCCGTTAATCTACGTAATAGATTGCTATCGCCTTGTTACTTCGCCTGTGAAGTATCCGCTAATCTGCGTAATAGATTGCTACCTTCGCTACTAGTGCAACACATAGCAAAATTCGGTCCTCAGGCCGAATTGGTACTTCGCACTTTTTTGTTGCAGGTTCGTGCGTTCGGAGCCACTTTGTCGGAGGTGTCTGGAGATGAGAGATCGGTTTCGGAGGTCCCCAGGACAATCTTTGGCGGGACTGCAGGCTTCGGCAATGGGCTTCACCAAGCAAACTTCATCACAACAGGCTTCGCCACAACCATATTCCGCACCGGACGAAGGTGCACTCGCGTGTGGCCCTCGCGTCACTATTTCGTAGCTTGTTGTATAGTAGATCGCACACCGAATCGCGCTGTTCGGAGGTGATCATCGCGTCCAGATCCGTTCGGAGTCCGTCTTTGGCCGGATCAGTCCGAACGCTGAAGCACCCTTCAGCAGAGCACTTCGCACCAGACGCCGAAGGTACACTTCGGTGACCCCTTCGCATCTGACTTTGAACCAGGCGGGGCTCCGACTGGTTTGTTGATTTTATTCTGTTTAATCTATCTTTTTCGGCTAATTGGATTATTTTGTGTAATCTGGTTGCCTGGCGACTCCACCCCCTTATCACTATTAAGGGTAATCGGAACGAGACGTCGGTGCCACGTCACGCTTAGGCCTGTCCCTAAGTATCCATGCACTTTTGGATCGTCGAACTGACCCAAGTGCGGGGCACATTTTCGTGTCAACAAACCCCTAGCCGCCAGCTACATGGCAGTGGTACGTAGTGGCTTTCTTGGCGTGGCATGACGTGTTACGGGTGGCGGGTGGAACGTGGCACTATGCATGGCAACCGTAGATTTGGTGGGTCACGACAACGATGTGTTCAAGCGCGGATGGCAGAGTGTGCGTGCCGGCATGGGTGAGCTATGATGCAGACGAGCTCGTTTAGTTGGTACCGTGGCACCGTGGCATATTGGTGATGGTGCGGCACACTCTGGGGCCGACCCTTGGGCAGGGCGGACGATCGCTCTAGGCTCCCACATTCTAGGGCCCACAGTTAAATAAATACATATAATTTGTATGTTTGGAATACTAAGTTTAGCCTTTCTAATGGATAAGGCATTGTGGTGTGAAACTTGAGACGGTTTGTTTTTTTTCTTTTGTTTTTGAGATGCTGTGTTTTCTCTTTTTGAGACTACGAGTGTGTTTTTCTTTGTTTTTGAGACTACATCATCAGGTGTCACTGTCTATTATTTGTGCTGACATCACTAAAGAAACTATGGATTTGTATAATGTTTTGTATATATTGTTTATTTGAATAGTGCTTTTATATGTGGGGTTTTAGGTTAACCAAATAGGACATTGCTCAAAATAACTTAATTTGTTTCCTATTACTGATTGACATCAAGAAAAACATTATTATATAAATAGTTTGGAAATAATTATTCTTCTAAAATTGCAGCATAATGTTTTTTCTTTTTCTTTGCCTACTTATTTGTTTGAACTACATCGTAGTGTTTTTTCTTTGTCTTTGGCCATTCGAGGTAAGATTGATCTATGAGTATAATGTTTCTAATTTAATCTTTAAACTTAAGATTTATAATATTATGTACTATATTTATATCAAATTATAGTGCAAATTTAATAAGTATCTATCCAATTGGAAAAATATTTTTATCAAATTATATATAGAAATTTTAATGTGTCATACCTATAGGTAAAATTCTACATCCTCCACCACCCTTGTATATATGTAAAATCCACCATATGTCCATCAATTTGTATTATACTCGAATAAGAAATCTGAACGTCAAACGACCAAGTCACCGAATGAAAACAAGGCATGCTTCTATAATCACACGATCACGAGTAGTGGCACAATGAACAATGTTATCTTTATAAAGCCTCCACTATTTTAGTTTGTCCTAGACCCCAAAAATCTAAGGACAGGCCTTGGGAATGGTGGGCGGCGCTGTGTGGCTATGGGTGGTGCATTTGGGCAGACGTGACAATGGGCCACTAGCTGCGACTATGGGCACGACTGTGTCGTCCGATGCTAGCGGGAGTATAGGTGGGACGTGGAGCCTGCAGGTGCGGCCATGGCATTGTGGCGGCCACCGGCATAGGCGGCCGGTCATTGAGCCACACTATGTACGGTAGTGGCAGTGTAGCATGCAGTGAGATGTGCCATGCGGGGCGTCAGCCAGCAATAGCAATTCTAGCTACGGGACGACAGTTAGCATTATGCTCTAGAGGCAATATGGAGGTCTTGTACGTGGTATACTATGATTATGAAATAAAATTATTGTTTCTTGAAATATATTATCATTATGGGTTAACAAATGTGTGATTTATTCGTGGGACTCATAATGCGACTATGTTTATATGATCTCTGATTGGTTTACATTATGTATGGAACATATATGACTAAAATCGACATGTATATTGATTAATGATCATGTGTCATGGATCACAAGTATGGAGTTACCAACTCAATAACATGGATATATGTTGGAGAACGTATATTGGATATACCCGCCATGAGACGCTGTTGACATTCGATGTATCATCAGTAAGACTCGGTATTGTTTATGCAAAGGCCTTAGACCTAAGATCTTCATGGTTCCCAATTTGTGTAATGGCTCACTTTGGTACTACTAAATGCTATTCTATAATTAAGTAGTTATATATAAAAGTAACAATCTATGGTCCCTCTCTTAGCAATATATCCAGGTGTGCATGGTAGAAAATTTTGTTTTCAGTTAGCATATAGCCACCATGTTCCCTAACAGTGGCAACCTGCTACGGTCTACCTAGTGGCACCACTTGCGTATGCCGTCGACCAGATGAGCCTTGGTGGGCGTGGTAGCCATGCAAGGCATGCCAGAGCACCAACGGCTACAACCGTATGGGGCGATGGCTGCTGCCTCACACTGTGTGGCTCAACCATTGGTGGCATAGTGGCATGGCTGATGACTAGTGTCACAATGTCATTTAAGGTGGCTAGCCTGTTAGAGCCATGTTGGACATCATGTCATCGTGCCTCGCTCATGTATTAAATTAGATCTAATCTGTAAAAGTGGTCTAGCAAGTTTTTCCAAAGACAAAAATTTAAATGCATACATACTTTTGATGCCAGTAGATCATTGATGTAGATTGGTTCCCCACGGTAGAGGTTTATGATGATAATATATTGAGGAACTCTGCTACCATGTATAGTGCAGAGTGTCGAGATAAAGAACAAAGACACGGTATGTAAGAGAAAAGTTAAACTTTTTTATTGCGCATATTCAACGACAATAAATAAGATTAGCATCACTCTATTTACAATAAAAACTCATAAAAGATAGATATATCTAATAACTGAATCCGGTTACCATAAATATCGGTTTGTTCGGATTCCCAACACAAATTATATTGTTTAGGAGTTTAAAACAATCCGGTTTACAAGGCGGAGAATCGAACGGTGTTATTAAACATCATGGCTAAACCTGGCGAAATGGGTCCCTGACTCCCGGTGCAGTTCTCAGTGGATTCTCTGACAGAGTCGGAGAACGACACGCTCTACTTGACCGAGAAAAGCCATCTACTGTCAGAGACACACATCCTGTCTTGAAGATGACGTGACCTTAATAATTGGAAAGCCACGCAAGGGCTGCAGAATCAGGACATATAACCTTGACAAAGATGAAGTTTCTCTTGCTCTTCCCCAGCAAGAAAAGGGATTGTAAAGGGCAAAGCTCTGGCAACTGGCATGTAGATTCTGACCTGTCGTAGACTGGAGTAAATGGTGTGCTTTGGCTTTTAGTGTTCCTTCTTCTGCGCTTCATGTGCCGCTGTGACCTTGTTCTGTTTAACGATGCTTATCTGCAAGATCGAGTCGTAGGGATCAAATGGGGAATAAAAAGGAAACTGATTTGTAGCTTTCAATCTTTTGTTCTATAAGCTTTGCTTTCTCCTGATGATTTAGAGGCACGGGGACATATGCTCTCAGTACATGCATCTAGGACTTGAGTGAAGCTTATCTTACCCTTCAGACCAGAGTTGTGGGTGCATGTCTTAACTGCT
This sequence comes from Zizania palustris, assembly GCA_019279435.1. NCBI lineage: Eukaryota > Viridiplantae > Streptophyta > Magnoliopsida > Poales > Poaceae > Zizania > Zizania palustris. The sequence goes on along the minus strand of JAAALK010000285.1, from coordinate 22,354,174 downwards.
GGATTTTGGCCTGACAATATTCTGCCTTTGTTTGCAGAAGAGACATGCATTCCGTAGTGCAGATAACCATCAGAACTGTCTGAGTAGTTAGCAGAAATAAGACACAGTACAGTAGCTATGCATGCCTGATGACGACTGACTAATATCATGAAGAAGATCAGTAACAGAGATATCTGGTAAAAATCTGCTTCATGTGTTAACATTTATCGTCTATGTCTATGGTGCACATGTGAGATCTCCACCTTCAATCTGTAATTCAACGGACAACAGTAGCTGGGGGTTATCGCAAAATAACAAAATGGGTGAGGTGGGAGGTGTTTTCTGCAAAATGATTTGGTGGAGCTGTTGTCCGTTGGATTACAGATTGAAGGTAAAGATCTCACATGTGCACCATGTGCATGGCTAGCCGATGTGCACAGAATATTTTCCCTTTATGAATATATGAGAATGCATGCTAAGACGTTTATACTTGTAAACCCAGACAGATACCAGTTATCGGCTACAAGCTACCCTACAAAAAATGTCAAATTGAGGACATCTGCAAAGGTGACTTATATCCTGTTAGTTTTGCACCTCAAGTTTTAGTATATTTGTTTTTGGAATTAGGACTTTAGGATAATACGATGAGGACATGACATATGCTGAAACGAGAGATAAGCGCACTACATTTTCTGCAACTTTCTCAAAGAACTAGAACAATCTAGGGGAAGCTAGAAAACTGAGAAGGGCTCATATCTAACATACATAAAGGCCCTTACGGCTTACGCAGGGTGTATATAACACTGAAGATTTTGATACGCATGCAGTGTTATGGATAGAAAATTGCAGCCACCATTTTTAGTCTGAATACGGCTATCAGGAGGAAGGTACTTATCAGTATCAGGAGGAAGGCCGGCGTACACTTATCAGTATATTTCCAGAGTACTAATTAAAACCATGGATGCAGGCATACCGCGTACGTACGGCGTCAGAAATGAGATCGACAATAACAAGAGAAAGAAGAAGACGAGTGAGATGATGGAGAATAATTTAGGAGACAAGAAGAGAAAAAGCAAGAACAAAGCAGCACTGATGAGTGACTTTCAGTTGCTAAAGACCTAGAGCTCTGAGCCGAATAGTTCTCTTCTAGGCCTTCCAGTTGAGTTGCTTTCCCAACAAAAAGCTCATTCCTCTGTAGACGCTATTTCAAGTGAAGTGCTAAGCTTTCATCTTTAGTTATCACATCCTGGATGCATGTAGCATGCAGTTACACCCCAAGTCTCTGAGCTCATGTACCTTGTTTAAGCATGCATGCATGTGTGTATGCTTCGCTCACACGGTAAATGTCCTCATTACTCGCTCAAGTATATGTGGCGTAAATATATCCTGAACAGAGATAAAAGATAAATATATAGAACTGTGTGAAAGAACAGTGTGATGCAACTAACACTACTTTAGAGATGTGATGTGAAAAGTGAATATATCATCGAACTGGGTATATACATACATATATATATATATATATATGTGTGTGTGTGTGTTTTCAACTATATATTCCGCTAAAAAATAATGTTTTGAACTAATCAGAGAATAATCTAACGCATGCGATATGCATGCATGCTATTAATTAATTACGGCGTAAGCAACTACCTATGGCCCATTCATATATATATATATATATATATATAATTTCATTGTCAGAAAATTTCTGGAAATATAGATGTAAAATCGGGATACGCAGCTGGCAGCAGGATAAACACGGGATATCAACATTGTCTGTCTTTGGCGGTGATTTCATGCTTTACCACCAAATCCCATCGGTATGCCCTTGACGTGTCTTTCATTTACACCATTTAAAATTTCTGAAAAGAAAGAAAAGACGCATCTTCAAAGGAAAACCTAGGCGCGTTGGGAGGGCGAGGCGGGGAGGCAGAGGCAGGCGGGGAGGTGGGAGGCCCGGAGGCACGTGGATGGAAAACTAGGCTCGCCGAAAAAAAAAACTATATTGCCCTGTTGATTTTGCGAGAAAAACATTTTCTGTTGACTGGGCATGGGCCCACAAAAGTTAAGGCTTTATTTCGTCGGTCCTCCTAAAGCCAAGAGAAGTTTAGGTTTTTTTTCGATGACTGAGTTGAGCTGACGAAAGTTATTTTTCTTTCACCGGCTTTATGAAAAACTGATGAACATTAAAAAAAACCCGATGGAAATTTACTGTTTTATTGTAGTTGAGGTTCATCACCTAATTATTCAAGATGTTGTCTATTTGCAAAGCACTCTTAGAGAGAGTTGTCAACTTTATTAACTATCCCTTCTGATGAGTGTAGTGTTGTAAGTTGTGTGTTGTTAGTCTTTGGAGATCTTTCCAGATTTTCTTTTATTACTACTTTTGTTCCTTCCTAATATGTCAGCAAATTTTCTCTCTTTTAAAAAATCGGGATAAGCATGTACGGCGATAACTCGAGGCCTATATATTAACAGGAGCAAAATGTGTAAAGCCCCAAGGTCTCTCAACTTTATGCTAAGTACATTGTTGCCTAGTGGATATATATTCATTGTTTATTTTTTCAATAACCATGGTTGCGCTCCACTCGCTTCCTCGTCGGGCAGCCGTCGTCTGAGCAGCTGCACCGGTAGTATTCCTGAGCTTATGCTCACACCACTACCGGAAAACACACGTTCGTCGAGTGCACAAATTTTTGCCGAGTGCATTCCATCGGGCACTCGGCAAACACACGTTCGCCGAGTGCCCGATGGAATGCACTCGGCAAAGATTTGTGCACTCGGCAAAGGCAGGGTTTGCCGAGTGCCACTCCGTAGGCACTCGGCAAACATCCTGATTTTGGGTTTGTCGAGTGCCACTAACGGACACTCGGCAAACCCTAGCCTTTGCCAAGTGCCACTAGAAAAACACTCGGCAAAGATGACCCAATATTCATGTGAAAACACATTTTGAGTCCATATCACATTTTAAAAATGTTTTGAACCTGAATTTTTTTTACAGTCATAATTCAACATCTGTTAATCCTTGGTAAATTTTCATACTTTTATGAGTGGGTTTGGTATTTTTAATAAAATATTTGTGTTTCTACGATTTACTTCGAAGTGGGTCAAATTTGAAATGCATGTACATGAAATAATGACTCAAAAATTATGGAAAAATCATATTTGTGTTCATGATTACATTTGTAATCTTTTGCAACTAAATATAACTAAATATTTAAAATCTAATTTAAGACACTATACGGGAAAATGCAGGTTAATGGTTTTTTAATTATAGAAAATCTGATTGCTGATCTACAGGTTAGTTCATTTTCATCAATCATCGAACACTTCAATTTGTTTGTTTGAGAACATTAACTGTGAATTAATGTTTTGTAGGCCCAACTAAATGAAGAAAGATCACAAACGACCGAGTGGCAGACCCAGATGGAGGCTCGGCTGTAGGCTCAGATGCAAGCTCAGATGCAAGCCGAGATGCAGACCCAGATGCAGCAGTGGTTTGCACAGATGGGTGGATCTTTCTCAGGTCATATGGGCCTGCCTGGACTTCCTCCTCAACCTCAACAATCTCCACGGACTCCACAGAGCGACAATGTGAGTTTCTAATATTGTTATTGTCATTTTTGTTATATACAATTGTTCTAACTATTTTTCTTTTTTTTCAGTTTCATCCATCGGCAGCAGGATCAAACACGCAGCCATCTCCACACACTGGTCATAGCGGTAATGATAACTTGTGAGGCGTGTTGTGAGTTGCCGTGATGAAATTGTTAATTAACTTGAACTTGTCACCGTTAACGCGAACTTGAACTTATGTATCAATTTGAACTTGTATTTGTGACGTGAACGTGAATTTGTGATGTGATCGTGAATTTTGTGATGTAAATGTGATTTTTGTGATGTGTATGTGATTTCTGTGAATATCTGTGATTCAATGTGAATTTTGGGGCAAATTTTGTGAATAAATGTGAATTTGTGATGAATTTTGTGATTGAATGTGTTTTTGGATGTAATATGCAGGAAATAAATGAAAAAAAAATTAAAAACAAATTTGCCGAGTGTTACACTCGGCAAAGCCACCTACAATGCACAGAAACGTGCCACGTGGCACGTTTCTGTGCATTCTGGGGAGGCTTTGCCGAGTGCCTCCACGTGGCACTCGGCAAACCCCCTTCGCCGAGTGCCACGGTGAGGAACCATGTTGAAGAATATGGTTTTGATATTCCAGATGTGATGAATGATTGTCAACGAAAATCAATGGAAGGGAGAGATGAAGACCTGCCGAGTCTGAGGCGCATGTGACTCAGGTACACGGGCAGTGAGCGACGGCTGGGCAGAGGAGCTGCGGAGTCGGGCTGGCCCAATCCGGGTACATGGCTAGGAGCGGCAGATGATCCACTGGTCTGTTGACTGGGTTTGACTCAGGTACACGGGCGGCGAGCGATTGCCGGGCTGAGGAAGCTACGGGGTCGGGTCGGCCCAATCCGGGTACCCGGTGCGAAGACGGTGGACGCTTTGTCAGTTTCGGCGCAAAACTGACAATCTATCATTAATTCGATTTTAGCATATTAATATTTAGTTTTTAAGTTTAGAATATATTTTTTTGAGTCAGGTGATTTTTTAAAGAATATTTTAGTAATTTTTGGAATTTATTTTAGAGTCAGTTTATTTTACCTGAGGATAAATTAGTCTTTTCATGTATTAGGATTTGCCTATAAATAGGCCCCTATCCCCTTAGGGATAGATGACTGCTTTGATTTTTAGATCAATCTCAAGATTATTTGGCAGTCCACCACAAAAAATTCATCTGCTATTTTTCTTCGTATTTAACCACCGTCGTTTTCATTTCTCCTCGCCCGCCGGCGAGTTGTTTCAACCTTCATCTTCAGCACGGCAGGCGCACGGCCAAAACCACGGCAATTTTCCCTAGCTATTTTTTTTGTTTCGTTCCCTGGCGAGGAATGCTTTCGGCGGCTGCATCCTGGTTTTTTTTCCCGTGACGCACTCTCGGCAGAATGTCATCCGGCGGATTGATCCACGCATCCAAGCGGGTCCCACTCCGTCACGCCGGCAGCCAGGCGCTGGTTTCGCCAGGCGCAAAGCCACACAACTTCCTGTATATTGCTGCACAATCACAGCTTCCAAGAGCGGGCCCCACGATCACATCCTTGCTTCACGTTTCTGTACATTGCTTCTTCTGCCGCACACAACAGCTCTGGAAACCGGCAGGAAAAGCCACGGTCAACACGACGGCGATTCACACGGCGACCTCTACATGGCCATGCCGGTTAGTTTCTAATCCCCTATTATGATTTTAGAGATAAGCATCTATAATTAATTAACGAAAATTTTGTTTAGAAATTTTGTGGTAATTTAATCTGCCTAAGTATTTTAGTACTCGTAATTTTTTATTCTAATATTCAATATTCTGCTCATGTAAAAAGAAAAATCTATTAATAGCCGCAGTAATATTTTATTCTAGATTTACTTAAAATATTTTAGTTTTATTTCTATATTAATTGTGGATGTTACATGTTTTTATTTATTTAATTAGTATTTTATTTTTAGACTGAAAATTAAATATTTCGTGATTTATCTAGGTGTTCTTATTTACTACAGTAGTTTTATTTAATTCATCTGTGATATCATTTTAATTAGGATACCAGTCATTTTTAGGGTAGACAACTTTAATTCCTAAAATTAGCTTTGCAAATATTATTTGTCTGGTTAAGTTTATTTAGGTGGTGGGATTAAAATATAGTTTAGCAAGAAATTTTTAGGCGCCCATTCACCCCCCTCTGGTCGCTACTTTCGGTCCTACAAGTGGTATCAGAGCGAGGTTAGGTTTTCTAAATATCTTAACCGATTCAAAACCTAGGTAGTGACCATGACGTCTTCTGGTAAAATCCCATCCCTAGAAGCTTTTGGCTACACTTATTGGAAGACTCACATGCGAGCATACCTTATGAGCCAGAGTTCGGACATATGGGAGATTTGTGTTCATCCTAGTTTCACCATTACGACTATTGCTGCGGATACTGCTGAAAATGTAATTACCCAGCATCAAAATAATAGTAAGGCGGTGAACATTTTATTTTCTGGTCTAGGTCCTAGTGAGTTCGAGCGTGTTAGCCATCTCACCACTGCTAGAGAGATCTGGGCTACCCTCCAGGCACATCATGAGGGAACAGCTCAGGTCAAGGCTAGACTATATCAGACCTACAGGCGTGAGTATGAAAATTTCTCACAGAAGTCGGGTGAGACTGTTGAGGCTTTGTTTGGTCGTTTTCAATCGATTATTAACAAGCTTCGTGTTAACAAGGCTGAGGGTGATCAGCTGGTCTCGGATCATGAACAGGCTCTTAAAGTACTCCATACTTTGGACCCTAAGATCTGGGAGATCAAGGTCTCGTCTATTGTTGAGAGTGTGTCCTATGATACCTTGACCGTCGCAGAGCTTTTTAGTAAGCTCAAGGCCTCAGAGGTCGATATTCAGTTGAGATCAAATCTCACTGATTCTGGCTCAAAGACTCTGGCGCTTGCGACACCGTCTGCAGATCCTAATGTCATGAGTTGTACTGCCTTTTCCTTGATGTCTATCTCCGAGGAACAACTTGATACTCTAGGAGATGATGATTTGTGCCTATTTAACAACCGGGTGCGACGTGTCTATGATAAGCGAATGTTTAAGAGACATGGCACACAATCCGGATGCTTTGAGTGTGGTGACCCAGGTCATTTCATCGCCGACTGTCCCAAGCAGAAGAATTACAAGAAGGGAACCGGCGGTAACTCCTACAACTCCGGCAAGTACGACAACTCCACGAAGGGCAAGCCCAAGACAAAATTCTTTCGAAAGGCTCTGAAGGACTACAGGCGTGAGAACAAGAAGCAAGACAAGACCTTCTTCGCTGAGATGGAGAAAAGATACTCCAAGAGATCCTCGTCTTCCTCCTCGTCTTCAAGTTCAAGTGATGAAGATATCATAATCAGGAAGGGGAAGGACAGGGACAATCCGGCAGGCCTCTGTTTCATGGGCTTCGGGGACAAGCCGAAGAGTCGCTCACGCCACAGCCGAATATCCCACAGGAGCTTCTGCTCAATGGCTCCTAGGGAGAAGAAAGAAAAGGACTCCTCCGACGACTCCGACGACGACGACGATGAGAAGGTATCATCCTATGAACAAGAAGTTGTTAATTTACTAGAACAAAACAGTCAGGAGTTGAAGTATCGGGGGAAACTGCTTAGAGGGGCTAAGAAGAGGATAGATGAACTTGAGAGTGAGCTAGCCACGTCGAATGACAAGATTGAGAGTTTGTCTTCTTCCCCTCGCTTGGGTGATAGTGGTGAGTGCCCTAACTGTGAGGTGCTGTTGTGTGACCTGACGACTCTTAAGTCCAGGTACACAGAGAGAGTAGATGAGAGAGACGCATTGGCCACTGAGCTTGAGAGCGCTCAGCAGGAGATGAAAGATGCTCATGCCACTGTCGTCGCACCTTGTGTAGACTGTCCATCTCATTTAGCTAGTATAGCCAAGCTGACAGCCAATAGTGATGAGCAGTTGAGCGAGTTAGCTGGAGTAAGAGCTGAGTTGGAGCAGACTAAGCTAGAGCTTGAGACCTTGTCGATTCCATCCACTGTTTGTGAGAACTACTTATCCATTAGAATAGAGTTGATTAAGCTAAAAGTTGAGAAGTCTGTCGAAGTTGATAAAGAGTGTGAGATCTGCTTGTCTCAGGTGGAGGTGTTAGCTTCTTTGAGAGAGGAGCTAGCTGATGTTCAGAATGAGAATTTTTACCTCCATCAGATCCTGAGTTGGATTAGTGCCAGAGAGCCACAGCTCGGCATGATGATCCAGCAGTTCAAGAGACAGATGGGTTTGGGGTAGGTTACACATATACCAAGGCTGATTTTGAGAGCGCCATTAGCCGTGCAGTGGAGTGGAGTAAAATGACTCCCGAACAGAGACATCCCAAGACTCACTCCACTGAGTCCTTTAAGGATAGTCAGCCCAAGGATGGAGTGTTCCAAGAACAACCTAAAGCTCCACCTAAGAAGCAGATCTGGGTCCCAAAGCCTAAAACTCTTCACACTTTTCCTGATTTTTTACCTGGACCCTCTCACACCAAAGATGATTCACCGAACACCACCAAGCCTAAGAATCCCAAGCCTCAACCACATATCAAGAAGCCTACCTATCACTGTGAGTTTTGTTAGAGAGACGGGCATCTTGAGGAGTTTTGCTTCAGGAGGAAGCGGGTTGAGCGAGCAGAGAGAGCTCGAGGTGGGCAGGTGCAGTTCTACCAGCAGGGTGGTAGACAGAGAGTCCCTCGACGTGGATAGAGGTTAGAGGCTAGGCCACGTCGTGTAGGTGGTGGTAGAGGAGATGGTTTTCACTACCGTGCTTCGGATGGTGGTTTCCGTTCCGGTAGAGTTCCAGATCATTATGGATACGGTGTTGGACCTCGTGACCGTGATTTTAGGGAGAACAGAGGACCGCGCTTTGATTCGCGCTTCAGTTCAAACTCATATGATTCCTTTTGCTTTCCTACATATGCGCAGATGGCTCGACACTGGTTCAACACTTTTACTAAACCTGGCATTGGATCGTTTGGTCCCACTCATGATTATTGATCGTGTTTTGGGAGCTGTGTATTTTTTTAGGATATTTTGAGTCAGCTTTTCATTGGTATCAGTTTTTTATTTTCTTCTTTATTTTTTATTGAGTCTTTGTGTGTGCGTTCATATCATGCATAATCATCAATCACATTTTGAGCTTGCTTCTGTTATATGATTAATCTGCTTTAGTTTCTCTAGCTAGTATATGTTTTTGATTACTTGTCGATGATCATGTTTTGCTTCAGTTCACATGATATATCTGATATTTGTCATATGCATGGCTTTTATACTTTAAAATTGAAAAATGATCACCATTGCTTCTGGTAACTAGCATGTGTAGGCTGAATGCTTTCGCTATCTGTTACATGCCTTGTAGCTAGATCCTTACTTAGATGTAGATATGCAACTTGGACATCTATATGCTTTAAATATGAAAATTGTGCTATAAAAATGATAAAAAAAATTCAGAAAAATGAAAAATTTATGCATTTTCATGATTATTAGAAAAGATCCAGGTGGGTTTGCTTTGTCGCATTGGATTGTTCTGGACTGCTTACCATAGCACTTTGGTATGAACTAGGACGGTGTAATGTATGCCAAGACCATTGTCTTAAGCTTCTGATGGTACAGTTCTGGCCTAGGCTTGACTTGGTCGGTTAGCATAAGGTTTGACATGCAAATAACCCCTGGCAGAAATGAAAAATATAAAGAAAAAGTCTGAAAAATTTAAAAAGATGACAAGTTTGCTGAAGCACTTTGCTATGGACAATGCTTATCTTGGTAGTTATCAGTTAGCTTTTGCATCTCATGCTTTACTTTGCTTGTCTACTAGAAAAAGTGGTGATGCTTTTATTTTGCAAAAATCGAAAAATGCGTGCTAATGACTTTCTTAAGATATCATCTATTGCACTGATCATGTCATGTATCTTAGACAGTATATCTTTTGCTATACCTGTTAGATGTTGTAATTGCAATTAATCATATCTAAGAAGCATGCTTTTTAACTTCACCTGCACCCCATCTGCATTCATGGCATATTTTGAGGGGGAGCTGCATTTCAGGGGGAGTTTGTGTTTTATGTCTTTTTAGAGTGCATTTAGTCTCACTTGATGAGTCCATTTGTCAACAAGGGGGAGAAATTTTGGAGTACATTTTTAGCTTTCTCTGGGATTTATTTCAGGGGGAGTTCCTTGTTGGTAATTTTGAGATTGCACTTGTTTTTGAGGCTTTATTTTTGGTTAACCATAATGACCGTTTTCGTGCTTGTTTTTGAGGCTTTATTTTTGGTTAACCATAATGACCGTTTTCGTGTTTTTTTTGGCTTTTGGTCATTAGGGTTAAACCTTTATTTTCTTTCTTCTATTTTCTTTTGTTTTTGTTTTCCTTGTTTCCACATGTTTTGTAGGTTTTGGAGACGAGCTGAAAAGGGTGTTGACAATGCACTCATCAAGGGGGAGATTGAGGAACCATGTTGAAGAATATGGTTTTGATATTCCAGATGTGATGAGTGATTGTCAACGAAAGTCAATGGAAGGGAGAGATGAAGACCTGCCGAGTCTGAGGCGCATGTGACTCAGGTACACGGGCAGTGAGCGACGGCCGGGCAGAGGAGCTGCGGAGTCGGGCTGGCCCAATCCGGGTACATGGCTAGGAGCGGCAGATGATCCACTAGTCTGTTGACTGGGTTTGACTCAGGTCACGGGCGGCGAGCGATTGCCGGGCTGAGGAAGCTGCGGGGTCGGGTTGGCCCAATCCGGGTACCCGGTGCGAAGACGGTGGACGCTTTGTCAGTTTCGGCGCAAAACTGACAATCTATCATTAATTCGATTTTAGGATATTAATATTTAGTTTTTAAGTTTAGAATATTTTTTTTGAGTCAGGTGATTTTTTAAAGAATATTTTAGTAATTTTCGGAATTTATTTTAGAGTCAGTTTATTTTACTTGAGGATAAATTAGTCTTTTCATGTATTAGGATTTGCCTATAACATGGCCCCTATCCCCTTAGGGATAGATGACTGCTTTGATTTTTAGATCAATCTCGAGATTATTTGGCAGTCCACCACAAAAAATTCATCTGCTATTTTTCTTCGTATTTAACCACCGTCGTTTTCATTTCTCCTCGCCCGCCGGCGGATTGATCCACGCATCCAGGCGGGTCCCACTCCGTCACGCCGGCAGCCAGGCACTGGTTTCGCCAGGCGCAAAGCCACACAACTTCCTGTATATTGCTGCACAATCACAGCTTCCAAGAGCGGGCCCCACGATCACATCCTTGCTTCACGTTTCTGTACATTGCTTCTTCTGCCGCACACAACAGCTCTGGAAACCGGCAGGAAAAGCCACGGTCAACACGACGGCGATTCACACGGCGACCTCTACATGGCCATGCCGGTTAGTTTCTAATCCCCTATTATGATTTTAGAGATAAGCATCTATTAATTAATTAACGAAAATTTTGTTTAGAAATTTTGTGGTAATTTAATCTGCCTAAGTATTTTTAGTACTCGTAATTTTTTATTCTAATATTCAATATTCTGCTCATGTAAAAAGAAAAATCTATTAATAGCCGCAGTAATATTTTATTCTAGATTTACTTAAAATATTTTAGTTTTATTTCTATATTAATTTGTGGATGTTACATGTTTTTATTTATTTAATTAGTATTTTATTTTTAGACTGAAAATTAAATATTTCGTGATTTATCTAGGTGTTCTTATTTACTACAATAGTTTTATTTAATTCATCTGTGATATCATTTTAATTAGGATACCAGTCATTTTTAGGGTAGACAACTTTAATTCCTAAAATTAGCTTTGCAAATATTATTTGTCTGGTTAAGTTTATTTAGGTGGTGGGATTAAAATATAGTTTAGCAAGAAATTTTAGGCGCCCATTCATCCCCCCTCTGGTCGCTACTTTCGGTCCTACACACGGGGGCACTCGGCGAAGCCCCGTAGTGCCACGTCCCCCCGAGCCCCCTTCGCCGAGTGCCCCCGTGGCACTCGGCAAAGCCCTTCGCCGAGTGCCACGTGGGGCACTCGGCGAAGCCCCGTAGTGCCACGTCCCCCCCCCCCCCCCCCCGAGCCCCCTTCGCCGAGTGCCCCCCGTGGCACTCGGCAAACCCCCTTCGCCGAGTGCCACGTGGGGCAGTCGGCGAAGCCCCGTTAACGGCCACCCCGACCGTCAACCGACTATGTTTGCCGAGTGCTATACGTGGCACTCGGCGAAGTCTATATTGCACTCGGCAAAGACTTCGCCGAGTGCCCGATAAAATGCACTCGGCGAAGCCCCACGTCGCCGACAAGGCTAGTGCCAAGTGGGGTTCGCTGAGTGTGGCACTCGGCGAAGCCTTTGCCGAGTGCATTATGGGCTTCGCCGAGTGCCCTAGGCACTCGGCAAATATGCCCAGTCCCGTAGTGCACTAACGCAAAGCAAATTAAACCATGGCACTTAGCTTAACCGATCTAATTGCTAGTGATTAATTAGCATGGTAATTAATTTTTTTAATTATACTCAATAATCTTAAGCGATTTGGGGACTTCTCATCAATACCACACTATTAATCAATGTATTGAAATTGATGCAGTAGGTGCAGTGATCTATGATCAAATAAGTGATCAAAATCTCAATAAAATTATTCTGACAGTGAACTTATTCAATTTCATCTATAGATTGTCTTTTTTGTGAAACATGAGGGAGGCCTACCTTGACTTTGGCCATTTACTAGAATGGTCGTTTATAGTCTCCAAATTGTAGCTAGTACGACCGTGTCTATCTCATCGTTAAAAATGTTATCCTAGGATGTCCCCTCGGGTGTGTGTGTCTATATATACATCATAATATTAAGATAACAGTCACGATCATCTCATAAAATTTCAATCTAAGCTCGATCTAATTATCGAGAGAAAAGGAAAAATTAAACTCCGGAAGATACAAGCATGTATAAATTGACTTTCCCAGCTACATTAATTACATGGTTTGCCGAGTGCATTCCATCGGACACTCGGCAAACTAAATTTTGCCTAGTGTATGCTAAAATACATTCGTCAACTATGTTACACTTGGCGAAATTCAATGTTTGCCTAGTGCCAAGTCAAAGATACTCGGCAAATATTTTGAAAAAACAAACTCCCCTGACAGTCCTATTGGCATTATAACGGCTTGGGGAAAAATTGAGTTTGCTGAGTGCCACTAACAAAAACTCGGCAAAGCCCGATATTTGCCGAGTGCCACGTTCGACACTCAACAAACTTGCTCTGTTGGCTGAGAGTCACGTGTCCACGTTTACAGGTTTGCCGAGTGTTGTTTTAAAAAAACACTTGGCAAAGTGCAAAATACCCATTATTTCACGTGCAATCATATTTTGATCCCGTGTTAGGCGGTCTGATTTGCCGAGTGCCGCATCAAGCACTCAGCGAAGCCGACAGAACATTCACAGAAGGCTTCGTCGAGTGCCTAATGAAATGCACTCGGCGAAGAGTCTGGTCAATGAGAGCTCGATCGTCATGTGCCCTTTGCCGAGTGTGGCACTCGGCAAAACAGTTCAGCCGAGTGGAAAAGGGGCTTCATCGAGTACCATAGGCAATCGACAAATTCCTGTATTCCCATAGTGCTAACTAGCAATCGAAGTACACACCTACACATGTGTACTATAATAGTGTAGATTAAGGTGCCTACTATACCCCGGCTAATATATAAACAATAATCCAACTTCTTGATTGTTAAGTAGTCATTTGAAAAACTATTTGTACTCACTACGCAAAACCCAAATTCAACGAGTGGCAAAATTTTTACCGAGTGCATCATTTCGGACACTCGGTAAATATGAGTGTCCGCAACAGCAAGACCACCGTAAGTGACATTGTTTTAGGGATAACCACCCCTGATGAAGAGCATTTAAGCACCTTAGACACCAAACTCTGCACTTATTGTTCCCACCCACCATCGACTTCACTCTTGTCCCATAACTACCAAGTAATCAAAGTAAGTCCCTACCAACCTCCAGACGACAACACCGTAGCTGCACACGCATGCCTAGGATAGTGATTGAGAAACTAAGTGGAGTTTCACTGTGGTTTTATCTTAGTGATGAGTGATTGACAAGTTTGCCTGATTTAAGGTTAGGACTTGCATGTGATTGCCTGTTTGAGTTCACCTGAAGGGATCAATGTGCATTTTGCGTGGAGATTCATGTTTTGCTTGTCTCATTGTGTGCAGGGTTGAGATGTGAGTCAACTATCAATGGTGGGTGATCAAGGTCAAGCAGGGATCTTGATGCTAGATAATCAAGGAGTCCGAGTGAAGTTGAGGAAGATCTCAAGCGTACATGTGGAGATGAAGCAAGACATGTATGAACGGATGATTGAGATAGTGTATTAACCTAGTGAGAAAAAGTGAGGCCAATGCAAGTGACAAGGCGGCTCGAGGGATTGAGATTCGAGAGCGGGAGATACTTACTGGTGGTCGAGTTCGTGGATTGATGACATATGTTGAAGATCTGGAGGGCTTTGTCAGTTTCAGCTCAAAACCGTCAGATCAAGATCAAAGCGTATTGAAGCGAAGCCGTAGTCGCTATGAAAGCTTTGTGTCAGGACAAACTACCTTTAGATACGATTTTACTATTTTGAATATTAGGCCCGCATTTGTATTTTTGAGTCTGTGAGTAGAATACTCTTGGGGTATTTAGGTCTTTTCTAGTTTTTGAAAGGCCTGTAAAAGGCCTGGTAGTCCTAGGATTTCCACCAACTCATTGAAATGAAAAAAAAAAATCAAATTTCGTCTTTTAAAATCCCTTTCTTTTTCCACTGTTCGCCGTCATTCTTCCTGTAGCAATCATCATCGCTGGTTTTTAGAGAGAACTACTACTACTGGTTTTTCTCTTGTTTTCTTTGAGCTCAGCAGCAGAGAGGGCCTTTGGCTTAGGGCGATGCATAGCGCTAGGCGGAGCGAAGCGCGGTAGGAGTGGGAGGACACATGAAGCGGTTCAATGTCATACGACACTTTGGTGATGCAAGGTGAGCTCAAGGAGAGGTCGTACACCGCCAGGAAATCCCTGCCACCGGTGCGCTCTTGGCTAGCACTTATTGTTATCTAGTCACGGCTTGCCTATTATTATAGTGTTTTTCTACCTCGAGAACTGTGCTAGTTTCTTCACACGTAAGTCAAGGTATGATTTCTATACCTTTTTGTTTTCAGATCTTGAGAGATATATTTATTTAATCTATGAGATGTTTTCTGTGTTGAATTTATTTAATTAAATAATGGTTTAAATTTGTGATGATTTACTAGCATGAATAGTATTTGATTAAATATCTATGAATAGTCGAGGTTTTCTATGTGCCTGATGAAATATCTATGTTATGTTGAAATGCTTATTGATATGTCATCCGATCTTTGAGTAGTTACTTAATCTTCCTTGTGTGTTGTGTATGGGTGTCTTTTTAGTCAGGACATCGGTTGGTTTTTGAAGGATATATTATTTTCAGCGCTTGTAATCTCTCAGATTGTCGCATCATATCATATTTGACAGGAGAGTGATAGCACTTGCATTCTCTGGGATTTTGCTGTGATAGTTTATTTGCTTCCGCTTGTTTCTTTAGAGGTGCGTTGGGTGTTTTGAAAAGTCCATCATTTTGAAAGAATTGTTGAGACGCCTATTCACCCCTCCTCTAGTCTCCCGTTTCTATACTACAATTGTTATCAGAGCTGGTTAGATCACCAGTTGACCTTAACCAGTTTGTGATCGGTAGGCGACACAGATAGACACATCAAGATTCCACTATTTGATGGAAAGTATTTTGCATACTAGAAGGTGTGCATGGAGGCTTTTCTTTAAAGCCAAGGAAGTGCTATCTGGGAAATTGTTGTGTCCCAATATGTGATCCATGATACTCGTACCATTGAGGCTGAGAAACAACAGTATGATTCTTATTGTAAAGCTAGGAACATACTATTCACAAGTCTAAGACAGAACGGGTTTGATAGGGTCCATCACCTGTGTACTTCTAGGGAGATTTGGTATACTCTCGTGGTGTTTCATGAGAACTCAACTCAGATTAAGGGTAGGCGCTGAAGAACATATAACTAGGAATATTAATTATTTATGCAAGGGCCTGATGAATTTATTGATGCCATGTTTGCTAGATTTGATAGCATTGTGAGCAATTTGTGTTCCACTGGAACTTTGCCTTATTCCGATGATGATCGCGCTATCAAGATTCTCTATGCCCTTGACCGTGGCATATGGGAGGTGAAGATATCTAGCAATGAATAATCCACGAGCTATGACACGTTAACTTGTGATGAACTCTTTAGCAAGCTGAAGTCCACTGAGATTGCTAAGGCATATTGTCAAGGACTTGAAAACTCTTTGCCACTATCCATGGCACTAGTTTCTTGTTCTAGTAGTGGCACCTCATCTATGTTAGGGAATAGGGGAGCCACGCTAGCCGGCAAATTCAAAATTTACGCCCTAGGCCCAAGACTCATGCGCGTGTGAGATAATAGATCGGTACATTCTAGCATGAGACGAGCTAGGTGCAGCGGAAGAATATGTGGGAGCAGCATGTCAAGACTCTCCTCTCTTTGTCCTTGTCGTCCTTCACCGATTCGATTGATGAAGACGACAGTAGTCGTTCGCATGTAGATGTCCACATGCATCACTATTAGAACAACACCTCCATGAAGTCCACATGTACAGGGATGGAGTACATCCCACGGCAGCGTGCTAGCTTAGCACCACACGTGAGAGACGGGGATCCTTGACCTCAACGTTTGAGATCAAGAAAGGAAGGAGAGAACTCTTGGGTCGCTAGGTATAATCTAGGCTTATTGCTTCACCCAAGACGTCCTCCTCCTCTCCTTTTATAGGGCTGAGAGCTTCCTTGTCGTGCTCATCCTGAAACCCTAAAAATGTAACAGATCCAATCTGTTTGCCCACGTATGAAATTCCAATCCTAGATCGGAACTTCTGATAGGGTATTTTAGGTCTCCTGATACAATACGACACGCAACAGATCCAATCTGTTATCGCCCACCTCAGAACTTCCGATACCATATTGGAACTTCCGATCAGTACAAAAATTCTGCGATTCCTAATTGGAACTTTTGGCTCATCGGAACTTCCGAAGCAACATTTGCTCTCTGTATCGAGACCAGAAAATAACCGAAACTTCCGATACTTCCTATCGGACGAAATTTTCTTGGGCACATCCTTCAATCTAGAGGTATTGCATCTGGTTCTTCTGGCTGTTGTGTATTTGCCAGTAGTTTTTCCTTGTCCTCTCTGGTCCCTGTCACAAAAGAGTAGGTGGATACCTTCAGATGATGAGGAGCTTGCTCTCATTGTCAAGAAGTTCACTCGGTCCTATAATGATAGATGAGATCTGAGGAGAGGAGGCTCTCATGGGTGTTTTGAGTGTGGGGATACATCGCATATAAAGCTAGCTGCCCTAAACTCAAAAATAAATATGAGAATGAGCACAAGTACCAGAAGAGGGACAAGAAGCCATTCTTTAAGAAGAACCGCGACAAGATGGCTAAGAGGGTAGCCAATGCAGCATCCAAAGCATTCATGGTCGCATTGAGCGACATCGACACTTCTTCAAGTGAAGAGCCAAGCTTAGACGAGGATGAACAACACAAGAGGATGAGAAGAAGGCGAAGGACTTCACCGGCCTATGCGTCATGGCTAACAACATCAACGACAATGACAATGAGCTAGCCACAACTGAGGTAACGCTATCCTATAACCAACTTTCAGTTAAAGTTGATGAACTTAGTGATGCATTGATTAGTCAGGATAGATAGGTTGCTTGTGAAGGCTTGTTGTGAATTGAAAGAACATAGACTTAGGAATGAATCTATCTCAATTGAATATGACATGCTTAGGTATAAGTTAAATTGTGTTGAATGTGAGTCATGTTTGGTTGTCATGAGTGAGCTTGCCGAGCTTCGCTCTGTGCACACTCAAACTGTCGATAAGCTTGAGATTGCACAGAAAGAGATCACTGTGGTGGAGTTTAGTCCTCTTATTTCTGATGCTTGTTCAAATTGCCCTTTGCTCATTGAAAGTATTGAACTTAGGGACAAGCATGTTAAGGAATTAGAGACTAGATTGGATAGTTCTGAGAATTCTAAGGATGTGCAGCCTGAATATCCAACCTGCACTATCCTCAAGAACAAACTTAGCTTTGCAAGAGGGAAAATTAAGAAACTCATGACTGAGAATGAATACCTTCTTTTTGTGGTGAACAAGTCTATTGAGGGAAAGGGTAGTGTGGATTTTCTCTTGGTCAAGACCAAGATCTGTGCTGACAAGGCTGGGTTAGCTATAGGGTTGGGACAAACCTGTGTTCACTCCACCTACTAACCTTGAGGATGAGAGAGCCAAGTTAGACACTCCACGGAAAGCCAAGAATCCCATCTAACCTTCCAAGAAAGTACCTCCTCCAACCAAGAGAGCTATTGAGCCAAAACCTAGAGAGCCTTTGAGAAAAGCCCAAGTTTTCAATGCCAAATCCCCCAAGAGGATTTTTCATTGTTCTTATTGTCAGAGGGTGGGTCATTTGATTGACTTTTCCTTTCATCGCAAGAAGGATGAGCGATGTTCTTGGGAGTTGAGTGCACGGGACATGTATCAGCCACCTATTGGTTACATGCGCCTGTCTCTCACTCTATTTCTTGTTTTCATGAGGCTCCACGTTTTTACTCTAGAGGATTTTCCCAGAGGGGTTTTCACCATGGTTCATATGGTGCTAGACCACGTGTAAGAGATTTTGATTCTCGACAGGTTGGCAGACCTCATCGTGATTTTGGTTTTCATCATGGTGTTAGACCACGTGCTTGTTATCGTGATTTGCATTCCACTGATGTGTAGTCTGCTACTTTTACTTATGCCCCTCAAGTTTCTCTGTGCTGGATTTCTAGAAAGTTTTTCACTTTCCCTAGCACTGAGCACTTGAGACATTTTCTTCATGTGTAGATGGCAGTAGGAGGCATGTAGAATAAGTGGATCATGGATTCTGGTGTTTCGCGCCATATGAAAGGGAAGACATCATGGTTCTCTAGCTTCACCTCGACCAAGCGACGTGAGTACATCACCTTTGGCAACAATCAAAGGAGTAGAGTGAAAGGCAAAGATATGATAAGAATTAACAAAAATTTCATTCTTGTAGGACCGAAAGTAGCGACCAGAGGGGGGGGTGAATGGGCGCCTTAAAAATTCTTTCGAATATATGGCCTGTTCCCAACACCCAACGCACCTCAAAAGACTAAGCAGCAGAAAAACGAACAGATAGCCTAAGTCTAAAGGTATCTAGTCTAGAAGCAACTGATATTAAACAGAAAACTACCAAAGCAGTGCACCTAGGCAGATAAACAGAGTATACTAGACATGTCAAGCCAAATTCTCAAGGAAATGATCTAAGTATATAAAACGTGAGATGAGAAGTTACTGTTTAGATTTGTCTCCTGTTCAGGAACTCGGCGAAGCCTGCCTCGCAGTGTCGAAGCCTGCTTCGCTGGGTCGAAGCTTGCTTCGGAGATCGAGGCCTGTCGAGGTTGAGCGAAGGTTGAAGTTGACGTGCCGAAGGTGTGCTTGGTCTAGCCTAGTTCGAAGTGGCAGGGAGCGAAGTATGCTTCGAAGCGAAGTATGAGAATATCGAAGCTTGCTTCGAACAAAGTACTTCGAAGCCTAGACTTCGAACAGAGGTTCGAACACGCTCACAGAAAAAAACAACCTTCGAAGGATAAGCGAAGCCCGACACATAGCAGCAAGATAAAATCGAAGCCTACACTCTACCCTCGAACAAACACATCAAGGACCTTCGGAAAAGACGGATGCAAACACTGAGCGAAGTCTATCAGTGAGAATAGCTTCGAAGCTAGCTTCGAAGCCTGACGAAGTAGTGACTTCGAATAGCTCGAGACTGAGAACACCTTCGCAAAGACTATCGAAGTATGACAACCCAACAGACTAAGGGCAACACATACTTCGAAGCTAGATTCACAGGACAAGAGCGAAGTCGAAGTTCAAGCGAAGCCCTCGAGGATGTCAGATTGAAGTCTGCCTCATGGAGCTGAGGGGCTTCGAACAGAGAAGGGGCTTCGGTAGAAAAACAACCAGAAAAGGTATTCAGTCTTGTCTGCTTCGATCAAAAAGCTACGCAGAAAAAGCAAAGCCTGAGTACTATTGTACTGTTGCTACAGTGTAGTAGTACTACTTGTAACAGCAAGAACTAGTACTACGTTCGTGAACAACACACGCAACAGAAGCACCTTCTTAGGAATAAAATCAACAGCACACAGTACACAAGGATTCAGATTCACAATAACTAAATGCACGCCTCGCACTCAACAGAGAACAAAATCACACTGCATTAATGAAGAATAAAATGAATGCATGCAGGATAGAAGACTCTGGCGGCGCACAGAACCAGGAGCAAGAAAGAGAATGCGTTGGAAACAAAGATGACCCAAGGAATAATTGAAAAGTGATTTTTAGAAGGGTAGTCCAACCCTAGGGATTGGGGCCCTATTTATAGGCTGCCCAATGACCTAGAATATTCCACCAGCCCCTTAGGGTTTTTACAGACGCAGGAATAAAGGAAAAGACTCAACTGCCCTTAGGTATTTTTACAGACACAACTGACTGACTATGGGCCTAAAGATACAGATGACTTATCCGGAAGCTAAGTTTTTCGTAGCGACTACGGCTTCTCTTCTGGACAGTCGAATACAAGATCGACGGTTGTCAGTTTTGCGCCGAAACTGACAAAGCCTCCACCGGCTTTGCACCAGGTACCCGGATTGGGCCGGCTCGACTCCGCAACTCTCTCAGCCCGGCAATCGCTCACCGCCCATGTACCTGAGTCAGTCCTGGTCAACAGCCCAGTGGGTCTTCTGCTGCTTCTGGCCCAAGTACCCGGATTGGGCCAGCCCGACTTCGCAGCTCTCTCAGCCCGACAGTCGCTCGCTGCCCGTGTACCTAAGTCACACGCGGCCCACGAAACAGCAGATCTCTTCTTCTTCTGTCCTCTTTGACTATCGTTGACAATGACTCATCACATCTAGAACCATGAGGCCCACGCTATTCAGCATGGCTCCTCAATCTCCCCCTTGATGAGTGCATTGTTAACACTTCTCTTCATCAGCTCTTCAGAACCTGCGAACACATGTGGAAACACGAAAAACAAAGCACAAGAAAACAAAGAAGAAGAAAATAAGGTAAAAGTTTAACCCTAATGACCAAAAACCGAACAAAAGCAAGAAGTGGTCATTATGGTTAACCAAAACGTAAAAGTGCAAAATGAGTGCGATTTCAGAACAACAAGGATATCAACAGAGTAAGAACTCCCCCTTAAACTCTGATCCCAAATTTTCTCCCCCTTGTTGACAAGTGAACTCATCAAGCACTAAAAAGAGACACAGACTCCACCTGAAATGCAACTCCCCCTCAAAATATGCAGTGAATTCAACTGGAGTTCATAAGGAGTGTAGAAAGCATGCTTCTCAAATATGATTGACTGTAATTACAACATCTAACAGGTATAGCAAAAGACATACTGTCTAAGACACATGGCATGATCAGTGCAATAGATGATATCTAAGGAAAGTCATTAGCACGCATTTTTCAATTTTTGCAAACAAAAGCATCACCACATTTTCCAGTAAACAAGCAAGGTAAAGCATGAGATGCAAAAGATATCTGATATCTACCAAGATAAGCATTATCCAAAACAAAGTGCTTTAGCAAACTTGTTATCATTTCAATTTTCAGGCTTTTTCTTTTTCCTCTTTCATTTTTGCCAGGGGTTATTTGCGTGTCAAACCTTATGCTGACCGACCAAGTCAAGCCTAGGCCAGAACTGGACCATCAGAAGCTTAAGACATTGGTCTTGGCATACACTACACTGTCCTAGTTCATACCAAAGTGCTATGGTAGGCAGTCCAGAACAATGCAATGCGACAAAACAAACCCACCTGGATCTTTTCAAGTTATGCATAAAAAGGCATGGAATTTTCATTTTTCTTGATTTTTAAAGCACATTTCCATGTTATAAAGCAGAAAGATGTCCAAGTTGCATGTTTGCATCTAAGTCAGGAACTAGCTACAAGGCATGTAATAGATAGCAAGAACATTCAGCCTACACATGCTAGTTACCAAAAGCAATGGTGATCATTTTTCAAATTTTAAAGCATAAAAGCCATGCATATGACAGATATCAGACATATCAAGTGAACTGAACCAAGGCATGATCAAAGACAAGTATTCAAAAGCATGTACCAGCTAGATTAAGTAAAGCAGTACAATCATATAACAGAAGCAGCTCTAAAGTGTGATATGTGAATATGCAAGTTATGAACACACACAAAAAGACTCAAGAAAAGAGTAAAGAAGAAAGAAACTGACGCAAAAATATCCTAGAAAGGATACACAACACCCAAATCCCCTCGCAAATGCTCAAAGGTAGATTGATCTAGGGGTTTGGTGAAAATGTCAGCCAACTGATGATGGGTATCAACATGAACAAGGTCAATGACACCTTTCTGATATTGATCCCGCAGAAAATGAAAGCGCACATCAATATGTTTGGTTTTTGAATGGAGACAAGGGTTTTTCCCTACACTAATAGCACTGGTGCTGTCGCAAAACAATGGAACCCTGGTAGGAAAGAATAACCCAAAATCTCGCAGAGTGGAAATCATCCAAACCATTTGTGAGCAGCAGCTAGCAGCAGCTACGTACTTAGCCTCTGTGGTCGAAAGAGCAACTCCAGATTGCTTTCGAGAAGACCAAGAAAAAAGAGAAGAACCGAGAAACGGGCAAGTACCGGAAGTCGACTTGCGATCCAACCGGCACCCACCAAAGTCGGCGTCCGAAAAGCCAGATAAATCAAGAGATGATGATGCTGAATAATAAAGACCGAGATCAGGCGCATAAGTGAGATACCTGAAAATGCGCTTGACAGCCTGCCGATGAGACACGCGAGGTGAAGACTGGAAGCGCGCGCACAGCCCCACGGCAAACTGAATATCCGGTCTTGTTGCCGTCAAATACAGCAGTGAACCGATCATCCCTCGAAACTCCCTCTCGTTGACCTTGACTGCCACTCTCGTCCTTGTCCAATCCTCCAGACGTGCCCATTGGGGTCATCTGCGGCTTCAACTCCCCACCAAAGTCAAATTTCTTAAGAATGTCACGAGTGTACTTACCTTGGTGGATGAAGGTGCCAGTCCTTGGTCTGCTTGATCTGGAGCCCTAAGAAGTACTTAAGCTCACCCATGAGGCTCATCTCAAACTCGCTGTGCATCTGCTCAGAAAACTTGGACACAAGAGAGTCAGTAGTACCGCCAAAGATAATATCATCTATGTAAATCTGAGCGACTAAGAAATCTAAAGTATCTCTGAGCAAGAAAAGAGTTTTGTCCACAGAACCCATCACAAAGCCCTTCCCCAACAAAAATTGCTTTAACCGGTCATACCAAGCCCTGGGGGCTTGCTTCAACCCGTATAAAGCTTTGTGCAACTTAAAAACATGTCGAGGAAACTTAGGGTTCTCAAAACCGGGGGGCTGCCTAACATAAACTTCCTCCTCTATGAACCCATTCAGAAAAGCACTCTTAATGTCCATTTGAAAAAAGCTTAAAACCCTTTGAAGCGGCAAAAGCTAAGAGAATACGAATGGACTCAAGACAGGCAACAGGGGCGAAAGTTTCTTCAAAATCAATACCCTCTTTTTGGCAAAAACCCTGGGCAACTAGTCGAGCTTTGTTGCGCACCACAACCCCATCTTCACCTTGTTTGTTCTTGAACACCCACTTGGTGCCTATGGGGTTGCATCCTGGTGGCGGCTCAACTAATGTCCAAACCCGATTGCGGACAAAATTCTCAAGCTCTTCTTGCATAGCATTAATCCAATTTGAATCAGAAAGAGCATGAGAAACATCTCTGGGCTCAAAAGATGCAACAAAAACAGATTCAGCAAACACAACAAGAGAGGCATTTGATGAACGTAAAGTTCTCTCAGTCAAATCACCAATGATGAGCTCTGAGGGGTGATGACGCTGAACTGCTCGAGATCCTTGGCGATCTGAAGTCACCTCACCGGAGTCAGCAGCTGGCACCTCTGGACTCGACTAAGGGGGCTCGATCGTAGTGGAAGAAGTGATCAGAGGTCCACCCTCATCCTCAGTCGAAGTCTCAGAAGGTGTGGGCTCTAAAGGGGGTGCAGAAGGCCCACCCTCATCAGCAGCTGGAGTATCCTCATCTTCCTCGAAGATGGACTCTCCGAGCTCATCATCACCAGAAGGCTCAAAAGAAGGAGTCAAAGAAGGCAAGGACTCATCAAATGAAACTTCGCAAGTCTCGACAAGCTGCTGGGTTTCGAGTTTCAAACACGGAAACCTCGAGAATGCAATGCATAACCAAGAAAAACACCATCCCAGCAACGAGACTCAAACTTGTCCAAATGCCCTCCCTTCTTGAGCACAAAGCACTTGCAGCCAAACGCTCGCAAGTGGCTCACCTTGGGCTGTCTGCCAAACCACAGTTCATATGATGTCTTACCAAGGTAAGCTCTAATAAAGATGTGGTTGGCCAGATAGCAAGCCGTGTTCATGGCTTCAGCCCAAAAACGCCTAGGAGTCCTGTGCTCATCGAGCATCATCCTGGTCATCTCGACTAGCGTGCGGTTCTTTCATTCCACAACGTCGTTCTGTGGGGGAGTGTAAGGAGAAGAAAATTGATGGTCAAGACCTTGATCACTACAGAAACTGACGAACTGAGAATTTTTGAACTCAGAGCCGTTGTCGGAGCCAATTGCTCGCATCCGTCCATTGTTCTTATTCTTCAGCTTCAAAATCATGTCATGAACAAACTGAAATGTTTCATCCTTAGACTCCAAAAAGAAAACCCACGAGAATCGAGAGAAGTCGTCAACAATCACAAGTGCGTACCACTTCCCACCGAGTGAACGTACCCGAGCTGGACCAACAGTGTCCAAGTGTAAAAGCTCACCTGGATACTGAAGTCATCACCTGAGTCACAGGTGAGTGAGAAGCGGCAACCATTTTCCCATGACGACAGGGATGACAAACTAGATCCTTCTCCATCTTAAGCTTGGGCAATCCTCGGATGAGGTCCATAGAGCTCAACCTGACTAGCAGATCAAAACTCAAATGACCTAACCTCCTATGCCACTTCCAGAGCTCAGAGGAGGATCCAGAATCAAACAGCGAGAAGGGCCAAAAGAACTAGAGAAGTCAATTCGAAAAACTTTACCAAATGGTAAGATCTGACAAATCAAAAACCCTCTAGAATCAAACATAGAAGAATTGCCCTTCTTAAAACGCACCTCCAAACCATCCTCAAGAAGTTGCGAAACTAGAAATCAAATTGAAGTTCAAGTTTCTAACCAAAGCAACATTCTTCAAAGAGAAATGATCTGAAATGCGAATAGAGCCTATGCCACTTACCTTCCCTTGACCACTGTTCCCGAATGTGATGTACTCTTTGGAGCTCGGGGGAGTGAGACTGGAGAACCATCTACGATGTCCGTCATGTGGCGAGAACATCCTGAGTCCATGATCCAAATATCCTCCAGTCCCCGATCTGCACAATCAGTGGCTATAAGTGGGAGCAAATGGTCCGGCACCAGGTTTAGCAAAAGAGCTAAACCAGTGTCGAGCCATCTGCTCAAAAGACGGAAAGCAGAAATCATCATGAGAGTTCGGACCAAAACGCGGCTCAAAGCGCGGTCCTCGGTTCTGCCTAAAACTGCGGCCACGAGGTCCAGGACCGTAGCCAACAAGGCGTGGAACTCTGCCGGAACGAACACCACCATCTGGAGCACGGGCATGAAAGCCGTCTCCCCTACCACCACCTAAACGACGCGGCCTGGCCTCCAGCCTCTCCCCGCGTCGAGGAACCCACAGCCTACCACCCTACTGGTAGAACTGCTCCTGATCACCATGAGCTCTCTCTGCTCTCTCAACCCGCTTCCTCCTGAAGCAAAATTCCGCAAGATGCCCGTCTCTCTGACAGTACTCACAATGATAGGTGGGCTTCTTGGGATGTGGTTGAGGCTTGGGATGTTTGGGCTTGGTGGTGTTAGGTGTAGTCTTCTTGGGTTGAGAAGGTCCAGGAAGAGAGTCTAGAGAAGAGTGGAGGTGTTTGGGCTTTGGAACCTAGATAGGATTCTTCGGTGGAGCTTTGGGTGGTTCATGAATTACTCCATCCTTGGGCTGACAAGCCTGGGAAGACTTAGTGGAGTGAGTCTTGGGATATCTCTGCTCAGGAGTCATTTTACTCCACTCCACTGCCCGGCTAATGGCACTCTCAAAGTCAGCCTTGGTGTAGGTGTAACCTACCCCAAACCCATCCTGCCTCTTGAACTGCTAGATCATCATGCCGAGTTGAGGCTCTCTGGCACTGATCCAACTCAGGATACAATGTAGGTAAAAGTTCTCATTCTGAGAATCAGCTAGCTCCTCTCTCAAGGAAGCTAGAACCTCCACCTGAGACAAGCAGGTCTCACACTGACTCTCTACTTGGACAGACTTCTCGGCTTTTAGCTTGATCAACTCAAGTCTAAGAGACAGGCAATTCTCACAGACAGTGGGTGGAACTGACAATGTCTCAAGCTCTAGCCTAGTCTGCGCAAGCTCAGCTCTCAACCTCTCCAAATCACCCAAGCAAGGGGAAGAAGATAGACTCTCAATTCAGCCATTGGCTACGGCAAGCTCACTCTCTAACTCATCTATCCTCTTCTTAGCCCCCCTAAGTAGTTTTTCCCGATATTTCAACTCCTGACGATTGCTCTCAAGTAAATCAACGATTTCACGCTCATAGGATGATACCTTTTCATTGTTGTCGTCGTCGGAGTCGTCGGAGGAGCTCTTTTCTTCCTTATCCCCAAGAGCCATTGAACAGAAGCTCTTGCGGGATCTTCGGTGCTGATGTGAACGACTCTTCGGCTTGTCTCCGAAAGCCATGAAGCAGAGGCCCGCCGGATCGTCCTTGTCCTTCCCCTTTCTGATGGCGATTTCCTCATCGCTTGAGCTCGATGAAGAGGAAGAAGACGTGGACCGCTTGGAGTAGCTCTTCTCCATCTCAGCGAAGAAGGCCTTATCGCGCTTCTTGTTCTCTCACCAGTAGTCCTTCAGGGCCTTCTTGAAGAATCTGGTCTTCGGCTTGCCCTTGTTGAAGGAAGAGCTGTCGTGCTTGCCGGAGTCGTGGAAGCTGCCACCGGTGCCCTTCTTGTGTCCATTGCGCTTGGGGCAGTTGACGATGAAGTGTCCTGGATCACCACACTCAAAGCATCCGGATTTTGTGCCATGTCTTTTGAACATTCTCTTGTCATAGACATGACGCACCCGGTTGTTAAAAAGACACAAATCATCATCTCCCAACAACTCAAGCTGGTCCTCAGTAATAGACATCAAAGAGAACCCAGCACAACTCACAGAAGAAGGATCAACAGAAGGTGTAGCAAGGGCCAGAGATTTTGATCCAGAACCAGTGAGATTTGATCTCAGCTGGAGATCAACCTTAGTAGCCTTCAGCATGCTAAACAACTCAGAAATGGTCAAGGTATCACAAGAAGTACTCTCAATGATAGAAGATACCTTGATCTCCCAGATCTTTGGGTCCAAGGTATGAAGAACCTTGAGCAGCCTGCTCATGATCTGAGACTAACTGAGCACCCTCATCCTTGTTGTCCCAAAGCTTGTTTATGATCGACTGAAAACAACTAAAAAAAGCCTCAACAGATTCACCCGGCTTCTGTGTGAAATTCTCATATTCACGCCGGTAGGTCTGATAGAGCCGAGCCTTGACCTGTGCTGTTCCCTCATGGTGTGCCTTGAGGGTAGCCCAGATCTCTCTCGCAGTGGAGAGATGACTCACACGCTCAAACTCAGTGGGACCTAAACCAGAGAAAAGAATGTTCACTAGCCTTACTGTTGCTCAGATGCTGAGCAATGATACCGGCAGTACCACGCTCAGCGACTGGCAATATGACAAAAGGTGTGAACGCAAATGTCCCAAATGTCCGAACCCTGGCTCATGAGATAGGCTCGCATGCGAGTCTTCCAATAGTTATAGCCATAGGCTTCCAAGGATGGGACCTTGCCAGGAGACGTCATGGTCACTACTGGGGTTTAGAACCGGTTAAGGTATGGAAAAACCCTAACCTCGCTCTGATACCACTTGTAGGACCGAAAGTAGCGACCAGAGGGGGGGGGGGTGAATGGGCGCCTTAAAAATTCTTTCGAATATATGGCCTGTTCCCAACACCCAACGCACCTCAAAAGACTAAGCAGCAGAAAAATGAACAGATAGCCTAAGTCTAAAGGTATCTAGTCTAGAAGCAACTGATATTAAACAGAAAACTACCAAAGCAGTGCACCTAGGCAGATAAACAGAGTATACTAGACATGTCAGGCCAAACTTCTCAAGGAAATGATCTAAGTATATAAAACGTGAGATGAGAAGTTACTGTTCAGATTTGTCTCCTGTTCGGAACTCGGTGAAGCCTGCCTCGCAGTGTCAAAGCCTGCTTCGCTGGGTCGAAGCCTGTTTGGAGATCGAGGCCTGTCGAGGTTGAGTGAAGGTTGAAGTTGATGTGCCGAAGGTGTGCTTGGTCTAGCCTAGTTCGAAGTGGCAGGGAGCGAAGTATGCTTCGAAGCGACGTATGAGAATATCGAAGCTTGCTTCGAACAAAGTACTTCGAAGCCTAGACTTCGAACAGAGGTTCTAACACGCTCACAGAAAAAAACCATCGAAGGATAACGAAGCCCGACACACAGCAGCAAGATAAAATTGAAGCCTACACTCTACCCTCGAACAAACACATCAAGGACCTTTGGAAAAGACGGATGCAAACACTGAGCGAAGTCTATCAGTGAGAATAGCTTCGAAGCTAGCTTCAAAGCCTGACGAAGTAGTGACTTCGAACAGCTCAAGACTGAGAACACCTTCGCAAAGACTATCGAAGTATGACAACCCAACAGACTAAGTGCAACACATACTTCGAAGCTAGATTAACAGGACAAGAGCGAAAGTCTAAGTTCAAGCGAAGCCCTCGAGGATGTCAGATCGAAGCCTGCCTCACGGAGCTGAGGGGCTTCGAACAGAGAAG
Source organism: Zizania palustris (assembly GCA_019279435.1). NCBI lineage: Eukaryota > Viridiplantae > Streptophyta > Magnoliopsida > Poales > Poaceae > Zizania > Zizania palustris. The sequence goes on along the minus strand of JAAALK010000285.1, from coordinate 22,325,434 downwards.
GGGCTTCGGTAGAAAAACAGCCAGAAAAGGTATTCAGTCTTGTCTGCTTCGATCAAAAAGCTACGCAGAAAAAGCAAAGCCTGAGTACTATTGTACTGTTGCTACAGTGTAGTAGTACTACTTGCAACAGCAAGAACTAGTACTACGATTGTGAAGAACACACGCAACAGAAGCACCTTCTCAGGAATAAAATCAACAGCACATAGTACACAAGGATTCAGATTCACAATAACTAAATGCACGCCTCGCACTCAACAGAGAACAAAATCACACTGCTTTAATGAAGAACAAAATGAATGCATGCAGGATAGAAGCCTCTGGCGGTGCACAGAACAAAGAGCAAGAAAGAGAATGCGCAGGAAACAAAGATGACCCAAGGAATAATTGAAAAGTGATTTTTAGAAGGGTAGTCCAACCCTAGGGATTGGGGCCCTATTTATAGGCTGCCCAATGACCTAGAATATTCCACCAGCCCCTAGGGTTTTTTACAGACGCAGGAATAAAGGAAAAGACTCAACTGCCCTTAGGTATTTTTACAGACACAACTGACTGACTGTGGGCCTAAAGATACAGATGACTTATCCAGAAGCTATGTTTTCGTAGCGACTACGGCTTCTCTTCTGGACAGTCGGATACAAGATCGACGGTTGTCAGTTTTGCGCCGAAACTGACAAAGCCTCCACCGGCTTTGCACCAGGTACCCGGATTGGGCCGGCCCGACTCCGCAGCTCTCTCAGCCCAGGCAATCGCTCACCGCCCGTGTACCTGAGTCAGTCCTGGTCAACAGCCAGTGGGTCTTCTGCTGCTTCTGGCCCAAGTACCCGGATTGGGCCAGCCCAACTTCGTAGCTCTATCAGCCCGATAGTCGCTCGCTTCCCGTGTACCTGAGTCACATGCGGCCCACGAAACAATAGATCTCTTCTTCTTCTGTCCTCTTTGACTATCGTTGACAATGACTCATCACATCTGGAACCATGAGGCCCACGCTATTCAGCATGGCTCCTCAATTCTCAAACATGTCGCTATGGTTTAGGATTTGGAATACAATTTGCTATATGTATCTCCGTTGCTTAATGAGGGCTTGGAAGTGAGTTTAAGATGAGATACTTTAAAAGTTCTCGATTCTTCTGGCGCTTTTGTTTGTAAGATTTCAACAATAGGGAGGGTCTTTGGTGCTGACTTTTCTAAGTCTTTTGGTTCTTCTCATTGCCTTGTTGCTAAACCTTATTGTGAGCTGTCGATGTGGCATAGGAGACTAGAGCATATGAGCTTTGACTTGCTCGCTCGACGAAGTGTCTTAGGTTTGATTCGAGGATTGCCCAAGCACATGTTTGAGAAGAATCTTATTTGTGCTCCTTGTGTACATGGAAAGATGGTGGCCACCTCTCATTCACCAATTAATGTGGTGATTACAGAACAATCCTGAGAACTTCTCCATATGGACATCATAAGTCTGTCTCGGGTTAGTTATTTTGGTGGCAAATGGCATGTCCTTGTCGTGGTGGATGACTACTCCTAGTATTTTGGGTCTTCTTTCTTGCAAGCAAGGATGAAGTGTCCTCACACTTTCGAAGCTTAGCTTTGACACTATTCACTGAACTCCCTGGTGCATTAAAAGCAATCAGAAGTGATAATGGCACTGATTTCAAGAATAGTTTCTTTGTTGACTTTTTCCTTGAGCATGGCATTGAACATTAATTTTCTACTCCAAGGGTTTCTCAACAAAATGGAGTTGTTGAGAGAAAGAACCACACTCCAGTGGAGATGGCTATGACTGATGCTCGATGAGCATAGAACCACACTCTAGTTGTTCCTCTTCGCATCTAGCATGCCCCCTTTTAGTGATAGGTAACCAATGTTACCCGTCACTAAAGGTCGTCTTTAGTGATGGGGAGTACTTTACACCCGTCACTATTGTATTTTTTAAGAACAGGTCACCAATGTCACCCATCACTAATGTTATGGTCATATTTTTAAAAATAATTATTTTTATGTTGTATCCTGAATAGGTTATCTTAAGTGATAGCGAGTACTTTACACCTATCACTAATGTGCTCGTTAGTGATAGGTGATTATTATCACCTGTCACTAATAATATGGTCATTTTCAAAAAAACAATCAGGCTGCATCCTGAATCACAGCCAAGATTTAGGAAGCCAACATATGAAACATCCAAAGCACATCACAGACAATTCATCACAAAAGATTCATTACCAAATTAGTATCACATATATTAACTTCTAACTCGATATCTCGAAGAAAATGGCTAAAAAAAGAGTGACACAAGATGGTTTCATGTCTTCTAACTAATAGCTAGCTATCTTATAGTGATATCAAGAGTTTGGATAGTGTCCTATCACTATCCAAGCTTCCACCACCACCACCATGGAAGCTTGAACAGAATCCTAGTGGGTGCACAGGAGCACCATGGTAGCGTCCGGGCAGGAGCACCACGGTGAATAGTCATGCCAACATCGAGTGCATTATCTCGAAGAAATTGCCTAAGACCATCAATTATCTCTGAGAAATTGGCTAAAAGTAGTAGGAGTTTACCCTCTAATAATAAATGAAAACTAAGTTAGCAATGACAAACGGTGCATTCGGACTGGGAATGAGGAGGAGGATGACGACCTTAGGAGGAGGACAATGAGGATGCAACCAAGGTGGCGGTGAGTAGGGCTGGCAACACGCGCCGATGGTGCGGGTGCCACAGGCTCACAATGCATGTGGCCATGAGTGGCGAAGAGCACAATAAAGGCAATGGCAGTGGCAGGAGTTAGGGTTAGGGTTGCACGAAATGAAAGCCTGACGATTCACTTCGGTTCTGCGCCTATTTATAAGCGGGAGGAGTCATCAGTGACGGGTGGTAATTACCATCCGTCGCTGATGATGTAGTGGCCATCACTATAGGATCAACCTTTAGTGAGTAGTAACAATGTTCACCCATCACTATCCTTTAGTGAGAGTTGATTATTATTACCCGTCACTAATGTTATGGTCTTTTTGAATCAAAGCCAGGATTTGGTAGCTAACATTCCAAAGCACATCACAAACAATTTTTAGGCTACAACTTTAATCAAAGCTAGGATTTGGCAGCCAACATATCATAGACAATTTATCACAGCATACAGATAATTCATCACAAAAGATTTATAACCTAATATTTCATCATACCCCAAGTTTATAATACATTCATTACAACCTCAATTGCATCATTATTGATGTTGAAATGGAACACGCACACTGTGCCAAATTCTAATGAGTTGTCGCTAAGAAATTGGCCAAAACCAGTAGTTAGATAGAACCATCCATTCATCTCTCTATGCACCACAATTGGGACTGCATCAGACCCTGCCATTGCCACCTGAATCTCGGTGGTCTAGTGGTGTAGGTGAGATGTGATATACTTTTCACAGTACTGGCTTGAAAAGTACTATAAAATAAATTTAAAACAAAGCTATTAGAGAAGGATATTTGTATAGACCAACTACATGTGCAAATAACTTACCATCAACTTCTTGTTAATGATCATGTTATTTATTGTGTAGACATATAACCGACTCTTAGAGGATAAACCTACTAAGATGTATTGTAGGAGAGCCTTCCTTGTTGGAGTTACATCTGTTGGATTGGCAAATAACAGATGTGCTTCAATTGATCCATTTGGTCGCTATCGACCTCCCTGGCTATCTGCTTTCCCTTCCTATCTGCAACATTGCTAGGACCCTCCTCTGACATTATAAGAAACCATGACAAGAACATAAAAAAATATGTGCATGTGTAGTAATGTAGCTTCTCCATGTATACCACTATCATCGTTGTAATCCACTTTAATGGCCGTTGGGGTCTTCTCATCACCAAAGTTAGTGTATAATTTTGCCATAACAGTCAATGGGGCATGCCGTATTGTTATTACCAAATATTCCACTTGTATTAGGCCACCCTTTGTGGAGGCATATCATACTGCCGCCCCCATAACTCATAACATCAACCTCAGTGCTGCACCCATCTCTTGTCATTATTTTGAGGGTATTGCCAACACGAATGTTATTGTTCTCACAAAATCTTTTGTATAAATACTACAACATTAACAGATGTGCTTCAGTTTGTTAACACAATAAACATGATATGAGTATACAAAAAGCTATAACTAAACCTGGTGATGACCATTGTGAACTAAATGATTAATCTTTATTAAGCAACTATTAGGAACATAGGTTGTTACTTGTAGATCATTTGAAATCCTTGCCATATCCCTAATTCACAAATTCAATAAACAAATTTTGGATAAATGATTTTATAAACTGAAATTTAATAGTAAGCATGAACAAACTTATGAGAATGAGAATGCAACCGAGGTATAGAGGGCATGGGCGACGGAGCGGTGAGGAGCATGACGAAGGAGACCGCGGTGGTGGGAGTATAGGGTTAGGATTGCGCGAAATGAAAGCATGACGATTCACTTCGTGCTCTGCCTATTTATTAGTGGGAGTCATCAGTAATGGGTGATAAACTTCTTTAATGAAGGGTGGAAATATAACCCGTCACTATAGAGGATATCTTTAGCGCATATTATACCATGACCCATCACTAATGGGGTTTCCCTTCTTTAGTGACGGGTCATACCATGACCCATCACTAATAAGACAACATTACTGACACGTGTGAAACAACCCGTCACTAAAAGTGTAATACTGACGCACATATTTTGCCCATCACTAAAGTTGCATCACTAAAGACCATTTTTGTGGTAGTGATGAGAACTACTTGTTACATCCCCAACCAGATCTTTCTATGCTCACGTTTTGAATTTGACATCTTATGAGCTCCTGTTTTGGAAGGAAGCCCAAAGTTACTCATTTGAGAGTATTTCGATGTCGGTACTTTATTCTAAAACGTGGTAATCTTGACAAATTTGAGTCATGTTTTTATGATGGTATCTTTTTGGGATATTCTCTTCATGGTCATCATATAGTGTTTTTAACCTTGATACTAACACTATCATCGAGTCATGTGATGTGACTTTTGATGAATCATCTCCCTGTTGTAGTACTTCTTTTGAGCTTGCCAGCAAGCATGATATGGATGAAACCATCTTTGAAGAAGAAGATCCATCAGACTTTGAAGAGCTCGAGGATGATCCCCTTAAGAGATTGTCTTTAATCATGTTGATTTTGCTCTTTTGAATATGTCTGATATCTTTCATGAGCATGATTTTTATTTATTAAAATTAAAACATGACCACTAGCTTAGTCTGGTAACTAGCATGAGTAGGCTGAGTCCTTATGTTGACTTTACATTCCTAGTACCTAAGTCCTTTACGCTTGAATGCAAACATGCAACTTGAACATTTTAGTTCATTTCATGGAAATCTTGTACTGAAATTTGATAAAAATCATGAAATTGATATCCATGCCTTTTCTGCTAAGACTAAAAATATCTAGGTGGGTTTGTTTTGTCGCACTGCATTGTTCTAGACTGCTTACCATAGCACTTTGGTATGAACTGGGACATGACAGTGTATGCCACGACCAATGCTTTAAGCTTCTGATGATCTTTGCTTGATCTAGGCTTGTCTTGGTCGGTTAGCATAAGGTTTACATGCAAATAACCCATGGCACTAAAATCAAAAAGAAAAAGGAATCAAAAAGCTTAAAAATATTGTATAACAAGTTTGTTGAAGCTCCATGTTTTTGGACATGCATATCTGTGTAGTATTTGCTAGCTTCTGCATTTCATGCTTTACCATGTTTAGTATGCTAGTCTGAGTGATGCTTTTGTTTGCTAAATCCTAAAAATTCTTGCTCTTGATTTTCTTTGGATGTTATTCATTTCAGCTTATTATACCGTACTTTTAGACAAAATTCAACGCAAATACTTGTTTTGTACTATAATTGTTGTTAATCATGTCTTAGAAGCTTGCATATACATTCACCCTCACACCTCTATTTGCATAATTTTTATCACCTTGATGCTTGCATTGCCAAAGGGGAGAATTTGAGTCATGTTTTTGTCAAATTGGAGAATCTTTTGTCAAGGGGGAGACTTTTAATATCAAGTGACATGTTTGTGTTGATTTTTGAGTTTTTATGGTCACTTCTATGCTAAACTTCAAAATTCATCTAGTTTCTTTTGGGAGTTGTCAATGCAATCATCAAGGGGGAGATTGAGAAACCAAGTGGAGTTTCACTGTGGTTTTATCTTAGTGATGAGTGATTGACAAGTTTGCCTGATTCAAGGTTGGGACTTGTGATTACCTGTTTAAGTTCAGTGAAAGGATCAATGTGCATTTTGCGTGGAGATTCATGTTTTGCTTGTCTCATTATATGCAGGGTTTAGATGCGAGTCAAATGTCAATGGTGGGTGATAGTCAAGCAGGGAGCTTGGTGCCAGATGATCAAGGAGGTCGTGTGAAGTTGAGGAAGATCTCAGGTGTATATGTGAGATTGAAGCAAGACATGGACAGATGGATGATTGAGACAACGTATAAACCAAGTCAGTGGAAAGGAGGCTAGTGCATGTGGCAAGGCAACTCGAGGGATTGAGAGCATGAGAGGCTTGTTAGCAGTGGAGTTCGCGGATTAGTGACACGTGTCAAAAATCTGGAGGGCTTTGTCGGTTTCGGCTCAAAACCATCGGATCGAGATCAAAGCGTCTTGAAGTGAAACCGTAGTCACTACGAAAGCTCCGTGTATTTACAAACTACCTTTAGATAGTATTTTACTATTTTGCCTGTTTGGTCCACGTTTGTATTTTCGAGTCTGCGGGTAGAATACTCTAGGGTTATTTAGGTCTTTTCTAGTTTTTGAACTACCTATATAAGGCTTGTAGTCGTAGGTTTTCCACCAACTCATGGAATTAATAAAATAGAGTTTAACTTTTTAAATCCCTTTCTTCTTCCACTATTCGCCGTCATTCTTCCTATAGAAAACAACATTGTTAGTTTTTAGATGGAACTACTGCTATCGGTTTTTAGGTTTTTATCTGGTTTTCTTTGAGCTCGACGCGGGGAGGCCTTCGGCTTGGGGTGGTGCATAGAACCAGGAAGCGGTTCGGTATCATACGACACTTTGATTGTGAAAGACGTGATTAGGGAGGGTTGTACGCTAACAATAAATCCCCACCGCCACTGCGCTCTTAGCTGGCGGTTACTACTGTTTAGTTGCTCTTGGCCTATGGTCACATTGTTCTTTTGCCTCGAGAACCGTGCTAGTTTCTTCACGGGTAAGTAGAGGTATGATTTCTATACCTTTTCATTTTTTAGATATTGTGAGAGATTTATTTAGTCTATGAGATGTTTTCTATGTTTAATTTATTTAATTAAATACTAGTTTAAACTTATGATGATTTACATGCATAAATAGTATTTGATTAAATACCTATGAATAGTGGAGGTTTTCTATTTTCCTAATGAAATATTTGTGTTATGTTGAAATGCTTATTGATATATCATCCAATATTTGAGTAGTTCTTTAATCTTCCTTGTGTGCTGTGTACGGGTGTCTTTTTAGTCAGGACATCAGTTTGTTTTTGAATGCTAGATTATTTTCAATGCTTGTGATCTCTCAGACTGACGTATTATATCATATTTGATAGGAGAGTGATAGCACTTGGTTTCTTTGGGATTTTGTTGTGATAGTTTATTTGCTTCCGCTTGTTCCTTTAGAGGTGCATTGAGTGTTTTGAAATGGCCATCAATTTGAAAAAATATTGATTCGCCTATTCACCCCCCTATAGTCGTCTATTTGGTCCTACGGTGATCTGCACTGTTACGTGCTCCGGTGCACTACCCTACCTTACTTAGCAGCAACACCCGACTGAAAGTATATTTTTTCTCCAATTTTAATCGACCTATCATATTTTTATTGAACAAAGTGAAATAATTATTAGAGTCACACAACCGATTACGTGATCTCTCATTTGGGAGTGTTGGATTATAAATATGACAGAACAACTGGTCATATTTATAGGAAGATGCTCCTAAATTGTTCATGGACTTTGGATAGTCTAGAGATATGCAGGTGTGCGTAGCTGGACCACATGGTCCCTACAGTTACAACGAGAGTTTCAGTGGTGTCTCCCTGTTGTTCTCTAGATACACAACCCTCTAGACCTAGGCAAAGTCGAGTCGTTTATTTGGAGGACAGTGAGGATATGATGCCGAAATTATCTGTCAACCGTATGGGACCATGGGTCCCAGCTACATGGGTTGTAGATCTCCTCATGGGATTTATGACCTATCCTTGCCTATTAGTGCCCATAGTTAAGCATACTTTAATTGCGACAAGTCATAAACTTTGATATATATGATAGTTGTTTTATTTTTTTAATAATTTTTAGACGCCAACAAAAAGGAATTTGATGTATCTTGATTGTCATACTTTGCAAAGAATATTTAGTGCAAGTGAAGTCTTTCATGAGTACTGATACAGTAGACATGGAAGCTAATGGAAAGACTACAATGTGGTGTGCTAGTTATGAATGTAAGAATGAGAAGAAGTTTCCAAATTTAGAATATGTCTATGACCATTTGCTAAGACGTGGATTCAAGAAGGAATATCATACATGAAACAAGCATGGTGAAGAAGGATATCATATATGGAACAAGCTATGGGAAACAGAGGGTTTGCCGAGTGCCCAACTGTTTACTGAGTGTAATCTGTCAGGCAATGGGAAAAGAGAGTTGTTTGTTGACTGTCAGATAAAAACACTTGGTAAAAAAATCTTTGAAATATTTGCTGAGTGTCCATGGTAAAGACACTCGGAAAATATGACGCCACTCCATGAAAAAATCAAAAAAATCTTGGCATCTAGGGTTCTTGATGGCGCGTCGATGGCTTGACGACACATTGATGGCTTGCCGAAGACGGACAACTTTGCGAAGTGCCACAACGGAAGTGACATGTGGTCTGCCATGTGTCCTGGGTACTTATTTTCCGAGTGCCTAGTGTTGACACAAAAACGTGTCCCCGCACTTGGGTCGGTTCGACGATCCCAAAATGTCGCTAAACGTTGACGTCGTGTTTCAAAAATCCTTAAACCATGGTAAGGGGATAATGGAGTCGTCAGGCAATCAAATAATAATAATTCTAAAATTACTAAATTAACCGAAGTGTTGGAAAGTAATCAAAATGATAAAACCTAACTAAACCCAAACAACCAGAATAAGGCTGGTCGGACCGAAGCCTGACAGGCGGTCGGACCGGCTAGAGAAGCCCGGTCGAACCGTGATGTTTTCTTGTTGCTTGGCTGAGGTGAAGCTGGAGAACCATGAAGACTTTCCGGTCATGTGGCATGAATAGTCAGAATCAATGATCCACTTGTCCTCCAGCCTTCCATGCCTCCCCTAAGTAGAGACGGAAGATCTCGAGTACTCAGTGCTGGGTTTAGAAATAAGGTTCCTAGGTATCAAGCACTGAACTGCTCGAGAGTTAGGTAAAGCAAGAGACTGTGTAGGATGAGAGTCATACTGAACATGAGGTCTTCTTGCAAAGTGTTGAGGTCTCCTAAAATGGTTTGGACCAAAACGTCTACATGGTCTATCATCATACGAAGCATGATATAAACCACAATGGGCATAGCCACTCATATAACTATGAGGAACCTCATAATCAGAATAAGTACGATAACCATAATCATGCAAATCAAATGAAGAATAATCACGAAAGTTTAAAGCATGAGCACGGCGTTCATCTTTCATACGTTGATAGCAAAAACCAATCAAGTGACCTACACGATGACAATAAGAGCAATGAAAAACTTTCTTTTATGTAGGTTCATAGGTTTCTGGTGCAAACCTCACAATTTTTCTAGGTTTTTGCTTGGAGTCTAGTCTTGGGTGGTGGAATGATTATCCTTTTAGGTTGGGTAAGATTTTTTTCTTTCTGAGGTGTGTCTAACTAGGCTCTCTCTTTCTCAAGGGTAGTAGGTAGAGTGAACACAGTTTGTCTTGGGGTATTTGATGAAGTTCTCTCATAACCTAACCCAAGAGCTAACCCTGCCCTGTCAGCACACATTTTTGTTTTATCCAAAAGCAAATCCATTTTTCCCTTCCCTCCAGTGCATTTGTCTACCATGTAAAGAAGGTAATCATTGTCACACTTGAGTTTTTCTACTTGCTCTCTAGCGAAGTTGAGTTGGTACTTCAGGATGATGCAGAGTAGAACATGATGGCTGTACATCCTTAGAACACTCAGCACTCTCCAATCTAGCCTTAAGCTCATCAATATGCTTATCTCTCAGATTAATGCTTTCAACAAGTAAAGAAAAATTCAAGCATTCATTGATGACACAAGGACTAGAATCCACCTCCAAGAGTTGCTTCTGAATATTTTCAAGTTTTTCAAGGTTTTGTGCATGAATCAGATGCAACTAGGCAAGTTCATCCATAACAACAAGACATAACTCACATTCAGCAATTTCAGACTTAGACTTCAACAAAGCAAGTTCAGTAGAAAGATATTCAATTTTGATTTTTAGTTCCTTTCGTTCTTTAGCAACAAATTTGAGCAGTCAATCTTGTGAAATAATTGCATCATGTAATTCATCGTTTTGAACAAGTAACTGGTCATGTGATAGACTAACCTCAGATGAGTCAAGCTCATTGCTGTTGTGCTTGTTATTGGCCATGAAGCAGAGGTCGTTGATGTTCTTCATGTTTTCCTTCTTTTCTTCATTCTTGCATGGTTCTTATTCATCAGAGCTTGGCTCTTCACTCGAGGTATTGTCGATGTTGCTGAGTGCAGCCACGAAAGCTCTAGCCACTCTTTTTGCCACTTTTCCTCTCTTGCCTTTGAAGAAGGTTTTTTGTCTCTTTTTTGGTGTTTGTGTTCATGTTCATTCTTTACTTTCAATTTTGGGCAATTTGCTTTAATATGATTAAGATCACCGCACTCAAAACACCCTCAAGAGCCACCTCTTCTTTTATCTCTTCTATCATTGTAGAATCTAGTGAACTTTTTGACTATAAGAGCAATCTCTACATCGTCCAATGTATCCACTTGTTCTTTTGTGATAGAGACCAAAGAAGATAAGGCAAAAACTCCAGACAAAGCACAAACTCTAGACAAACTAACTCTAGATGAGGTGCCACTGCTATAACTAGAAACTAGTGCCTTGGATTGTGGCAAAGAGTTCCCAATTCCAGAACGAGATGCCTTGGCGATCTCGGTGGACTAAAGCTTACTAAAAAGTTCATCACAAGTCAAAGTGTCAAAACTCATAGACTCTTCAATGCTTGAGATCTTTACTTCCCATATGTTATGATCAAAAGCATAGAGAAGTTTGATCGCCCTGTCATGATCCGAGTAAGCTAACGTCCCAGTGGAGCGCAAGTTACTAACAATTCCATCAAACCATGCAAACATGGCATCTATAGATTCGCCGGGGCCTTGCACAAACATTTGATATTCTTGGTTATAAGTGCTTTGCCTCCTAGCCTTAATCTGAGAAGTGCCCTCATGAAATGTTTTCAAGGTCGTCAAGATCTCACGTGCAGTTCTAAGGTGCTGGACCCTGTCAAACTCATTTCGAGTCAGACTGATGAACAATATGTTTTTAGCTTTGCTATTACAATCGTACTATGACTTCTTAGTCTCTTGCGGTGCGAGTATCATGGATCACATATTGGGAATCAACAATGTCCCAAATAGCACTTCCTTGGCTCAGTAAATAAGCCTCCATGCGCACCTTCCAATAAGCGTAGTCTTGACCATCGAACATCAGAATCTTAAAGTTCTTGTCCATGTCGCCATAAGGATCACTAACCGGTTAAGGTCAACTGGTGATCTAACCGGCTCTGATACCAATTGTGGGATTGGAATGGCGACTAGAGGGGGTGAATAGGTGCCTCAACAAATTCTCGTGAATCAGATGGCCTTTTCGTATCACCCAACGCACCTCCAAAATTTCAGATTCAAATTTAACCAATCAGTATGAAACAGAACAGAGATTCATAAAATTCTTTTAACAATTTTTCTTGATACTTTAAGCCGCACTTGACACAAATGATATACCAATTTTAGCTCTAATTGGTCAAGATCATGAACTATATGTTATACTTTCAATTTGAGATCTATATCAGATTATGAACTAAGAAGTAAACACATTTAATCACCAAAAATAGAATTGCAGTATATTCAAACATGTGTTCAATCCATATTTTGAAACTGAAAATAGAAATTTGAATTGAAACAGTAATTTCAGATAAAGACACAAGACTTCTGAATTTTTCTTGATGATGAATAGTACCAACAGATTCAATTCAGTCTTCCAAATCAATTTAAATTAATTCAAACAGATCTCAGTTGAAAATACAACGTCTGAAACTGCTCTAGATGATGAACAATACCAACTGATTCAATTCAGTCTACCAAATCAATTCAAATTAATTCAAACAGATCTCAGTTGAAAATACAACTTCTGAAACTCTCTTGATAATGAACAGTACCAACAGATTCAACTCAGATCACAGATTAATGTTTTACACAGATTTTAGTTCAGTTTTAAATCAAATCTGTCAAGAAACAATGTTGTATACTTTATTTGATAATCTTGACAGAATTAATCAACCAACAGCAAATACAAAACTTCATTTCAGTCTCATGCTAATATCTTTAGAACAGTTTCAGATTATCAAATCACTATTAGTAGAACTCAATTGAAGTTCTTTCACCAACTTCAATAGTTCAAAATGACTAGTACAGTAAATAGGAAGCAGATATTTAGAATGTTAATACACCTTTTGGGTTGGCAATTTTCAGTTTGAACCAGGACTGAAAAACTGATGAAATATGAACAACAAACACACAAACACAAACTGTAATGGCAACAATTTGTCTACTCACAGTATTTTTAGAACAATCACTACATCACTTACTCAGATTGAAGGATTTCAAAATAGTCTTGCTGAACTGAAGAAAGGTCATAACAGCAGAATATTGAAAAGCAGTGTTGATTCCTAGACTTCCTATTTCAATTCAGAATACATACTCAAGAATTCAGACAATCAATTAAGTTTTGAGAAAAGTGTTGTAAACAAGAACCTATCACTGCAGAACATATCTCTTTTTCAAATCAAATACAGTGACACACAATGGATGAAACCAACTTGATAAGCTACAGATAGCAAATTCTTGACAGCTAATTTCAGACAGATTCAGTACTATTAGGAATGAAGGATTGAACTTCTCTTGTGGCAAGGATGATACAAAAATGTTACTCAGAAGATCACACTGATCATACCAAATGATAGACAACACATGCTCAAGTTTTCAGACAAGAAAGGTAATACCAATACTGTATCAGAACAATTTAATTGCTCAGAAGTAACTAGACAGTTTGCAGAAAACTCAGCAATCCTTACTGTAAATGGTGTTACACTGTTGAAAATATGAAATATAACATTTAATTCTCAAGACTTCAAACAGTATATCGACATGATGATTTAAAACCCAATCTGAAAGAATCAACTCTTAACAACTCAAGGATCTAACACTAATTGATAGATGGATGAAAATAGAAAACTCTGCAAAACTTTTTATGGAACAAACTCAACACAACTCAACATCTGTAGACTTTCAATCAAGAAAAATCACTCAGTCAGTATTTACTGTTCATAGTAATAAAACAGAAGAATCATGAAGTATTTAGAGATCAAAAAGCTTTTTAGGCATACTTCATTCAAGAGAATACATCATGAATCAAACACTTCAACAGAAAAACTGGATCACACTTCAACCATGATTTCAACAACAATCAAATCAGGTACTACAAATTTTGAACCTCAAACATCCACAAGATAAACAACTCGATTGACTTGCTTAGAAAGGAAAACTAAATCACTACAACTAACAGAATACCTTCTTGAAGAATCCCTAGAAGTTGAAGCACAGGAGTCTCTGATTGATCTTGAAGAAATCGCTGAAGAAGAACAAATGAACCACACGTTCTCCTGTACACGCACTTGACAAAAGGAATAGTGGCCTTGAAGAAAATTGCGGCTAGAGAAGAGTTTTGGATTTAATTTCTCAAAAAGGAAGCTAACCCCTTGGGTATGAGGCCCATTTTATAGCCATACCCTAAGAGCCAACTTTATACATAAGTCCTCCAACTTTTTCATATTTACACATAAGGACAACACACAATTTCAGAATTAGAAATCCTGAAAATTACTCTCCTATTTGACTCAAAAAGAAATACACCTTTACTCAACCTTTTAATATATTTTCAAAACTTGACAATACTAGAAATATACCAAACGTTTACACTATTAAACTGAAATACTCAAACTAAACTCCTAATTATTGAATTTAATAACATTTTAGATATTCAATGGTTTTCAGCAAAAACCGACAAAGCCTCCCTGGTCGTAGACGATCGTCGTCAGTCCGCGAACTCGACCGCCGGCAAGTCTCTCCCGCTCTCGATCCCTCGAGCCACCTTGTCACTTGAACTGGCTTCCCTTTCGCTGACTCAACCGACTCTTCGTCTTGATAAACCTCCATCTCACGTCCTGCTTGATCTCCATGCATACATCTGAGTCCACTCAACAATTTGACTGACACCATCGACCATCTGGCATTAGACTCCCCGTCTAACCCTGATTCCTTGCCATCGATAGTTGACGAGTAACTCAAGCCTGCACACACGAGACATACACAGACACACACACGTATCCAAACATCCACACACAAACTCATGCAAACCCCTGTCAATCACTCATCATAACCTTGAACAATAGTGACAATCCTCACTAGATTCCTTAGTAGCCTAACTCTAGGTGCCAGTCTTGCCAAGATTACTCTTGAATGAATAAGGGTGGCGTTTCTCCGAGAGTAGTTTTGTGGTTGTAGTTGTGTGTCTTCTAATCTACCTAATATGTACATATTTATAGACTAGAGACTTGTTGTCCACTGTGATCGTTATCAATTCTGGCTTTTATCTCTATCTTTTCATCTCTATCAGCTCCTCCATATACGGTCATGTATAACGGACGTACTACTTTGACCAACCTTTAACCAAACCGATTTGACATCTATTGACCATGCCATATCATTACTGGGCTTGGGCCTTAACCAAATTTTGCCATCAACCCATGCACCCTAGTTTCGTAGCATAAGTGTAGCTAATGCTTCGAAATTATTAATCATTCAAGGCATTTCGACACCATGTCATCTCAAAAGTCCCATCAAACTTTCTATTAATAACCAAACCTTTTTCCTTTTGCCATCTTTAAGTCTGTTATATATCTTTGAACCATATTTTCATATTGTAGAAGTCTTCATCGACCCTTTCATCTTCTTCCTCGCTCTTCCCTTTTTTGCCATGGAGGACTATGATGGATGTCACATGGTTCGATGCATATACTTCTCTTTTGTGGCAGCGTTGGACCAGACATCATTCCACACAGTCCAGCAATGGCATCATTGAATAGTATTTCCAAAAACTCTAGCTCCTCTATTCTCAGGCCTACGATCAATCCGGCACTTTGAAACCTATACTCATCATCATCATCCCTTTTGTCGAACATTGTAGTTGGAGGTGGCCAAATTGCATGATGATGCCATACTTGCCAAAGGTGTTGACTTGAATAGTCTTCATCATGAGTCATCGACTGCATCGCTACAGAGGAGGAGGCTGATTTGCTTGCAAAGCTGGATGAAGTTCGGGTGGAGATAGCTAGTAAAGAGTACACCATAGGAGCGTTGTCTCGCCGATGCAGCTCACCGTGCACATTAATGTCACCATGCCATCAAGCGATCCCTGGATATGATGCCGAAGATAGGGCGATCATCGGCAATGTACACAATATTAGGCATTAGGTAGTTGAGGCTATCCGTCGATACTTATCTTGAACTATTTACTCTATATTCACCGACTGTCATGTAACTCGAAATTTTTATTTGCTCATGATATTCTGCCGCAAACTTTTATTTAATCCTTTTGTCTTCAGTGCTTTATATGTGCGTCTAAGTGCTATGTTTTACCATCGGTCGTCTAAAGGCGATACCCTTGGTTTCGTGTATTTCTCTACTTCCATGTAGACCCTTAGGAATTGATCCATAAGTTTGGGAAATACTTCTTCAGATATTTTCCATTCAGTGCCTTCTCGAACACTTCTCATTCTAAGCTTTCAAGTAGATAGGCATTACTATGACAAACTCGATGTACCCGAAAGGGTCATTCCTAATTAGGTGACCACTTACCGAACCAATTATCTTTAGATCTTATCAACATGATAAGTTTCCAAACAAGATCTTCTTCTTCAAATGACTTAGGTACTACTTTCTTATTATAATACCTGGCTACTCTTGCTTTGTTCTCTTCAATCTTCTCCAAGGCTCTCAATCAGTTCTGCGCTAAGTCATCTAGGCCATCTGTCATTAAATTATAATAATCATTGGCTATATGATGGTCCTGTAGTACTATCCTTCCCTAGCCAATGTTATTTTCCCAAGGCAATACTACTTCATGTCCATATACTAACTGGTATGGTGGCACTTGTGTTGACCAGTGACACGCTATCCGATTAGCCCAAAGTGCTTCTGATAGGGATCGATACCAATGTTTCGGTTGTTCATTAATCTTCCGCTTTATTAACTTCATCAAACGCTTATTAGATTCTTCAGCTTGTCCATTGGATTGTGCATAATACGGCGATGAATTTAAGAGCTTGACTCCCATGCCTGCTACAAATCTCTAGAACTCCTCGGATACAAATATTGACCCTTGATCTATTGTGATGGTCTTAGGGATCCCGAACCGATATACTATGTGCTCCTTGATTAGCTCAATGGCATCAGCAGACGTTACCTTTCTAAGTGGAACGACTTCTACCCATTTCGTGAAGTAATCGGTGGCTACCAGTATGAACTTATGCCCTTTGCTTGATGCGGAATAAATCTAGCTAATCATATCCATGCCCCATCCTCTGAAGGGCCAATGCGTAATTATCAGATTCATTGTTGATGTGGGTTCTCTTTGAACGGCTCCAAACCTTTGACAATCCTCAAACCCTTTATAATAATATATGTAGTCGTCTACCATGGTCGGCCAATAGTAACCGGCCATTTGGAAAAACCACTTCATTTTCTCAGCCGACTGGTGTGTCCCACATATGCTTTCATGAACTTTGCACATCACCACTTTGGCTTCTTCAATGTTTATGAACTTAAGTAGGACCCCATCCATCGTCCGATAATACAGATCTTTATTGAGCAATACATACTTTGTATCCTGGTACCTAAGCTTTCTTGGCATCGATGTTGAATAGTTTTTCAAATAAGTGACAATAGCACACCTCCAATCGTCAGATACTATTTATACGATCTCCACCTCGATCGGCCTAGTCATTGGCTTGTTTGCTAATGTTGTCTAGGACAGATCATTTGCCTCTGCGTTCTATTCCCTCGGGATGTGGTCAGCGCTGTGCTTATGAATCTTGCCATCATCTCTTGGCACCGATCATTATAATCTTTCAGCATGTCATCTTTGCACTCGTATTCACCTGATATCTGTCTCATGACCAATATTAAATCTCCCAATATTTCTACCGTATTCGCGTCGACTTTTTCTAACAAATGCAATCCTTTTACCATATCTTCATAATTGTCTTGATTGTTATCGGAGAAAGGCTTGATTGTGTATGCGAATTCAAATGATGCCCCCTGCGGGGAGATGATCAGCAGTCCTATGTCGCATCTGTGCATACACACTGATCCGTCGTAGAATAAAGTCCATGGCACTGGCTTGACATTAGTCATTGTCTTATCTCTATGCTAGACTATGAAATCGGCTATTACGTGTCCCTTTATTTCCTTTGCCAATTCATATCAAAGATAAAACTTAGTAAGAGCAAGTACCCATTTTCCAATATGATCTTTTAAGACTAGGGCTGATAACATATACTTGATGACTTCGGCCTTGCATATGATGGCACACTCTACCAACAGCAAATAATGACTTAACTTGGTGCATGAAAAATACAGACACAAACAAATCTTCCCCATTGCAGTGTATTGGGTTTCAGCACCCAATAGACTCCTACTGAGGTAGAAGATTACTTTTTCCTTTTTGTCAACCTTTTGCACCAAGACCGATCCAATGGGTTTGTCATCGATCGATAGATATAATCTGAATGTGATTCCCATTTACAGTGGCATTAGCACTCGAGGTGATCTCAAGTACTCCTTGATTTCATCGAATGACTTATGATGCCTTTCTATTGAGGAATGAGAAAGCTACGCTAGCCAGCAATTTCAAAAAATTGCCCCAAAGCCCAAGAACCTTGTGCATGATGGATCATAGATCAGTACTGTTGGCGTAAAAGATTACGCTAACAGGTTTCTGTAGAAAAGAAACTAACAAACGAAGTGTTTGCGAAGCAAACTGTTCTAAGCCTCCGAAAGGATAATAGCTTAGAATAGTTCGAAAGTGTGTATTGAATCACTGGTAATCGGTCCTTATTACAGGATGAAATGGGGGGTATTTATAGGCCTAAACATTAAGGAAAAGACCTATTTACCCCTCTATTACAACCGACATTAAGGAAACTATTCGGTTTCCTTAATAGGGCTAAAATGGTAAAAGACTAATCTAATAGGATAGAAGATAAGTCTTCCATCTTAGCTGGCAGAAAAGATCCTGAAGGGCTTTGGTTCGAAGACATACTTCGAACCAGTACCTGTCTTCGGGCTTCGAACCAGGTTCCGAGCATCTTCGAAGAAGGAATTCGAACAACCTTCGAACTAGTTGGCTGTCTTCATGCTGCTTTTGGCAATAACCCCGAAGATGAGATATTTTCCCCCAACAGTAGCCCCTCGAATACGCTTCTCCGTACGACCTGTAACGTTAGGAGAGCAGTATACGGAAAGAAAAGATAACCAATCATAGGGGTTATTGATTTTCGTTTTATCTCCGAAATGCATGAAGATATGAACTTCGAATCAGTCATAAAGTAATTACTGTTCGAACTATCTTAGAACTGACTCAGGGAGTTCGAAAGTCTTTTTAGACTTAGAAAAAATAGCCGTTAGTTTCTGTTTCTAACGGAAGTTATATGAGGCGTTATTTTCGGAGAAGAATAACAGGCGGGAATGCGAAAGGGCAGAGCCCAAACGGTAACAAACGGAAAGATTAGGCTATAAATAAAGAGCCCCAAAACTTACCCGATTACCTTTTCACCGCTTCCTCTCAGTCAAAGCTTTTTGAGCCCTTTGAGTTCTTGAACCCTAGCCTTCGAGTTCTTGAGCCCTAGTCTCCATTCCCTCAGATCAATCCGGCAATCGCGATGGTGAGGACCAAGGGATCTGCGCCTCCTTCGGCCTTGGCTCAGCAGCAAGCAGCCGCAGCAGCAGCAGCGGCGGCGACATTGGCGGCGGCACCCTCGATACAGGCGGCAATATCCATGGCGGCAGGGGGGAGAAATCCCCAAATCCCCGATGACCAAGGTTTGTGCCCACCATCGACTAAGTACTTGGATCAATCTTTTGAGTTAGGGCCGTCTACCTGCAAGAGAGAATCTTTGGCAATCACAGCAGGGGGTAAGTTTAGCAATGGGGTTATGGTTCGGAGGCCAGGCAAAGAATCAATCCCATCACCAAGACCCGGAGAGGTTGTAGTGTTCGAAGCTTTTTTTCGAAGCAGGCTTGGGCCTCCCTGCTGTGGATTTCTTGGCCGAAGTTCTTGACCTGTTTCATGTAACCCTCCCCCAGCTATCTCCGAATGCTGTAGCTAGATTAGCTATCTTTGAGTGGACGCTGAGAGCCGAAGGTTGTGAGGGGAGGGCTGAAATCTTCGCTGCACTGCATAGAGCGACTTGTCAGCCGAAGACCTCCGTAGACTCCGGAGGTGAGAAAGTAGTGGTTGCCTTCGGAAGCATCAATTTCAGGCTTCGAGACGAATATGCTCTGCGATTCCCTGCTAAGGCCATCAATGCTAGATGGTACACTGATTGGGTACTGAGGTGGTTTTATGCCGAAGTCGGAGCTAGCAGTCCTCTGGCTGGGCCCCTCAAAGAAATCAGATTCCGGAAAGAAGCCCTAGTGCAACCTGACGAAGGTCAGCTCGAAGCCCGCCTGAACCTGCTTGAAAAAGTTAGCCGAAGGCTCAGTATGCGAGACTTGGCTGAAGAATTCATCGGTCTTCAAATTCCTCCACTGATGGCCAACTGGCCTATCATCTTCGAAGATGACTCCGAAGGCGGCCTTCGCAAAATCAATTATACTTCGAGCCCTGCAGGTAACTTCGAAACCAACATGCATTGTACATATTTACTTCGAAGAAAGACTAACTCGAATTATTTTTTAGCTTCTTCAGACCCTATTACATCAGAACAAATTGTAAGGGCTTCGGAGAAGATTCTGGGTGCTCCAACTTCGTCAGAAAAAGAATGGCGAATCAAATTAGTCAGAAGTTGGGAGCGATTTAACAGAGTATGGGGAATGCTGGAGTTAACTCCACCCCCTCTGATGGATTGGGTGCCTCAGGAGAAAGGCCCCAAGAAAAGAGTAGCTGAAGCCAGAGCTTCAAGTTCAGCGAAAACCCCGGTGAAGAAGGTGGCTCGGAAGCCAAAGAATCTCGCACCTTCGGATCCTGCTCCTTCAAGCTCAAGAACCTCACTTTCTGGTTCTAAAGAGGATGAAGGTACTTTATTAGTGAAATTGATTGATGAAGATGCAGCTCAACGAAGTATTTACATTGAAGATACTGCAGGTATACTGGAGCCCCAAACCAACATTGAAGAAGTAAGAGCTCCGGATACCCAAGATGAACAGACCGAAGCCCCTATGGGTGGAGATGAGGCCGAAGTACCTGCGAACGTACCGGAGTCTGGAGATAATGCTGATCAACCAATGACTTCGGTAGTTCAAGAAGATACAACTCAGGACGGAGTTCCTGTGAACGAAGGTGGGGTCGAAGTCACTATGGCTTCGATTCCTGAAGAAATAACGAGGACCCCCCAGGACGATGCTCCTGCAGTCCAAGATTTAACGGCTGATTCGGATGAGGACTACACTTTTGATCCTCCGATCAGTCCGGTACTCGATATTCCAGAGAATGTCGAAGGTAAATTTTGCATAATTTTTATCAATTTTTGCAAAATTATACAATGTATAATATTTCTATTTTTGCAGAGCCTCCTGTTGTCGAAGTATCTCACGAAGATACAATTCAAAGACCTTCGACAACTTCGGAGCCACAGCCGGAGGTTACTTTACCGGGGCCTGGAAGAGGAAAAAGACACATAGAGCCTCCAACTCAAGGATCGACTTCATCTGACTCAACGGATGAAAGTGAATCAACTGAAGGGGGGGGGCATCTTCAGAAGTTCCAAGGGCCTCGGAAGAACTCTCCGGACCTTCGCTAAGCAGAGCTGATCAGAAGGCTTCAGTAATGCTTCCTCTCATAACTCCTTTTTTGGAGGAGAGAACCGGACTTGGGACTTTGGTTAAACCTTTGGGTAAGGCCAGTCGCAAAGTCGGGGAAACAGAACTGGTAGCCCGTTTAAGCAGAGTGAAGGGTTCAGAGCTTAACCTTGCTGTGGAAAGAGCAGCTTATCAGGTATAAAGCATCTTCGAACCAAATAGCAAATTATATATGAATAATTTCTTATTTCAGTTTTTCTTTTTTCTTAGCAAGCAGTCTTAGCCCGTGCTGCAGCTTTATCGAGCGAAAATGAAATTGCTCAACTTCGGGAAGAGAACGAGGCTCTTCAAAGAAATTTTAACTTCTCCGAAGGTCGAGTATCTCAAATGGACAATGTAATACTAGCGGAGCGAAGGGCTAGGCAAAGCTTGGAGGCTGCGAAGAAAGAGCTCGAAGCAGAAAGAATTGTGCTTCGAGCGGAGATTGAAAGACTGCGGACGGAGGATGCTGCCAAAGGGTCTGAACTTGTAAGGCTACAAGAAGAAGCTGGCCAACTCCGGACTCAGAAGAATGCTTTGACTACGGAGAATGCTAGAATCTCCGGAGTTTTAGCAGAAACGACTTCGGTCAAGGATGCACTTAATGCGGAAAAGCTCAAGTCTGAGAAGGTGGCTTCGGAGGTCATCGAACAGATGCTAGGTGTCTTGGAGTACTTCGGTACTACTGGATCACTACCTTCGGATGACAATGTAACTCTGCTGCGCCGGCTAAAGAGGATCCAAGGAGCAGCGAAGCAAATGAAGACGGCAGGCATGCGTTATGGAGAACTCTCCGGACAAGTGTCTGCCCTTGGAATACTTCGCTACTACGAAGATTTGGGCCGAACAATCACTCCGAGCGCAGAGGGCTCCATTATCTTCGACGACGCGAGACTTTTGACTCCTTCCGAAGGCGTAGCTACTGCTTGGCGAGCCTTCCAGACTTCGTGGAGAGCCGAAGGTCGATCTGCGATCAAGGCTTGGATTGATGAGGGCCAACGCCAAAAGCAAGTTCGGAGCCAAGCTTCGAGCAGTCAGCCTCCTCTGAACCCGCAGGTTTAGGATTATTTAGGATTTTTTATTATGTAAAGCTGATGCTTGTAAATATTTATCAATGAAAGTCTTGTTTGTCATATTTTTAGGCTTTGCCTCTTATGGAAGATATCGAAGTGTTAGAGCTTAATAGCGAACTTCGCTCACTGTGGAACACCTTCGAACTTCTAAAGAGTTATAAGCGTCCTCGATTTCTTATTCCTCGAGATGACTCCGGCGTTATTGCGCCCGAAGTAATCAAAGACGTATTGTCTTATATCAAAGAGGAAGATAAAGAGATTGACGCAAACACCTCGTCTTCTGAAGACACTAATTGGTCTGAAGACGAAGGTGAAGCCCAAAATAAAAGATCTGAAGATCTTAGAAGCTGGGAAAGAAGCCCCGAGCGGCTTAGAACTTGGGCCGAGCTTCAACAAGAGCAAAAGGATTTTAGAGCTTCGAAGGGGAGGAAAAGAGTTAAACGTAAAGTTCTTAGAACTTCCGATGTTGGAACTAGTCGTTCCACCCCTAGCTCTCGGGACCGAAGAGGTCTCCGATTCCTTCTTGGTATAGATACCAATTTTTCATAATGTAATCTGTAAACACATTTATTTCAATAATGAATGCCGATTTAAAATTGTCTCCATATTTACTAGCCCCTCTTTGGGTATAAGCAACTTCGAACTGTATTCAAAGATGGTTATGCACAAAGAAAAAACTTCGGAGTACAATTTTTGTGGGGGTTCGGAGCCCCTCTGTCATTTTAAAGATCTTTGGAAATCTTATGAAACGTCTTCAACCTTTGTAGTCAGAAGAATGGTAACTTGGTACCTTTGTTTGCTTTACGAAAGAAATCAATTAAGATAACTTCGAGGACACTTTAGTGTCTTAAGAAATTTGTCACTTTGGACTTATATGAACAGACATTCGAAGCTCATGGCTTAAATGCTGTTTTGCTTTAGCCACCTTCGGCTATTTTTGCAGAAGTCTACCAGCCGGAGCTTGGACTTCGCAGAATTTGGCCACCTTGGGCTCTTTTTTGCAGAAGTCTACCAGCCGGAGCTTGGACTTCGCAGAAATTGTAGCCACCTTCGGCTATTTTTGCAGAAGTCTACCAGCCGGAGCTTGGACTTCGCAGAATTTGGCCATCTTGGGCTCTTTTTTGCAGAAGTCTACCAGCCGGAGCTTGGACTTCGCAGAAATTGTAGCCACCTTCGGCTATTTTTGCAGAAGTCTACCAGCCGGAGCTTGGACTTCGCAGAATTTGGCCATCTTGGGCTCTTTTTTGCAGAAGTCTACCAGCCGGAGCTTGGACTTCGCAGAATTTGGCCACCTTCGGCTCTTTTTACGGATGTCTGACAAGCTGCATCTTGGACTCCGCAGATTTTGGCCACCTTCGGCTCTTTTTACGGAAGTCTACTAGCCGAAGCTTGGACTCCGTAGAATGTGGTATTGGCTCTTTTACGGATGCCTACAAGGTATCAGCTTGGGCTCCGGATGGATTTCAGCCACCACACCGGAGGCTTCGACTTTATGGGTACGAAGTCCGGAAATACAGCCCAGCTTGATGACACTTCCCTCTCGATCGACTTCCGTCCCAGCGCGTCCGCTCGGGAAACTAGGAGTGTCAAGGGGAAGGCAAACCACAGGGTGTATGTTTTATTAATTTAGAGGTTGTTACAAGCGGATTACAAGGAGCCCTTATGCGAAATATCGCTTTAGGTGCTCCGCATGCCAAGTATGCGCTAACTCTTCACCTTCTAAATTAGCTAATTTGAATGAACCAGGGCGCCCGGAGCGGACAATTAGATATGGACCTTCCCATTTATTGCCTAACTTCCCTGGTGTTATAATGCTTCGTAGAACAAGATGACCCGGCCTTAACTCGCTGAGCTTAACCTTCGGGTCATACCAAGTCTTCGTCTGCTGATGATACTTTGATAAATTAGCCACAGCTCGAAGTCTTGTTTCTTCTGACAAATCTAACGAAGCTTGTCTTTCTTCTTCGATGTCTGGTTCGGTGCTGCGAAATGATCCCCCTTTGAGCTCCGTTGGAGTCATTGCTTCATCTCCGAATAGTAGTCTGAACGGAGTAAAACCTGTGGACCTTGTTTGCGTAGTCCGAATGGACCACAGAATCTTCGGAAGTTCTTCGGTCCACAGTCCCTTTGATAATCCTACTATTCTTCGATTTAGCCCTGATAAAATGTTTCCATTGGCTCGCTCAACGGCTCCATTCGACTGAGGATGCCTCACTGCAGCAAAACATAGTTGAATGCCTAGGTCTTCGCAAAACTTCCTGAAGGGTTCTGCGTCGAATTGTGTTCCATTATCAACTATGAGATTTCTAGGCACTCCGAACCGGCAAATAATGTTCTTCCAGAAGAATTTCTGTACATTATTCGAAGTGATAGCTGTTAAGGGCTCTGCTTCTACCCACTTAGAAAAATATTCAATGGCTACCACTGCGAACTTCAGATTTCCCTTTGCTAACGGAAAGGGACCAATTAGATCCATACCCCATCTGGCCATAGGCCATACCAGAGCTATGACTTGAAGAGCTGTTGGTGGGCGATGACTCCGTCGACCCATCCACTGGCATCCTTGACAAGTGCGGACCAAGCTCTCCGCATCAGCTGTTATTGTGGGCCAATAAAGCCCCTGGCGAAGTGTTTTTCCTGCCAGAGCTCTAGGGGCTAAATGACTTCCACAAAGGCCTTCGTGAATTTCTCGAAGAATTTCTTGGCCTTCGGCTTGAGATATACATCGGAGTAAAGGGGAACATACTCCGGCCTTGTATAATATACCGTTGATTAACTGATAGTTTCTTGCTCTGAGCTTTAATCTTGACAATTGGGGCTCTTCGGGCAAATTTGTTCCTCCTTGCAAGAGTTCTATGATCGAATCTTTCCAATCTGCACTAGGAATGCAGAGAATCTCTGCAGAAGCAACTTGTGGCACCGAAGGTATATTGAGCTCCTCATAGAAAGCTTCGTCAGGCACATCCACAGCTCCGGCAGCAGCCTTCGCTAAAATGTCCGCTTGCACATTTTCAGCTCTTGGTATACTCCGAATGGAAATACCCTTGAAATGTGCTTCGATCTTGCGGATTTCTTCCAAGTATTTTGCAAGTTGTGGATGTCGGACTTGGAAACTTTTATCCACGTGCCCTGCTACTATCTGAGAATCTGTTTTTATGATTATCCTTGTAGCCCCTAGAGCACGTGCTTTCCGGAGTCCCAATAAAATTCCTTCGTACCCCGCTATATTATTGGTAGACTTAAAGTTGAGTCTTGCGGAGTACATTGCTCTTTGTCCTGACGGTGAAATTAATACTGCCCCAATGCCTGCTCCGGATGCTTGGAAAGCCCCATCGGAGTAAATAATCCAAACTCCGTCATCTGATTTCTCTGGAGTCAACTTCGCAGGTGGAGTCCACTCTGCTACAAAGTCTGCTAGGACTTGAGACTTGATAGCTGTCCTTGCCAGGAAAGATATGCCGAAGGGTGCTAGCTCTACTGCCCACTTTCCAATCCTTCCAGTGGAATCTTTGCTTCGGAGCATATCTCCTAAAGGATACGAAGTTGGTACAATTACATTATGGGCCAAAAAATAATGTCTTAGCTTTCTCGAAGCCATTATCAGAGCATAAACGAACTTTTCGAGTTCGGAGTATCTTGTCTTCGCTCCTGACAATGCTTCAGATACAAAATAGACAGGATTTTGGACCAACTTCCCATTGATATCTGCTTCTCTGACAAGGACTGCGCTGACAGCTGAACCTGTAGCTGCAAGATACAGGAGTAGGGTTTCGTCCGCAATAGGCACCGTGAGTGTAGCAAGATTGCTGAGATAATCTTTAATATCTTCGAAGCTTTTCTGACACTCCGGTGTCCATGCAAAATCTTCGGACCCTTTCAAAGCTTTAAATATTGGCAAGCTCCTCTCCGCAGACCTTGATAAAAACCTGCTAAGTGCGGCTAGACGTCCAGTCAGCTTTTGCACTTGCTTTAAATTCTCCGGAGGAGCCATCTTCTGCAGCGCAGTTATTTGAGTAGGGCTAGCTTCAATTCCCCTGCTTGAAACTAAGTACCCTAACAACTTTCCAGCCTTAGCTCCGAATACACATTTTTCGGGGTTAAGACGGATTCCACATGCCCGAAGGCTATTGAGTGTTTCTGCTAAGTCTAGGCTATGTTGGTGCTTTAAAGCACTCTTTATTACAATATCATCCATATAGGCCTCTACATTACGGCCTAGTTGATGACCTAGAGCCTTAGCAACTAATCTTGAAAAAGTAGCCCCGGCATTTCTTAGTCCGAAGGGCATTCTTACATAGCAGAAGACTCCCGAAGGAGTTACAAAGCTCGTCTTGATTTCATCTTCGCGCTTCAACCATATTTGATGATAACCAGAATACGCGTCGAGGAAGCTTAGTAACTCCGAACCTGCAGTGGAGTCAACTAGTTGATCAATTCGGGGCATGGGGTAGGGGTCACGTGGGCACGCTTTATTCAAAGATGTGAAATCAATGCACATGCGCCACTTTCCGGAAGACTTCTTCCTGACGAAGACTGGGTTGGCTAGCCATTCTGTATGGGCCACTTCTCTGATAATCCCAGCCTTCAACAGTTTTTCAACTTCGTCCTTAGCTAAAGCAGCTCTCTCTGCGGACATCTTCCCGAGCCCTTGCCGAACAGGCCGGGCCTTCGGGTTTACAAGCAAACTGTGCTCAATAATATCCCGATCGACTCCGGTGATATCTTCGTCAGACCAGGCGAAGACATCCAAATTTTCTTCTACGACCTTTTCCAAGGAAATTGCAACTTCGGGAGGTAAATCTTTACCAAATTGAAAAGTGTATTCTTTACCATCTTTAACGATGATCTTCGTTGCAATCTCTCCTTCGGGACTTGGTCTTGGAAATGACTTCTTCGAAGCTTCGGAAGAGGCTGAAAAAATTTCTTCATCATTTTGAACACTGTTTACTTGCCTCGGATCAAGAGGAGGACCATGGCCATATTCTGCCCTCCGAGCCATGGCTTGATCTCCGAAGATTGTCAGAACTCCTGATTGTGTGGGCATCTTTATGCACAAGTAGTTGTGATGCGCCACAGCTCCGAACTGATTCAACATGCCTCGTCCGAAGATGACATTATAAGCATACGGGGCATCTACCACATCAAAGATAATTTCTTCAGTTCGGGCTAGTAAACCGTCTCCGAAGGTTACTTCCAGGCCTATCTGGCCAAGTGCATCTAGCGGAGGTCCTGCGAAGCCTTGCAGAGGACGAGCCGCTGGGAGGAGATGCTTCCGGGAAATGCATAACTGATCGAAGGCTTGTACAAATATGATATCTGCCGAGCTACCTCCGTCAATTAGTACCCTTCGGACTTCTGTCCCTGCAATATCAGCAGTAATAACCAATGGATCTGCATGCGGGAACTTGATACCAGCTGCATCCTCCGCAGAGAAAGATATTGGAACATGAGACCACTCCGGCATTGCAGCTGCAGATGACGAAGTCCCAATGTGGCCTACTTCTCGAACGTACTCTCTTCGCTGTCTCTTGGACATGCTTCCGAGGGTACCTCCTCCGGAGATAGGGAGAACTACTCTCTTCCCTCTATCTTGCCCTTCTTCTTGCTTCGGAGGTGGCATAACATTGGCCACCGGAGGATGCCTTGCAGCATCGAAATTTTCTATCCGCGCCACAGCCTGGACCGGCTCCGGGCGCACTGCTGCTGCTGGACTTCGGTCGGTACTACCTCGACCCGAAGTTCTTTCCAAGTATTCTCCCCGAAGGGTAAGAATAGCCTTGCAGGTGTCAGTTGCATGGCTTCGATTCTCTCCATGAATACAACAAAAAAGGGTCTGGCCCTTGCCAGCCGTTTTCCCTGGCGGCCTCCAGCCGCTGGGCTTGTTCCCCGCAGACTGTGGAGCTCTTGGTGCAAACTTCTGCGGGGGTGCAATGTTTAAGACTTCAGAACGAGGGTGCTTTTGCCCTCTTCTTCTATCATGTTGCACTTCGAAGACTGGTTCTTGCGGCTGCGCCGGAGTCTTCACTTCTGCTTTAACTTCTGTCAAAACTGCCGAAGTAGCAGCAGTCCTCCGAAGCCAACCTTCTTCTGACTTCGAATATTCCTCGAAGTACGACATCAGCTGTGATACTGTGGTGATGCTCTTCCGATGCAGTTTATCTAGAAGGCCTTTATGACTGACGCCTTCCCGAGCCGCATCAACCACCGAGGATGTGGACAGCCCCCGAATTTGCGACTTCGTGTGAGCGAAGCGCTTGAAATATTGCCTCAATGTTTCTCCGGGGAGCTGTTTCACTTGGAAAAGGCTTCATGTCGACATGGGGGGCACGAAGGTGCCCTGAAAGTTACTTATAAACTTCCTCTTCAACTGTGACCACGAAGCGATTGATCCTGGCTTTAAAGACCAGAACCATCTCAACGCCACTCCTTGAAGAGCTAACGGGAAGCACTTCGCCATAGTTTCTCTGTCTCCACCACTAGCCTCAATCGCTAGGGCATAAGAACGTGCAAACTCACTAGGATCTTCGTCTCCGGCATACTTGCAGAGCTTCGAAGCTTTGAACTTCGGATCGAAGCGAACCTTCTGAAGCTCGGGATGCAACGGAGATTCATTGTCATAAGAGGCGTTCTCCGGGGCTTCGGGATAATCAAGATCGTCGTCTTCGGGCACTTCGGGGATAGCTGGGGTGGCTTGAGAGCGAAGCCTGTTCGCAGCCTCTTGTCGCCACCTCGCTACCTCAGCTTGAAGATTGGCCATTTGAGTGGCCATGTCTCCAAGGCTATCTTCATCTCCTCCGGAAGGACCTTCCGGGTCTTGAGAACTGGTATGATCAGTTCGAATTGGAATGGAGGGTGGCGGAGTGGCTCCGGGCGGTCGGAGTATGGAAGGGGTTGGCGGAGAGGTATCATATCCTCGAGGGATAGAAGCCCCTTGCGGAGTTTGAGGTGGAGGGATAGTCGAAGACCCTCCGACTTCGACTGTGTCGAAGGGTATCTCTCCGGAGATCCGAGAGGACCTCCGAGTGGGATTGCGAGGTGCGCTCCGCTTAGGAGGCATGATGCAAAAAAATTGGTAGAGAACGAAGTTTTTTGAACTAGGTTCCCCACGGACGGCGCCAACTGTTGGCGTAAAAGATTACGCTAACAGGTTTCTGTAGAAAAGAAACTAACAAACGAAGTGTTTGCGAAGCAAACTGTTCTAAGCCTCCGAAAGGATAATAGCTTAGAATAGTTCGAAAGTGTGTATTGAATCACTGGTAATCGGTCCTTATTACAGGATGAAATGGGGGGTATTTATAGGCCTAAACATTAAGGAAAAGACCTATTTACCCCTCTATTACAACCGACATTAAGGAAACTATTCGGTTTCCTTAATAGGGCTAAAATGGTAAAAGACTAATCTAATAGGATAGAAGATAAGTCTTCCATCTTAGCTGGCAGAAAAGATCCTGAAGGGCTTTGGTTCGAAGACATACTTCGAACCAGTACCTGTCTTCGGGCTTCGAACCAGGTTCCGAGCATCTTCGAAGAAGGAATTCGAACAACCTTCGAACTAGTTGGCTGTCTTCATGCTGCTTTTGGCAATAACCCCGAAGATGAGATATTTTCCCCCAACAAGTACCTTCTAGCATGAGATGCGCTAGGTGCAAAAGAAGAAGATGTTGGGTAAGCACGTCCTCGCTTATCCTTGCCTCACTTCGGTCATTCCCAGCGATCCAATCGATGAAGACGACGATGTTCATGTGAAGAATCCCATGAGTGCCGCTATTGGAGCAGTGCCTCCACTATATCCACACATATAGGAATGAGATCCTTCCCATGCCGGCAGGCTAGCGCCGCTCGTGAGAAATAGGAGATTTCTCAATCTCAACTTTTGAGATCAAGAAAGAGAGGAGAGGAATTCTTGGTTGCTAGGGTTTAGATCCGATCTAAACTATGAATAACTTCATCTCCAAGACCTCCTCCTCTCTTTATATAGAGGTGAGAGCCTTGGTCTGAAACTATTTGAGACCAAACATATCCAATCTGTTACATCCACCTTGGAACTTCCGATCAACCGATCGGAACTTCCGAATAGGTATCTTGTACTGCAATTCTAAGTAGCATCAGAACTTCTGATACCTCCTATCGAAACTTACGATCAGTGCATTTTTCCCGATATGCATCGGAACTTCCGGTTTCAACTCTCTATCTATAAATTATAAATTATCAGAACTTCTAATACCATATCGGAACTTCTGATTTGAGCTCTCTGTTTCATAAACAATAAATTATCGAAACATCTGATACAATATTAGAACGTCTGATTTGAGATCTATGTTTCCCATTTAGAAAATAATCGTAACATCCGATTCCAAATCGGAACTTCAGATCCACCCGGATTTTCTTGGGCACTGTTCCTTCAATCTCCCACTTGCACAAGAGCCAATTCTTTGCAATTTTCTTAAACCATCCCCTTAAGTGTGTGACCCGATAGGTTCATACACTAACGGCTATTCACAGGAAACCTTGTCCAACTCAGTGATCAATAACGGTACCTAGAAGCACATATTAACCCCTGAAAACGTACAAAAACAATTTATCACTTAACCTTGATATACATACGCACCAGTCCCTTTACCATGCGACATCATTCAAGCTCAAGGAAAGATTCATGCCACCCTTTTTGGATAGCTCGACATTTCACTCGAACAGGTAATGTATTCAAATCATGACTAACTCTTTAGTTATAGTGCCATGGCCATGCACTTTTCCAATCTAACTACCTCGAGGGGCTCAAAGACGTCTCTCCCGTCATGAGGAGGGGTAAATTCCATCTTGACCACTCACATACCAAGACATGTTTCATTACACACCTAAAAACAATCCTTGTTACTACCCTATTACGGAATAGCGTTAGGAAGCATCTAAGTGTGTCACTACACATTCTATAATCAAATGACGATCTCAGGTTTGAGGACTCTATAGGTACACCATTTGAGATGACAACTGATGGCACATTACAATAACAATCCCAGTAGTATCTCAAGTGGGTCTATCCAACACCATGTTCACCAACATGTGTCCACATCTCTGATTTGACATCTTCATGTCTATGATCCATGAAACATGATCATCAATCAGCCAGATGTGCTAATCTATGTATCATCATTGTCCCAGTTGATGATAAGATTAGGGATCCATTTTGAACAACATCATTATAAAACAAAGAGTCTTATAGATAAGTCATCAACTCATCAATCAATGTAAATGACGTTTATTCAAGGAACAAGATAACAATTATCCTCTTACATTAGCATAAACACTATTAACATCATCCACATACACATGACTTACTCACACAAGTATCTAATACTCATGGAGAGAAGGTGTGCCTCATGCTTTGGCTGTGGAAGAGGTTTTCTCAATGGATCTGCTATGTTCAAATCCGTGTGCATGATGCAAATCTTCATATCACCTCTCTCTATGATCTCACGGATTAGGTGATATCGCCGAAGTATATGTTTGGATTTCAAGTGCAACTTACATACTTTCCCAGCATTTTCTGGATCATCAAGACCTTCAGGCTATCTCATGTACATATCCTAACTTAGGTTTCCATTCAGGAAAGTCATCTTGACATCCATTTTCCATATGTAATAATCATAAAATGCGGCAACTACTAGGATGATCCGAATAGACTTAAACATAGCGATGGGCATAAACGTTTCATCATAATCAACACCTTGAATCTGTCTGAAACCTTTCACCACCAATCGTGCCTTATAGATGTGAACATTTCTATCAATGTCTATCTTCTTCTTGAAAATCCATGGCATGCGGATCACCTTAAACGTTATTACGCTTATGGGCTCCTTGTAATCAATTGTAAAAGTACCTTTCTAAATAAAGATGGAGGTTCGAATTTTGTTTACTCTTCAAATATCCCTTACTCCTAGTGGACGCATCAGGAGAATGGAGATGCTTGCGGAGTTAAGCATCTTTCAAAGAACCCAGACAACGGCCTTCGAACCATTGGTTCAAGGATTCCATTGCCAGCCTACGGATTCCAAGCTCGGTCTTGTTTGGATCGTCGGACTGACCCATGTGCGGGGGGCACATTTTCGTGTCAACACACTTTTTGGCGAATCCACACTTGGGTCAGTCCGGCGATCCAAAAGTTCACGGATACTTAGGGACATGCCTAAGCATGACGTGGCACCGACGTCGCGTTCCGACTACCCTTAATAGTGATAAGGGGGGTGGAGTCGCCAGGCAACCAGATTACACAAAATAATCTAATTAGCCGAAAGAGATAGATTAAACAGAATAAAATCAACAAACCAGTCGGAGCCTGTCTGGTTCGAAGTCTGATGCGAAGGGTGCGCCGAAGGGTACCTTCGACGTCTGGTGCAAAGTGCTCCACCAAAGTGTGCTTCGGCGTTCGGACTGATCCGACCGAAGGTGGACTCCAAACGGATCTGGACGCGATGATCACCTCCGAACTGCGGGGTTCGGCGTGATATCTTCGATACAACAATCTATGAGACAATGATGCGAAGGCCACACGCGAGTGCAACTTCGTCTAGTGCGGAGTATGGTCGTGGCAAAGCCTGTCGCGACGAAGTATGCTGGCGAAGCCTGTTGCCGAAGCTTGCGGTTTTGTCAAAGGGTGTCCTGGGGACCTCCGAAACCGGTATCTCAGGTCTGGCACCTTCGGCGAAGGGGCTCCGAACGTGTGAACCTGCAACAGAGACGATGCGAAGTACCAATTCGGCCTGAGGACCGAATTTTGCTAAGTGTTGTAAGGGTAGCGAAGGTAGCAATCTATTACGCTGATTAGCGGATACTTCACAGGCGAAGTAACAAGGCGATAGCAATCTATTACGTAGATTAACGGATACTTCACGGGTGAAGTAACAAGGCTTACCACTGTTCCGTAGTGGCCGATGGAGGGCTTCCAGGCAAACCCACGAAGAGGTACAGGAAAGTAAAGGTAAAGTAAATACGATCAAAACATGGGCTTTGGTTTGGTTTGAGTTGGGGGGGCTCTTCACGTCGGCCATTCCTATCTATTTATAGGGGGTTAACTCCTAATCTAATCTGCTATTAATCTGGCCAGATAGAGATAGAGATTGAGCTGGAAACGCGTGCAACTCTATCTCTGCCGAGGTGGGCTTTGGCCAGGCCCGTCGAGGCCTACTCCTCGGGCCGAAGCTTCGGTAGCATGGGCTTCGGCCAGGCCCATCGAGGCTTGCTCCTCGGGCCAAAGCTTCGGCAGCGTGGGCCTTCGAAGGCTTCCTGACCGAAGCCCATGGGCTGGCTAGAGGCTTTCGGAGCCCATAGCTCAATGGGCTTCAGCCCTGTAGGGCTTCAGACATACCCTGGACATCTGTACTATCGCACCAAATCACCAAAACTTGATATTTTGACAATCTAGCCATTAATGCCATTTTTTGCTATCAACACATGCCCCCCTGCCTTTTAGTGAACTAGTGAACTAAAAGCACAATGAGCTGAAGACAATACCATCCATATCGGATTTCCGACACTTTTATGATGTCTGCCACACACCTGGGAAATACCTTTTCAAGTATCTACCATTCAAAGCTCTTCGATACTGCTCTCCTTACAGGGATTCCAACACGTATGCGTTGCCGGGGGTGATTTCGGCTATTTTAAAAGGACCTTCCCAACTTGGTGACCATTTGCCAAATTTGGGACTCTTCGTGCATAAAGGCAAAATCGTTTTCCATACCAAGTCTCCTATTTGAAACGATTTTGTCTTAAATTTTTTATTGTAGGCTCTAGCTGATCTCTTCTTGTCCATTTCCACGGCTTCTGAAGCCCTTAGCCTCTTATCGGTCACTTCCTCTAGATTATCCTTTAGAAGAGTTTCATACTCATCGACTGATAAGCCACCTTGCTTTAACACCCTTAAGAAGCCAAGATCTACCTCTACAGGTACGACGACTTCTTGTCCATATACCAGTTCATATGGACTAACTTTGGTAGCACCGTGCTTTGCAATCCTACAAGCCCATAGCGCATCGGAAAGCACCTCATGCCACCTTTTAGGGAACTCTTCGACTTTCCTCTTAATAAGCTTAATCATGGTTTTATTACTAGACTCGGCCTGACCATTAGCATGAGCATAGTAAGGTGAAGAGTTTATCAACTTAATACCATAGTATTCGGTGAAGTCCCTTACCTCTCCAGAAACAAATGAACTACCTTGATTCGTAGTAAGAGTTTGGGGAATGCCGAATCGATGTATGATGTGCTTCAAAATAAAATCACGTACCTCATTGTGAGTCATGTTCTTGAGAGGTACGGCCTCGGTCCATTTAGTGAAATAATCCGTAGCCATCAACACAAACCGATGCCCTTTTGAGGAAGGAGGGTGAATATGGCCGATGAAGTCTAAACCCCAACCTCGAAACGGCCATGGCTTGACAATAGGATTGAGCAATGAGACAGGAGCTAACTGGATGTTGCCAAACCTCTGACATGCCTCACACCCTCTATAGTACTTGAAGCAATCTTCAGTCATAGTCAGCCAATAAAAACCCGCTCTTTTGAGCATCCAACTCATCTTTTGGGCCGACTGATGAGTGCCGCAAAGCCCCTCATGTAATTGTCCTGTAGCCACCTGAGACTGCTCATGGTATAAACACTTCAATAGCACTCCGTCGATGGTTCAACGATACAATGTGTCGTCTACCAACACGAATTTGAATGCTTGTCGCCGAACCTTCCGATCAACCCTTCGGCTTGGGTCCCTCAAATACTGGACGATTGGGACTCTCCAATCGCCCTTATAGGTTTTAGAGGGCTTCGATGGTCCACCTTCTGAAAAAACTTCTAAAACACTGACTTCGGGGTGCCCCCAGAGCCATTCCAGCTCCTGTCGAAGCCTGGTCGAGGTGGTCATTCGGAGTGTGCTGGGCCGAAGCTCTTCGGAGGGTTCGGACTCCGGGGAGCCTTCTCCGCCCTGGAGGCTTCGCACTATGGGCTCCGGCGTGCCAGATCCTTTGATCGACAGAGCACTCCGATCCAAGGGCTTCAGCGTGCGGTGTGCTTCGGCGACCCGGGGGGTTTGACCCAAAGGGTGCGCCTGCCCAGCATTACTGGCTTCGGCAGTGAGACATAACACCGGCTTCTCCAATAGAGAAAATTTCCGTCTCCTGACATGGTAGCTAGATGCTTGCTGAGCCAAATCATTGGCGACTGAATTGCCTTCTCTTGACACGTGAGATATTTTGAAATCATCAAAAGTAGTGACTATGTCTAGACATTTGTCCAAGTAGCTATTCAACAAGCCATTAAAACATTGAGCATTCTTAGCTACTTGTTGTACTACTAATAACGAATCACCATACGCGTGAACATGTTTAGCACCTACAGACTCTAGTAGTTCAAGACCTAGCAACAAAGCCTCGTATTCGGCTTGGTTATTAGTGGAAGAAAACTCCAGTCGGGCCGAGGTTTCAAAGCGCATACCATTAGGTGATATGAGAACTACTCCAATACCTTGGCCACTCTTGCAAGCCGAACCATCAAAATAGATTTTCCATGGTACTACCTCAACTAGAGCAATAGCATCAGTCCTGCTAACATGTATGTGATGATCAACTATAAAGTTGGCTACGACTTGGCCTTTCATCTCTCTTAGGGGCTCATAGGCCAAATCGTACTCAAT
Source organism: Zizania palustris (assembly GCA_019279435.1). Lineage (NCBI taxonomy): Eukaryota > Viridiplantae > Streptophyta > Magnoliopsida > Poales > Poaceae > Zizania > Zizania palustris. The sequence goes on along the minus strand of JAAALK010000285.1, from coordinate 22,289,276 downwards.
CAACGCGTAAGCCCATTTTCCGATTCTTCCACTTAGAATCGGCCTCTGTAACACGTGCTTTATAACGTCGGTTTGGCAAACGGCAACACATGTGGTGGGGAGAAGATAATGGCGTAACTTGGTGCATGCGTAATAAAGTGATAAACATAATTGCTCCACAAATGCGTACCTGGTTTCGGTGTCCAGCAGGCAGCGGCTCAAGAACGTGATGATGTACTCCTTCCCCTCCATCTGCTGGGTTAGCACGGCTCTGATCACGCTTTCTTCAGCGGCGATGTATAGCCGAAACGGAATCCTGGCCTTTGGTGCTCTCACCACGGGCGGTGATGACAAGCACTTCTTGATCTTCTCAAAAGCACTTTGCTGGCTTGCCCCCCAAGCGAACTCGGCTTCATTTTTTAGCCGGAGTATGGGGACAAAGGAATCAATCTTGCCGGACAAGTTGGATATGAAGCGGCACAAATAGTTCAACTTTCCTAGCAACTTTTCAAGTCTCTTAGGATCAATTTCTATGCCTCTCTCATGAATCATGAACCCTAAGAACTTACCCACCGACACACCAAAAGCACACTTAAGTGGGTTCATCTTCAACCCGTACTGTCGCATCCTATCGATAGCAACCTTCAAATCGGCTCAATGGTTTCCCATAGCATTCGATTTGACCACGACCTGATCGATGTAAACTTCTAACATAACTCCTAACAAGTCATGAAAGATCAGGTTCATAGCACGCTGATACGTGGCGCCGACATTTTTAAAACCAAAAGTCATGACGACCCACTCCAACAAACCGGCAAAACCAGGGCATCAAAAGGCAGTCTTACAGACGTCCTCTTTGTCCATAAAGATTTGATTATAACCAGGATTACCATCAAGAAAACTTAGTACCTTATGTCCCGAGGCATCCGTGATCAGCATGTCGGATATCGGCATTGGATACTCGTCTTTTGGAGTGGCTCTGTTCAGATAACTGGAATCAATGCATACCCGTATCTTGCCACTCCATTTCTTCTCTACAGGCACAATGTTAGCAACCCATTCCGCGTACCTGAACGGCCAAATAAATTCAGCCTTGAGTAGTCGCTCCACTTCTTCCTTAACTCGGTCATAGACGGCCGAATTAAAGCGGCGGGGAGGCTGCTTATAAGGCCTAACTCCGGACTTGATGGGCAGCCGATGCTCCACGAGCTCGTGGCTTAGTCCTGGCATCTCGCTATATTCCCATGCGAAACAATCGACGTACGACCGAAGTAACTTTATTACTTTAGCCTTTTCATCGTGCTGCAAATTTTGGTTTGCAAAAGTCGGCCTTGGGATGCTGCCATTACCTATATCAACTTCCTCCAAGGGATCGGCCAACGCAAAACCTTGCCCTAATTTCTCTACTTCGCTAAAGTCCTCGATGGCTTTGGCAATACCGTCTTTATTAGACCGATACTGCTCCACACGAGACTTTAGCCAATCTAGATTATTCTTGGTAGACATGACTATCAATACAAAAATAGCCATGCTACTCTAGCCGGCTTTATATACACTGGTACAAACCGTCCTCCGGATATACTAACAAAGTCATAATCTGAAAGATCTCTACCTGATAGACACTCTACTTTGTTATGGACGGCGTCAACCGACACATTGGCCAAAGCTACTTGGGCCGAAGTATCCGCGGGGATGATCTCCACCTCATCGTCATCCCACTGTATCAAGCACTGGTGTAGGGTAGAGGGAATGCAACAGTTTGTGTGAATCTAGTCGTGTCCGAGTAGCACGCTATATTTACGTTGTACGTCGATGACGAAAAACGTTGTTAGCAACGTCTTGTTGCCCACCGTCAACTCCATAGAGAGTACTCCCTTGGCCTCGGAGCTCTCACCATTGAATCCGTTGAGCATCAAGTTAGTCTTCTTCTGGTCATCTTCGTTCCTGCCAAGTTTCTTCAACAATGAACAAGGCATTAGGTTAACAGTGGCGCCGCCGTACACAAGCATCCGGGGAATCGGCTTCCCATCGATGTGACCCCTGACATAGAGGGGCTTCATATGGCGAGCCGAGTCCTCGGGCTTCTCGAAGATGGCGTTGCACGGACTGAGGTTCAATTGAGCGACCTCGGCCTCGTCCTGTGGTAGGGCGAACTCGGCAGGCAGCGTGACAACGTTGATGTCCATCACCTGGGGTGCAGGTACCTCAGAGACAGGCGAGTAATCGTTGTCGAGCATGTCGTCATTGTCGTCGCTCGGACTAGGAGCCAGGTTGTTTATCTCAACCGGCTTCTCGATCCATACCTACTTCGTAGCTGGCCGAGGGCAGATTTCTTCGAAGATAGCGTCGCGCTCCGCCTGAGCTTTCTTCTCACGTATCTGCTGTGCCCGTAGTGTTTGCAGGCATCTCTTGTGCGATTTGGACATGCCTGGAGGGGCCCAAGATGGCTAAGGTTTGGTACCAGGTGCTACTGTTTGACTTCTGTTAATTCTGGCCGAAGTGGTACCGTGCCCTTCGGCCTTGGGCACCCTGTGTTCGAAGGGGGCTTCGCTGCGAACCCCATCGGATGGACCGGCCTCGTTCGGCTGGTCGAACCAAGCTTCGGCGCAGGGCTCAGCCGAAGCATGAGACTTACCTCCGTTAGACCTCGGTGACAAGGTCTTCGGGATTGGGACTTCCTGAGACCCAACTCTAATGGTTATGGCTTCAGACTCCGCGTGCTCGCACCCTTCGGCTTTGCTCTGCATGGTCCGGCTCAGAGGCACCACGGACAGTCTGTGGATGATTCCCCCTCCACTGGGTCTGTTTGCCCCTGCCATCCACAATACTCCGAAGGAAAATAAGGCATAGTGTTAGGCTATGGAGGTTACCCTGACCCAGATACGTATGGAGCCCACGGGGTCCCCACCCAGTCATACGGCGGAGGCATTGGCTACTCTAGTGGCCTCGCCCACTGTGATCTGATCCCGTCACCCAGAGGGGGGTTCGGCCAAGTCGAAGGTGTCTCAGACCACACCAGCGACTGGTCCTGCCAGGCCGGAGGTATGTTCGGCCAGTGCGGGCCGAAGCCTCCCATCGGAGAAGTCCAATGCGGTGCGGGGTTCGGCCATTGGGGGCCGAAGTTGTTGTATAGGGGACCCGACCACTGGGGCTCGATGCTGTTGTACGGGGGGTCAGCCATTGTGGCTCAGAACCACCGTGAGGAGCATCGGGCCACCGTGGCCCAAAGCCTTCGTGCGGAGGGTTCGCCGGCTTCGGCCGAAGCCGCCCTTCGAAGGTCTTAGCCCCTTCGGTTGTTTTAGCTTAGTGCGCAGACCTGCTTCTTGGGCCCTTCTCTGATGCTTGTTCAACAACATATCATATGTCACCCTCGGCCTCTTGCGAGCCTTAGCCGAAGGGGTGACAACGTTCTGTTTCCATACTCCTACCTCGGGGTTCTTTGGCACGAGTGTGCGAGTGCACGGTTCTCCAACAATTACATCTTTTCCTTTGGCTGACCCAGCCTATTTGGCCGAATCAACACCTTCTTTTCGCCAAGGTCGACGGCATTGACTGGAAAAGGATCTTTATCGAGCTTCATCTTTGGATCATGGTCTATCTTCAATCGTCCTTCTTCTATGGCCGATTGTATCTGCCGTCAAAAAACATTGCAATCATTAGTATTATGCAAATATAACTCATCGGTAGGTGGGATGACTTGACCCTTAGGTAACCTGAGGAGCTGACTTTTTAAGAGAAAATCAAATATTTTATCACATTTAGTTATATCGAACGAGTACTTGACCTCACTAAGTCTATTCTTTGTGGGGGATGGTCGTAACTTGGAGCAAGTGACAGGTTTATTTTTAGTGTTCCAAACCCATTTGGCCGCGTACATGTCGGCCGAATCCTCCTCTGACTCCTCCTCATCAGAGCGTTCCATGATGTGGATTTCGGCCCTAGGCTTGCTAAACGTCTTAATAAATTTCTTATCTTTGGCTCGGCCTTCTTGGACCAGAGCCTGCTGTAGAACTTGGCTAACTTCTAAAAAGTTTTGGTTATCCAATCTTTCTTTAATTTCGGAATGTAACCCGTTAAAAGCTAACTCCACCAAGTCCCGTTCTAAGATGTTAAGGCTAAAACATCGGTTTCTAGTATCCCTAAAATGCTTGATGTATTCAGAGGCGCTCTCACTAGATTTTTGCTTAACCGATGTCAAATGTGAAAGCCTAAGTTCTGTTTCTCCTGTGTAGAAATAATCATGGAATTTCCGCTCCAAATCGTCCCACGTGTGGATGGAGTTCGGCGGGAGCGCCGAAAACCAAGTGAAAGTAGTGCTGGATAACGAGAGAGAAAATAGTCTAACCTTTAGAGCATCTATCCCGCTAACCTCTCCACATTGTGCCAAAAATTGACTAATGTGCTCTAGTGTAGTCTTGCTACCCTCGCCATCGAATTTAGTGAATTCAGGGATTATATAGCCGTAGGGGTAGGGTACCGTATCAAGATGGTCGGGGTAGGGCTTATGGTAAACCCTAACCCGTCCCTTGGGCACGAAGCCAGCACACTCCATAAAAGTGCGCGGACCCGCTCCTCTATATCATCTTGGTATGTTGCTTGTGAGCACCTCTAATGCGGGGGCATGACACGCGGTGGGATATCAGCGTGTCGGCCATGGGCATCTTCTCTACGTGTTATTGTTACAACGTGCTCGTGTCCGGGCATCTGCACATGTGGTGCGGGTAGCGCGGGTATTGGCGCAGGTGGCGTGTGGTATGCAGTGTTGGTTTGGTCGTAGGTGTAGTGATTGGTCTCGGCCATAAGTGGTGAAGCCGGGGACATGATTGCGCCAATGCTGTCGTTAGTCCTACTGTATACGTGGTTTGCCGGTGGTGCACTAGCAATGGGAACCGGGGGTACGGCTTCAGTGAAGCTGAACCTCCTAAGAGTTGCCTCTACTTGGGAGCTCACTGCTGAATCTAAGCGGTTGGCTAGCGAAGCACTAACGGCTTGATCTACTGATGCGGCTATTTTTTTCTCAATTTCTAAAGAAGATAAACGAGGCGATATAGGGGTTACGTGGACCTGAGCGAGGTCGGGGGTGACGATGTCGTGCTTGATGAAGCCCGCGCGCGTCTTGACGTAGCCCCTAAGCATCATGTCTTGGAGTGCCTTTAGCTTAACCTCAATCTCAGATCGGTCTGCTGCGGGGATATCTTCAAGTGTAGGTGACAATATGTTGCGGTTGTCGATATCCGTGCCTCCTATTGCGTCCATCGGCGGTGTAGATGTAGTAGTCGATGTAGATGTACCGGTGGCCGATGTAGACGTAGCCTTCCCTAACAGAGTCGCCAAAAAGTGTGTTGACATGAAAACATGCCCCCGCACATGGGTCACGCGATGTCGGTGCCACGTCATGCTTAGGCATGTCCCTAAATATCCGTGCACTTTTGGATCGTCGGACTGACCCAAGTGCAGGGGCAACGTCGGTGCCACGTCACGCTTAGGCCTGTCCCTAAGTATCCGTGCACTTTTGGATCATCGGACTGATCCAAGTGCGGCGGCACATTTTCATGTCAACAGTTACCACCACCTGCAGGATCCTTAGATCCCAACCCAACCATTATACCATAATTAAAGTGGAAGGTTATTCTAACCGTGAAAACATCACTTTGCCCGCCCTTGACCGTGGGCTCACCTATTCGAATAGATTTTAACTCTGGTCAGAGGTGTACAACTTTACCCACAAGGCACAGTCTCGGTTAATGTCAGGATACCACCATGGTACCCCGACCCAATCCCATGCCAAGTCCCATCGTATACCATACAAACATACAAACACCCACTAAGGTTTTGCTTCCCATAGGGTCAACCCAAGTCGAGTAAGCCCCCTCTTGCGCCAAGTGACATTCAGGCCTGGGGGTGTGACCCACCACAAACCGTCACCCATCATACCACTGGTATTGTAAGCATGCACAGTTAATACTCTAAGCCAGGTCGTACCCATTAGACTCGTGGTAGTACAAAAATGCATTGCAACAGTAGCCATGGACCGGTCCTTAATCGCCCTAGGTGCGACATCCCAAAATACTAGCATGCACCCACGACCAGCCCTTTCAATATTTTAATTGGTCAAGTTTTAATCCAAACCACTAACGGTAGTAACCCTACCGTAGGGTACAATTAAATCGACATGAAAGATACAACATTTGTCATTAAAGAGATGAATAATTCCCCATTTAAAAAGTCTAGGTAAACTAAGCATGGTTAAGCAGTACTTCTTATCCCGATCAACTCAGCCCTTATTAAGGTACGAGCTGAACCAAACTTTTCCTAAGTTGACGAAGGCATGGTATTAATTGCACGGGGCCATAATTAACACAATGGGTATAGCTACACAATAGTAAAGGCATATTATAGTCCTAATAATCATGCATTAAGTTAAAATCAAAATAAATTATGAAAAATTGGATTTCAATATGTTCAACTGTTCAGGTAGCTTGCCTTGGTCCGCGAAGGCTTGATCTTCAATGGAGTAGGCCTCCGGCGGTATGAAATCGGTGGCGTCTACGCGATCACATACATAATTAATGCAAAACAGTACATCAATACACATGAACAATACAAAATAAATGCATAGTTATATTCTTTGCAATTTTATGAACACACAACAATTTGAATCATTCCAAACGGAGCTAGTATGAATTAGTTGTGTATTTTAGAAGTTTTAGTTCTGTTTTTAGCTGAAATAGTACTACTATGCGGGGCGGAAAAATAATTATCCTAAAACAGAGCGGCTAAAATGCTAAAGTGCCAGAACAAGATTTAAATACTCTAAAATAGAGGGACTAAATCGCAAAACAGAAAAAGGGGTTTGGCTAGGTCCGGCAGGCATGGCCGGCGTGGCGTGGCCAGCGTAGCACGGAAGGACGGCGGTGCGGCCAGGCGGGCGGCACGGGCGTGTGTGTGGCGTGGCCAGGCGGGCGACGGCGCGCAGGCGGGCGGGCGGCGACCGGCACGGGCGGGCGCGGGCGCGCGGACAGCCACCGCGGCGCGACGACGACAACGACGACAACAAGTCTAAGGGGAGAAATAGGCATGGGAGGGGTTCTCACCGGGGAAACGATGATGATGACGTGACTACGACGAGGAAGGAGAGCTCGGAGGAGAAAAATGGTGAAGAGTGGTAGAAAGCGGAATGGGGAAAAGAGGAACGACTAAATAAAATGGTGCGCGAGGGGGGGTGGCGGTTTCGGCATCATGGGCGCGACCTCGACGTGAAGTAGGCGATGAGGAAAGCGGAACGGCCGGCGGTTGCCATGGGGAGAGGAAGGTGCGTGCATGGTGTAAGTGGGAGAGAGAGAAAGGAGAGGAGGGTGGGAGGAAGGTGATGTCAAGTGGGTCCCACGTGTAAGTGAGAGAGAAAATCTAAAGAGGAGGGAAATACAATTTTAAAAAAAGAAAAACGGGTCTAAAATTCTCGAAAAAATAACTTTTCGTAGTTTTGAATTATTTATAAATATCCAAAGTATTAGTTTAATTATTATTATATTTTAATTATTGTTATTATTATTATTTTTTTTAATGTGGGTGTTACAAACCTACCCCCTTAAAAGGAATCTCGACCTCGAGATTCAGAGGTACTGGCGAAGAGATGCGGGTGCGCGGCCTTTAGCTCATCTTCACGCTCCCAAGTGGCTTAAGCTTCTGAGTGATTACTCCACTAGACCTTGTAGAAACAGATTACATTTCTTCGTCTTCTTCGCTTCATGATGTCAAGAATGCGGATAGGCTTCTCAACAAAAGTTAGATCTTCTTGTACTTCAATTTGCTCCCAGTCCGCTTGTTCTGTTGGTACCCTAAGACACTTCTTTAGTTGGGAGATGTGAAAAACATCATGAATTCCTGCCATTGATGGTGGCAATTCTAACTAGTAAGCAACCTCTCCTCGTCTGCCTTTGATTTGATAGGGTCCAACATATCTTGGTGCTAATTTTCCTTTTGTTCGGAATCGGTGTACCCCACGAAGTGGTGTAACTCTAAGGTACACATAATCCCCTTCTCCAAAAGCCAAATTCCTTCTACGGTTATCTGCATAACTCTTTTGCCTTGATTGAGCGGTTTTTAATCTCTCTTGTATGATCCTTACTTTTTCCTCAGGTTCTCTTAGAATGTCAGTTCCAAATACTTGACGTTCCCCAGTCTGCTCCCACATGAGTGGAGTTCGACACTTTCACCCATACAATGCTTCAAAGGTAGCCATCTGGAGGCTAGCTTGGTAACTGTTATTGTATGAAAACTCTGTGTATGATAGGCATTTGTCCGAACTAGCTCCAAAGTCTATGGCACATGCCCGAAACATATCCTCAAGGACCTGATTTACTCGCTCGGTTTGTCCATCCGTTTGGGGATGATAGGTAGTGCTGAAGTTTAACCGGGTGCCTAATTCATCCTGAAGCTTTTGCTAGATTTTCGAGGTGAATTGACTCCCCCGATCAGATACTATCTTTTTTGGCACTCCATGCAAGCACACTATTCTAGCCATGTACAGCTCTGCTAGCTTTCCCCCGCCATAGGTGGTCTTGACAGCGATGAAGTGTGACACTTTAGTTAAGCGGTCGATTACAACCTAGATAGAATCATACCGCCTTGAGTTCAGGGCAACCCATTGATGAAGTCCATACCAACTTCTTCCCATTTCCATTCTGGAACCTTTAATGGTTGAAGCAATCCTGCGGGTCGTTGATGTTCTGCTTTGACCCATTGACAAACATCGCGGAGAGCTACATACTCGGCTACTTCCCTTTTCATGCTAACCCACCAATATTTTTCTTTAAGATCTTGGTACATCTTCGTACTCCCTGGATGAATGGAGTATGGTGACTCACGGGCCTCTTGTAGTATCAGATTCTTCAATTCGGGTGTATCTGGAACACAGATACGATCCCCAAACCATACAGTACCTCGCTCGTCCTCCGAAAATCCTAGAGCTTTTCCTCTCCTCATATTCTTTTGTATTTCTTTTATGTCTGTATCATCCTTTTTGGCTTCCCCTAATTTGCTCTGTTAGAGTTGGTTGGGCCTCCAATGCTGCCAAGTAGCCCTGTTGCACTACTCCAAGATTCAAGCGTTCAAACTCTACTACTAGTTCTCGGTGGCTTTGCCCTTCAAGCAAGACATTGCAATAACTTTATGGCTCAAAGCGTCTACCACCACATTAGCCTTGCCTGGATGATAATGAATCCAACGTCATAATCTTTAATCAACTCTAGCCATCTCCTTTGTCGAAGGTTCAGATCTGGTTGAGTGAATATATATTTCATGCTCTTGTGGTCCGTGTAAACTTCGCAACGATTACCAATGAGGTAATGTCGCCAGATTTTCAGAGCATGAACCACTGCAGCTAACTCCAGGTCATGAGTGGGATAGTTCCCTTCATGCGGTCTGAGTTGGCAAGATGCGTATGCCACCACTCTACCTTCTTGCATTAGGACACAACCAAGTCCTTGACGGGATGCGTCGTAGAAGACCTGAAAGTCTCTTTGATTATCTGGGAGGGTCAACACTGGAGCTGACACTAGCCTGGTCTTGAGCTCTTGAAAATTGTTTTCACACGCAGGAGTCCACTTAAATTTTACTTCCTTCTTCAACAACTCAGTCTTAGGCTTGGCAATTCTTGAGAAATTCTCTATGAATCGACGATAATAACCTGCCAATCCAAGAAAACTGCGAACCTGAGTGACAGACTCTGGCTGCTGCCATTCGATGACCGCTTCAACATTTCTAGGGTCCACTGCTACACCAATGGCTGTGATGACATGCCCAAGGAATCCTACTTGAGTTAACCAAAAGTCGCACATGCTATACTTTGCATAGAGCTTGTGTTCTCTAAGCCTCCCTAACACCATGTGCAAATGCTGCTCATGATCCTCCCGGGTTTTAGAATAGATCAAAATATCATCAATGAATACCACCACAAATTTATCCAAGTAGTCCATGAACACCTTATTCATGAGGTTCATAAAGAAGGCCAGTGCATTCGTGAGTCCAAAAGACATAACCGTGCACTCAAATAAGCCATACCTTGTAGTGAATGCTGTCTTAGAGAAGTCTCCCTCCCGAATTCTCAACTGATGGTATCCTGACCTAAGGTCAATCTTGGAGAACATTGAGGCTCCCTTAAGTTGATCGAACAGATCATCAATTCGGGGAAGGGGGTATTTTTTCTTGATGGTGACATCATTTAGTGCGCGATAATCGACACACATCCTCTTTATCTTGTCTTTCTTTTCCACAAATATGACAGGTGCTCCCCACAGAGATGTACTCGGTCGGATATATCCCTTGGATAACAAATCCTCCACTTGTCTTTTTACTTCCGCCAACTCATTAGCGGCCATCCGGTATGGTCGCTTTGAGATGGGTGCCGTACCTGGGGCCAGATCAATCCTAAAGTCAATTTCCCTCTTTGGGGGCATACTAGGTAGATCTTCTGGGAAAACATCTGGGTAATCCTTCACCACCGAAATGGTTTCCAAACTAGCTTGGGTTAGAGTGACGACTTTTGGTGGGGTTTCCAAACATTGAAATTCTACTTCTTGTCCATCTCTTCCCCGGTGGGCAACCAACCAGTCCATACCCAAGATCACATCTAGATCCCTAGATTCTATCAACATCAAATTAGCTAGGAATGGAAACCCTTGAATAATTTTTCGACCAACAGGCAAAATTGTTTGGTAGACATTTGGTTTCCTGGTGTGTTTACCAATATAGGGTTACTTAAAGGTTCTACCCTCACCCATGCATTCTCACAAACATGCTCGATATAAAAGAATGTGTTGCCCCAGAATCAAATAGAGTTATTGCTGGAATTGAGTTAACTAGGAACATACCCAAAACCACTTCTGGAGCATTGATGGCCTCCTGTGCTGAGACATGATTCACCCGAGCCTTGACCACATTGTTAGATGCAACATTGGGGGTATCCTCCCACTGTCCTTGTGGGCGCTTTGGCTTGGGACACTTGTTGGCGAAGTGTCCAGGCTCCTTGCAGTTGAAGCACATGACTCGTTTACCATCTTTGGTGAGTGGAACATTCTGAACAGGTGTTGTTGTTGGACGAGGGATGAGGTTAGTGTTGCCCCCATTGTTGGGGTAGCGGTTTGGAGGGTTGTTGAAAGGCTTCATGACACGAGGAGCTGTGGAAGAAGACCCAACATGAGGGGGTGGCATGATACGCGGCCTCTGGGGATGTCCTTGAGGAGCATGAAAGGTAGCCATCCTCTTCCTCCTTTGATCGATCATGTTTTGCTTATCCTCCTGACGAATTGCCTTGTCCACCAGTTTCTGGAAATCAGCATAATCGCTAGAGATGAGCTTGACTGCGAGTTCATCATCGAGCCCCTCTAGGAACTTCTCTTGTTTATCTTCATCACTACGCACATCCTCCGGTGCGTAACGTGCCAAACGATTGAATTCATGAAGATACTCTGTCACGGTGCGATTTCCTTGCCTCAGCGAGCGGAACTCTTTCTTCTTCAGGGCCACCACTCCAGATGGCACGTGGGCCCTCCGAAATGCCTTGGAGAATTCGACCCATGAGGTAACATGACCTTCAGGTCTAGCCTCACAAAAGTTATCCCACCATTCGCCCGTAGGGCCTTGGAGTTGATGGGTAGCGAAAGCCACCCTCTCTTGATCTGAGCATTGCACCAGATCTAATTTCTTTTCCATATCTTCTAACCAATCATTGGTTTCCATTGGATTAGTGGTGCTGGCAAAAGTGGGAGGGCAAACCCTAAGGAACTCAGATAACTTGGATTGTTGAGGGCCTGCTTGATGGACGGGCATGGCTGCCTGAGGTGCCCGGTTGTTCTGGTTCTGGAGTTGCTGGAGAAGAGCAGTGATCAACTGATTTTGATTGTTCACAACTTGGGCCAAGGTCGGATCAGCTGCTGGTGATGGGGGAAAACCCTGGTTAGGCATAGCTACAGCAGAACCATCCATGGTGTCACCTTGTTCTGCGCTTCCATCATTGTTGATGTAGCATCCGTTGCGTGTCTACACCATCTTGCTGAAAGAATGGAGGGGTTTAGAATGGGTGGCGCCATTGTTCTATCAAAGTAACTCATTTCATACATTTAGTGATGTGAACAAACACTCGGGTTAAGCAAACATTAATTCATTGAGGAAATGACAAACTAAACATCCAAGTAACATTGTCTGAATTTTTGAAACCTAAACAACATCAAGCAAATCTAAATGAAGTCATACACCAAATAGATCAGTACAAACTTCACACCTATGATAAACTAATGAAACGTCCAAGCAAAATGAACAGGTAACATGAGGGTGGGTCAATCTATGGCGCGGGGGTGTAGACTATAAGGGGCCCCTCGGTGCGAGACTCCTCGAAGAACTCCTCCTCCATGGGCTCCTCGCTGTCCACACCCATGGGCTGATCCCCCTGAGGTGCCGAAGCTAGAATAGGAGCGGGTGTGACTGCTGCGCACTCCCCTGTCTCCTCCGGGATCTCCACGGCAAACCTCTACTGCTCCTGCGGAAGAGGCACGCTCATGCGTCCGGTAACCCTGGTCCTCCTCCTGGGCTGAACCTAGGACTGAAGGTGGAGGATCCTCCGCTGCTGCTCCGCAACTTGTCTCTAGCTAGCTTGAAGCTCTCTCTCCAAGCGTCGGAGCTTCTCTCCCTAGGCCTCGATCTCCTTCCCGCTCTCACGCCCCTGCAGAGTATACATGTCATCCATCGACTCCATCATACACACCATGTGGACGATGGTGGTGTCCTCCTCGTGCTCTGTGTTGTAGAAAAGGCTGAAGGACTCCCCCTCCTGTCGCGCAGGGTGACAACGAAATGCCGTGGTTCGTAGCTTTCATCGTGGGCATGGCGAAGGTCCAACAACGCCCAGAAAGAAGCCACCTGAACTGCAACATGAAAATCGGTGCCTTCCCCCCCATACTGTAGAGTGGGAAGGTCGGTCCAGCCTCAGGGGATCAACACTATCACCCTCCAACGATGATCTGTCCCAACCGAAAACTCGAGCCCCTCGAACTCCAGCTGTAACAGGTAACCGATCTTCCGCATCATGGCCCGAAGCTCCACCACAAAACCTCCGGCTCGAATGCACCTCGAGGTTACCAACTCCATCTACACACATATTTGAAAAAAAAACAGAAAAACAAAATCAGTAACTTTTTTTTGAATAGTGAGGATAATTAAACACAACCACCAAATGACACATTTTGGGAATACTATTTTTTTCAAATAGCCTTAGACGAACATCCTCGGGGCTTAACCATGTGGGTTAACCTACAGTCGAGGTGGCTCTGATACCAACTTGTCAATCCCGGGAATAATACCTTCCCGAACTCTTTGTGCATTAAGTCCATGTCCCAGGAAAATGCAGGGTACACAATAACAAGTAGATACAACAGAGTTCCACGTGAATTAAAAGTAATTACACATAGTCGTATAGATGGCCTAAATGGCCTAAACAGAGATTACTAAGAAAATACAAGCAGCGGATAACGGCCTTTTCCCACAAGCGCTCGAGTGCGGCCAAGCCTCATGCCTCCTCTTTGCCTTCATCAGTGTAGAACACTTCAACTTCTGGAGAGGTTTGAAATAGTGGGCTGAGTACATTGGTACTCAACAAGCCACCCGAATGATGCAAATAATGTAAGGGAATAAAAAGGATGGAATAATAGGGTTCATTTGTGTAAAGCTAATTTTCAGTTAAAACAATTGTAAACCATCTACAAGTAATAAAGTAGGTGTTAAGAACAAGTTACAGTCCAGACAGTGCACCTGCACTGGCAGGTTACCACCACCTGCAGGATCCTTAGATCCCAACCCCAACCATCATACCAGAATTAAAGTGGAAGGTTATTCTAACCGTGAAAAAATCGCTTTGCCCACCCTTGACCGTGGGCTCGTCTATTCGAATAGATTTTAACTCTGATCAGAGGTGGACAACTTTACCCACAAGGCACAGTCTCGTTTAATGTCCGGATACCGCCACAGTATCCTGACCCAATCCCATGGCAAGGCCCATCGTATACCATACAAACATACAAACACCGCTAAGGTTTCGCTCCCGTAGGGTAAACCCTAGTCGAGTAAGCCCCCTCTTGAGCCAAGTGACATTAAGGCCTGGGGGTGCGACCCACACAAACCATCACCCATCATACCATTAGTGTTGTAAGCATGCACAGTTAATACTCTAAGCCAGGTCGTACCCATTAGACTTGTGGTAGTACGAAAATGCATTGCAACAGTAGCCACGGACCGGTCCTTAATCGCCCTGGGTGCGACATCCCAAAATACTAGCATGCACCCATGACCAGCCCTTTCAATATTTTAATTGGTCAAGTTTTTAATCCAAACCACTAACGGTAGTAACCCCTACCGTAGGGTACAATTAAATCAACATGAAAGATACAACATTAGTCATTAAAGAGATGAATAATTCCTCATTTAAAAAGTCTAGGTAAACTAAGCATGGCTAAGTAGTACTTCTTATCCCGATCAACTCAACCCTTATTAAGGTACGAGCTGAACCAAACTTTACCTAAGTTGACAAAGGCATGGTATTAATTGCACGGGCCATAATTAACACGATGGGTATAGCTACACAATAGTAAGGCATATTATAGTCCTAATAATCATGCATTAAGTTAAAATCAAAATAAATTATGAAAAATGGGATTTCAATATGTCCAACTATTCAGGTAGATTGCCTTGGTTCGCGAAGGCTTGATCTTCAATGGAGTAGGCCTCTGGCGGTATGAAATTGGCGGCGGTCTACGCGATCACATACATAATTAATGCAAAACAGTACATCAACACACATGAACAATACAAAATAAATGCATAGTTAGATTTTTTGCAACTTTATGAAAACACAACAATTTGAATCACTCCAACGGAGCTAGTATGAATTAGTTGTGTATTTTAGAAGTTTTAGTTCTGTTTTTAGCTGAAACAATACTACTGTGCGGGGTGGAAAATAATTATCCAAAAATAGAGGGGCTATAATGCTCTAAAGTGCCAAACATGATTAAATACTCTAAAATAGAGGGGCTAAATCGCAAAACAGAAAAAGGGGGGTTTGGGCTAGGTCCGGCCGGCACGGCCGGTGGAGCGGCGGGCGCGCGGGCGGCGCAGCCAGGCGGCCGGCGCGCGGCCAGCGCGAGGCGGCGCAGCCAGGCGGGCGGGCGGCCGTCGCGGTGGGCGCGGGCGCGGGGGTGGCCACTATGGCGCAACGACGACGACGACAACAAGTCTAAGGGGAGAAATAGGCATGGGAGGGGTTCTCACCAGGGGAAACGACGACGACGCGGCTACTGTGAGGAAGGAGAGCTCGGAGGAGAAAAATGGTGAAGAGTGGGAGAAAGCGGAATGGGGAAAAGAGGAACGGCTAATGA
>JAAALK010000285.1:22171058-22272875 GCA_019279435.1 Zizania palustris | reverse complement strand
CCTTTCAAACTTCATGGAGAGCCGAAGGTCGTTCTGCGATCAAGGCTTGGATCGATGAAGGCCAACGCCAGAAGCAAGTTCGGAGCCAAGCTTCGAGCAGTCAGCCTCCTCCGAACCTGCAGGTTTAGGAATTATTAGGATTTTTTGATTATGTAAAGCTCATGCTTGTAAACATTTATCAATGAAAGTCTTGTTTGTCATATTTTTAGGCTTTGCCTCTTATGGAAGATATCGAAGTGTTAGAGCTTAACAGCGAACTTCGTTCATTGTGGAACACCTTCGAACTTCTAAAGAGTTATAAGCGTCCTCGATTTCTTATTCCTCGAGATGACTCCGGCGTAATTGCGTCTGAAGTAATCAAAGACGTATTGTCTTATATTAAAGAGGAAGATAAACAGATTGACGCAAACACCTCGTCTTCTGAAGACACTAATTTGTCTGAAGACGAAGGTGAAGCCCAAAATAAAAGATCTGAAGATCTTAGAAGCTGGGAAAGAAGCCCCGAGCGGCTTCGAACTTGGGCCGAGCTTCAACAAGAGCAGAAGGATTTTAGAGCTTCGAGGGGGAGGAAGAGAGTTAAACGTAAAGTTCTTAGAACTTCCGATGTTGGAACTAGTCGTTCCACCCCTAGCTCTCGGGACCGAAGAGGTCTCCGATTCCTTCTTGGTATAGATACCAATTTTTCATAGTGTAATCTGTAAACACATTTATTTCAATAATGAATGCCGATTTAAAATTGTCTCCATATTTACTAGCCCCTCTTTGGGTATAAGCAACTTCGAAATGTATTCAAAGATGGTTATGCGCAAAGAAAAAACTTCGGAGTACAATTTTTTGGGGGTTCGGAGCCCCTCTATCATTTAAAGATCTTTTGAAATCTTATGAAATGTCTTCGACTTTTTGCAGTCAGAAGAATGGTAACTTAGTACCTTTGTTTTAAGAAAGAAATCAATTGAGATAACTTTCAGGACACTTTAGTGTCTTAAAAAATTTGTCACTTTGACTTATGTTAACAGACATTCGAAGCTCATGGCTCAAATGCTGTTTGCTTTAGCCACCTTCGGCTTGTCTTTGCGATCTCTGACGAACCAATGGTTCGGAGTTTGCAATGGTCTCTTTGGACTCTTTTACGGATGTCTACTAGCCAATGGCTTGGACTCCGTATAATTTAGCCACCTTCGGCTGTTTTTGCAGAAGTCTACCAGCCAATGGCTTGGACTTCGCAGAATTTGGCCACCTTCGGCTCTTTTTTACGGAAGTCTGCAAGCTGCAGCTTGGACTCCGTAGATTTTGGCCACCTTCGGCTCTTTTACGGAAGTCTACCAGCCAATGGCTTGGACTCCGTAGAATGTGGTTTTGGGCTCTTTTACGGATGCCTACAAGCCGTTGGCCTGGGCTCCGGATTATGTCAGCCACCACGTCGGAGGCTTCGAACTTTATGGGTTCGAAGTCCGAAAATACAACCCAGCTTAATGACACTTCCCTCTCGGTCGACCCCGCGGTTCCAGTGCGTCCACTCGGAAGCTGGAAGTCTATGAGGGGAAGGCAACTATCAGGGTCATATGCTTTATTAATTTAGAGGTGATTACAAGCGAATTACAAGGAGCCCTTATGCGAAGTATCGCTTTAGGTGCTCTGCATGCCAAGTATGTGCTAACTCTTCACCTTCTAAATTAGCTAATTTAAATGAACCAGGGCGCCCCGAGCGGACAATTAGATATGGACCTTCCCATTTATTGCCTAACTTCCCTGGTGCTATAATGCTTCGTAGAACAAGATGACCCGGCCTTAACTCACTGAGCTTAACCTTCGGGTCATACCAAGTCTTCGTCTGCTGATGATACTTTGATAAATTAGCTACAGCCCGAAGTCTTGTTTCTGCTGACAAATCTAACGAAGCTTGTCTTTCTTCTTCAATGTCCGGTTCGGTGCTGCGAAATGATCCCCCTTTGAGCTCCGTTGGAGTCATAGCTTCATCTCCGAATAGTAGTCTGAACGGAGTAAAACCTGTGGACCTTGTTTGCGTAGTCCGAATGGACCACAGAATCTTCAGAAGCTCTTCGGTCCACAGTCCCTTTGATAATCCTACTATTCTTCGATTTAGCCCTGATAAAATATTTCCATTGGCTCGCTCTACGGCTCCATTCGACTGAGGATGTCTCACTGCAGCAAAACATAGTTGAATGCCTAGGTCTTCGCAAAACTTCCTGAAGGGTTCTGCGTCGAACTGTGTTCCATTATCAACTGTGAGATATCTAGGCACCCCGAACCGGCAAATAATGTTCTTCCAGAATAATTTCTGTACATTGTTCGAAGTGATAGCTGTTAAGGGCTCTGCTTCCACCCACTTAGAAAAATATTCAATAGCTACCACTGCGAACTTCAGATTTCCCTTTGCTAACGGAAAGGGACCAATTAGATCCATACCCCATCTGGCCATAGGCCATACCGGAGCAATGACTTGAAGAGCTGTTGGTGGGCGATGACTCCGTCGACCCATCCACTGGCATCCTTGACAAGTGCGGACCAAGCTCTCCGCATCAGCTGTTATTGTGGGCCAATAAAGCCCCTGGCGAAGTGTTTTTCCTGCCAGAGCTCTAGGGGCTAAATGACTTCCACAAAGGCCTTCGTGAATTTCTCGAAGAATTTCTTGGCCTTCGGCTTGAGATATACATCGGAGTAGAGGGGAACATACTCTGGCCTTGTATAATATACCGTTGATTAACTGATAGCTTCTGGCTCTGAGCTTTAATCTGGACAACTGGGGCTCTTCGGGCAAATTTGTTCCTCCTTGTAAGAGTTCTATGATCGAATCTTTCCAATCTGCACTAGGAATGCAAAGAATCTCCGCAGAGGCAATTTGTGGCACCGAAGGTATATTGAGCTCCTCATAGAAAGCTTCTTCAGGCACATCCACAGCTCCGGCTGCAGCCTTCGCTAAAATGTCCGCTTGCACGTTCTCAGCTCTTGGTATATTCCGAATGGAAATACCCTTGAAGTGTGCTTCGATTTTGCGGATTTCTTCTAAGTACTTTGCAAGCTGTGGATGCCGAACTTGAAAACTTTTGTCTACGTGCCCTGCTACTATCTGAGAATCTGTTTTTATAATTATTCTTGTAGCCCCTAGAGCACGTGCTTTCTGGAGTCCCAACAAAATCCCTTCGTACTCCGCTATATTATTGGTAGACTTAAAGTTGAGTCTTGCGGAATACATTGCTCTTTGCCCTGACGGTGAAATCAACACTGCCCCAATGCCTGCTCCGGATGCTTGGAAAGCCCCATCGGAGTAAACAGTCCAAACTCCATCACTTGATTTCTCCGGAGTCAAATTCGCAGGTGGAGTCCACTCTGCTACGAAGTCTGCTAGGACTTGGGATTTGATAGCTGTCCTTGCCAAGAAAGATATGCCGAAGGGTGCTAGCTCTACTGCCCACTTTCCAATCCTTCCAGTGGAATCTTTGCTTCGGAGCATATCTCCTAAGGGATACGAAGTTGGTACAATTACATTGTGAGCCAAAAAATAATGTCTTAGCTTTCTCGAAGCCATTATCAGAGCATAAACGAACTTCTCAAGTTCGGAGTATCTTGTCTTCGCTCCTGACAATGCTTCGGATACAAAATAGACAGGATTTTGGACCAACTTCCCATTGAAATCCACTTCTCTGACAAGGACAGCGCTGACAGCTGAACCTGTAGCTGCAAGATACAGGAGTAGGGTTTCGTCCGCAATAGGCACCGTGAGTGTAGCAAGATTGCTGAGATAATCTTTAATATCTTCGAAGCTTTTCTGACACTCCGGTGTCCATGCAAAATCTTCGGACCCTTTCAAAGCTTTGAATATTGGCAAGCTCCTCTCCGCAGACCTTGATAAAAACCTGCTAAGTGCGGCCAGACGTCCAGTCAGCTTTTGCACTTGCTTTAAATTCTCGGGAGGAGCCATCTTCTGCAGCGCAGTTATTTGAGTAGGGCTAGCTTCAATTCCCCTGCTTGAAACTAAATACCCTAACAACTTTCCAGCCTTAGCTCCGAATATACATTTTTCGGGGTTAAGACGGATCCCACATGCCCGAAGGTTATTGAATGTTTCTGCTAAGTCTAGGCTATGTTGGTGCTTTAAAGCACTCTTTATTACAATATCATCCATATAGGCCTCCACATTGCGACCTAGTTGATGACCTAGAGCCTTAGCAACTAATCTTGAAAAAGTAGCCCCGACATTTCTTAGGCCGAAGGGCATTCTTACATAGCAGAAGACTCCCGAAGGAGTTACAAAGCTTGTCTTGATTTCATCTTCGCGCTTCAACCATATTTGATGATAACCAGAATACGCGTCAAGGAAGCTTAGTAACTCCGAACCTGCAGTGGAGTCAACTAGTTGATCAATTCGGGGCATGGGGTAGGGGTCACGTGGGCATGCTTTATTCAGGGATGTGAAATCAATGCACATGCGCCACTTCCCGGAAGACTTCTTCCTGACGAAGACTGGGTTGGCTAACCATTCTGTGTGAGCCACTTCTCTGATAATCCCAGCCTTCAACAGTTTTTCAACTTCGTCCTTAGCTAGAGCAGCTCTCTTTGCGGACATCTTCCGGAGTCCTTGTCGAACAGGCCGGGCCTTCGGGTTTACAAGTAAACTGTGCTCAATGATATCCCGATCGACTCCAGTGATATCTTCGTCAGACCAAGCGAAGACATCCAAATTTTCTTCCACGACCTTTTCCAAGGAGGTTGCAACTTCAGGAGGTAAATCTTTACCAAATTGAAAAGTGTATTCTTTACCATCTTTAACAATGATCTTCGTTGCAATCTCTCCTTCGGGACTTGGTCTCGGAAAAGACTTCTTCGAAGCTTCGGAGGAGGCTGAAAAAATTTCTTCATTATCCTGCACACTATTTACTTCCCTCGGATCAAGAGGAGGACCGTGACCATATTCTGCCCTCCGAGCCATGGCTTGATCTCCGAAGATTGTTAGGACTCCTGCTTGTGTGGGCATCTTCATGCACAAGTAGTTGTGATGCGCCACAGCTCCGAACTGATTCAACATGCCCCGTCCGAAGATGACATTATAAGCATACGGGGAACCTACCACATCAAAGATAACTTCTTCAGTTCGGGCTAATAAACCTTCTCCGAAGGTTACTTCCAGGCCTATCTGGCCAAGTGCATCAAGCGAAGGTCCTGCGAAGCCTTGCAGAGGACGAGCCGCTGGGAGGAGATGCTTCCTGGAAATGCATAACTGATCGAATGCTTGCACAAAAATGATATTCGCCGAACTACCTCCGTTGATTAGCACCCTTCGGACTTCAGTCCCTGCAATATCAGTAGTGATAACCAATGGATCTGCATGCGGGAACTTAATACCAGCTGCATCCTCCGCAGAGAAAGATATCGGAACATGAGACCACTCCGGCATTGCAGCTGCAGATGACGAAGTCCCAATATGACCTACTTCCCGAACGTACTCTCTTCGTTGTCTCTTGGACATGCTTCCGAGGGTACCTCCTCCGGAGATAGGGAGAACTACTCTCTTTCCTCTATCTTGCCCTTCCTCTTGCTTCAGAGGTGGCATAACATTGGCCACCGGAGGGTGCCTTGCAGCATCAAAATTTTCTATCCGCGCCACAGCCTGGACCGGGTCTGGGCGCGCTGCTGCTGGACTTCGGTCGGTACTGCCTCGACCCGAAGTTCTTTCCAAGTATTCTCCCCTTAGGGTAAGGATAGCCTTGCAAGTGTCAGTTGCATGGCTTCGATTTTCTCCATGAATACAGCAAAAAAGGGTCTGGCCCTTGCCAGCCGTTTTCCCTGGCGGCCTCCAGCCGCTGGACTTATTCCCCGCAGACTGTGGAGCTCTTGGTGCAAACTTTGGTGGGGGTGCAATATTCAAGACTTCAGAGCGAGGGTGCTTTTGCCCTCTTCTTCGATCATATTGCACTTCGAAGACTGGTTCCTGCGGCTGTGCCGAAGTCTTCACCTCTGCTTTAACTTCTTGCAATACTATCGAAGTAGCAGCAGTCCTCCGAAGCCAACCCTCTTCTGACCTCGCATACTCCTCGAAATATGACATCAGCTGTGACACTGAGGAGATGCTCTTCCGATGCAGTTTATCCAGAAGGCCTTGATGACCGACGCCTTCCCGAGCCGCATCAACCACTGAGGATGTGGACAGCCCCCGAATTTGCGACTTCGTATGAGCGAAGCGCTTGAAGTACTGCCTCAATGTTTCTCCGGGGAGCTGTTTCACTTGGAAAAGGCTTCCTGTTGACATAGGAGGCACGAAGGTGCCCTGAAAGTTACTTATAAACTTCCTCTTCAATTGTGACCACGAATTGATTGATCCTGGCTTTAAAGACCAGAACCATCTCAACGCCACTCCTTGAAGAGCTAACGGGAAGCACTTCGCCATAGTGTCTCTGACTCCGCCGCTAGCCTCAATTGCTAGGGCATAAGAACGCGCGAACTCTCCGGGATCTTCATCTCCGGCATACTTGCAGAGCTTCGAAGTTTTAAACTTTGGATCAAAGCGAACCTTCTGCAGCTCAGGATGGAACGGAGATTCATTGTCGTAAGAGGCGTTCTCCGGGGCTTCGGGATAATCAAGATCGTCGTCTTCGGGCACTTCTGAGATAGTTGGGATGGCTTGAGAGCGAAGCCTGTCCGCAGCTTCTTGTCGCCATCTCGCTACCTCAGCTTGAAGGTTGGCCATTTGAGTGGCCATGTCTCCAAGGCTATCTTCATCTCCTCCGGAAGGACCTTCCGGGTCTTAAGAACTGGTAGGATCAGTTCGAATCGGAATGGAGGGTGGAGGAGGGACTCCGGGCGGTCGGAGTATGGAAGGGGTTGGCGGAGAGGTTTCGTATCCTCGAGGGATAGAAGCTCCTTCCGGAGTTTGAGGTGGAGGGATAGTCGAAGACCCTCCGACTTCAACTGTGTCGAAGGGTATCTCTCCGGAGATCCGAGATGACCTCCGAGTGGGATTGCGAGGTGCGCTCCGCTTAGGAGGCATGATGTAAGAAGTTGGTAGAGAACGAAGTTTTTCGGACTAGGTTCCCCACGGACGGCGCCAACTGTTGGCGTAAAAGATTACGCTAACAGGTTTCTCTAGAAAAGAAACTAACAAACGAAGTGTTTGTGAAGCAAACTGTTCTAAGCCTCCAAAAGGATAATAACTTAGAATAGTTCGAAAGTGTGTATTGAATAACTTGTATTCGGTCCCTATTACAGGGTGAAATGGGGGGTATTTATAGGCCCAAACATTAAGGAAAAGACCTATTTACCCCTCTATTACAACAGACATTAAGGAAACTATTCGGTTTCCTTAATAGGGCTAAAATGGTAAAAAGACTAATCTAATAAGAAAGAAGATAAGTCTTCCATCTTAGCTGGCAGAAAAGATCCTGAAGGGCTTTAGTTCGAAGACATACTTCGAACCAATGCCTGTCTTCGTGCTTCGAACGGGGTTCTGGGCATCTTCGAAGATGATCTTCGAAGAATATTCGAACTGATTGACTGTCTTTATGCTGCTTCGGCAATAACCCCGAAGATGAGATATTTTCCCCCAACAGTATCTTCTAAGGGTATCTTTGGACTGGAGTCCAGATGGACCCTTCGTCTTTAAACCTTAGTTAATTCGGAGACATGTCTTTGACTTAGAACTTTATGAGTTGTCTTTGTCTCATAATCTTCATGGTCTTGGGGATGAAGCATTTCCCCCCAATAGTTGCTAAATCACAAATAACTCATAGTATTTCAAGAGCTCAAGCACACTTTATTCGGATGAATGATGCAGAACAATAAATCAGATACAATAGATCAAGATGTCAGACCTAACTGATGAAGCCTCAAAGTACTATATGTAATCTAAATCAATCTAATAGATCGTAATGATGCAGCCTTAGACGGCATAGCTGATTCACCAAGATAGATCAACAATTATACTGATCGAATAAGTGCGCTACAAGAGGTTGAAGTGATGCAGCCTTGAACAAAACCGATCTAATCGATACAATCATCCAGGTGGCGGGATATACCCCTTCGCTGAAGATCGAAGTGATGCAGCCCAGCTCTATGTGCCTAGTCCCATAGAGATTAACCTTGAATGAACAAGGGTGGCGATGCGCCAAGACTAGTATTGTAAATTCTATTAGGTTTGTAATGTAAAGAACTTATTGATGAAACATAAGGATGTTTTAACTTGTTCGGCTGTTGGCTTATAATTTAGACCATGAGGTATTGGAACCTATGGAGACCCTTCGCCAAAAATCAGTCCTTTATACAAATTCTAAAGCCAAAGGACGCCCTCGATTTACCATGCCACGAGACCCTTCGGGTGTTATTAACCCCCAAGTAGCTCCAGAAATTTTAGCATATGTAAATTTAGAACTGGCTCAAAGTTCGTCATCTTATGAACTTAATCAAACACTTTCTAAGGCTGGGAAAAGTCTAAATCCGGATGAACTCGAACTTGATTTTTTCGCTTTTGACTTAGAAGTACTTGCAACACGAACCTGGTCCGATCTTCAGGAAGAAAGAAGAGATTTAAAGCCGTCTAAAAATGGTAGGTCATAAGGTGGGCAAGCTTCTTCAACTCATGGAGGTTCTCATAGAAATAAGAAGAAACGAGGGTCTATATTTTCTGCAACATATGCCCACTGGTTATTTGGGTTCGATAATGTCTTTTCATAATTTTTAGAGTATGAGGTATCCTTCGTGTTGGTCATGTATTATTTTAACCTCATTTGTAAGAATAAATTTTTTAACATGACACATTATGCTTTTTGCATGTACCTATAGGTCATGTATGATTTCCGACAAGCCTAGGCACTCTCTGTATATTAGTTCTAGGAGTATCGGAAGTTCTGATTATTTCTTTGTTTGAGAAACCGAGAGCTCCGATCAAAAGTTCTGATTATTTCTAATTATTCACCGACAGTCTAGATAAGAAGTTTTGATCCAGGATCGGAAGTTCTGATCGGGACATAACTTATTAGATCTATTGGGCTTTAATTATGATTAAAGTCCCACACCGTAGGCTTATATAAAGGGAGGAGGAGGATGTCGTGGTAGGCAGTTTTAGTTGCTCCTGTTGCTCAAACCGTAGCCTCCACACCTCTCCTCTCCCAACTAGATCTCAAAGGTTGAGATTGGGATTTCTCCCCAGTTCTCACGAGTGGTGTTAGCAGGCAGGCGTGAAATAAATCTCATCCCTATGTGTGGACTCCATGGAGGTGCCGCTCAAATAGCGGCACTAATCATCATCTTCCTCAAGGTGATCGCTGATCTTTATCGTTTTCACCAACGATCTTCATCACGATGGTCGTCGACGAGCGGACACATTAAGAAAGAGCTAAGTGAGGATGCGCCTCATCAAAATCTTCTTCCGCTGCACTAGTGCGTCTCGCGTTAGATGGTACCGATCTATGATTCCTTGCGCGCATGGTTCCTAGGTTCTTAAGGTAAATTTTTTATTTGCTAGCTACCGTAGCCTCCTCATGTCCGAACAGTGGTATCATATCTTATGTGTGTAGTGTTTGATCTGGATCGATCATGTATGAATAAATGTGGTGGAAATAGATTAGATCTACTTTTCTGTTCATCGAATTTTGGAAACTACGAGGCGTTGGAAGTTTTAACGGGTCAAAAGTTCTGATGTTTGATCGGAAGTTCTGATCCCAAATTAATTCGATATAGAGAGTGCAAATCAAAAGTTCTAATACTAGATTGGAAGTTCTGATCCACCCAAAACTTAAAATCCCAAGCCTATTGAGGTGGAATTTTTAGGTCTAGATATCAGTCACTTGTTGATTCTTCGCCTAACTTTATTTTTCATAGAATGATGTGACTAGTATGGCCTTGGAAAATTTTATGAGATGCATTGAATGTAATTAACATGGCCTATGCACCATGATTATTTACAGCCTAAGGCTATTCAATGGTTGTACAACCTGTGCGTCGATTTGTGATGCTTCAACTCATGTATCTAGTATAGCTATCATTATTTGTAATAGGCTAGTATAGATCCGTGGAGGTCAGAAGCACACAGAAATGATGGGAGCCATGGAGATGGTGGTCACCATGTGAAGGGGCCATACTATGTGACAGTCAATGTGTTGTCATGGTGCTTAATTATGTTCCTGACATATTATTCTTCCATGTTCCGTGCGTGCTAGGGTTCACTACCTTGCTCAACTAGTTTTCTCTCAAAAATTAAGTATTGATACTCTTTCCAATATCTTCACCTACAAAGTATCTTGATCATGGATAGTGGGTTTGCCAAAGCAGTATGCTATCTTTTATCTTGACTAGTTAGGGTGGAAGTCGGACTACCACATGCATAGTATTTGTTTGCTTAACAAGGCTATCAAAACAGTTTTGGGCTTTGGTGCGTGGAGTTTGGTGTTAGGTATTGGATATTACCCTAACAAAAAAGAATCACATATGATGTGATTAGCAAAGAAGTTGCTTACCTATGTCATCTAGCTTCTAGAAGTGATGCCAAAGCTCACTTTGAGTTAGCTGAATATGAATCTTGTCACACTATTAGTCATTAGAGGGAAAGTGACTGTTTTTGATAGTGACACATATTTTATTTTGATGGAAGATAAACATAACATAGTGTTGAACCTTGCATTAATTTTTGTAGATCATGGAACCTACTGCTGTTAAGAACACTTATGTTTTCAGTTTGTGATCTATCCCCAAAAGAGAACAACTAAAAGGAACAAATTTTATTGACTCGTATCATAACATGAGAATTATTCTCAAGCAAGAGAAAAATGAATACATTCTAGAGGAACCCCGCTTTGTAGAACCTTTGAGCTTCAGAAGCAATATGAGAAAAGAGATGGCTACGATATGATCGTATGGATGAAAGCCATGTTTGAGAACCAAACAAGGGCTGAGAGATACAATGTATCAAAAGCCTTGTTTAACTTCAGTAGGCAGATGGTAATCTAGTGAGTCCTCATATAATCAACATAGTTGGTTACATTGAGAACCTAGAGCAGCTCAATTCGACTCTTGATCAAGATTTGGCCACGAATGCTATTATTCAGTTACTCCCTCCGAGCTTTGAACCATTCATCATGATTTTTCATTTGAATGGCACGAAGAAGACCTTAGCTGAATTGCATGGTATGCTCAAAACAACCGAGGAAAGCATCAAGAAAAATACTAGTCATGTGATGATTGTTCAACATGAAGGAAACAAGAGAAAGAGGAAGGGCAAGGCTAATACTGAAAATATGATCTTCAGTACAAAGCCTAAACCGACTGGAAAGTCTAAGTTGTTCCTGCTAACTCTGATGTTTGCCACCAATGCCACAAGTCTGTGCATTGGAAGCACAACTGTAATGTGTATGTGGAAGAATAGAAAAAGAAGAAGGGAAGTGGGACTTCCGCTTCAGGAATAAATGTTAGTGAAATTAATCTTGCTACTAGTCCTAGTGATTCATGGGTATTTGATACCGATTCGATGATTCATACATGCAAATCATTGCAGGGGCTGAGTAGGTCGAGAAAGTGTGCTAGAGGCGAGCTAGATATCTGCTTCGGCAATGGTTCAAAGGTTGCACCATTGGCCGTCGATGTTTATTCACTGTCGCATCCTTTGAGATTAGTTTTGGAGTTGAATAATTATTATTTCATTCTCACCTTAGGTAGAAAAATTATGTATTCTTCATATTTAGAAGAAGATAGTATTGAATTGTAATAAGGAACAACTGTTGTTCAATATTTTCAAATGGTATGCTCTATGGTATTTGTCCATCGATGAATAGATTATATATTTTGGGTCTTGAGGAGACACCCGTTTATAACATTATCACAAAGAAACAATGACTCAATAATTTGAATCCCAACTATGTCTGGTATTGTCATTTGTATCATTTGGAGTCATTTGATTTTGAATCATATGACACATGTGAGTCTTGTTTACTTCGCAAAATGACAAAGACACCTTTCACTTGTCAAAGTGAGAGAGCGAATGATATAATGGCCATAGTACATACTGATGTATGTGGACCAATGAGTCATAATGAAAGAGGTGGTTTTTAGTACTTTATCACTTTTACCAACGACTTGAGTAGATATGGTTATGTCTACTTAATGAGGCATAAGTGGGAATCATTTGAAAAGTTCAAGGAGTTCCAACACGAGGTACAAAATCATAAGTGCAAGATAATAAAATTTCTACGATCGGATCATGGAGGTGAATTTTTGAGGATGAGTTTAATGAAAATATGAGGCAGTGTGCAATAGTTCCACATCTCACTCCACCTAGCACACCTTAGTGGAATGGGGTGTCTAAGCGGAGGAAGCGTACTTTGTTTGACATGGTCCTAACGATGATGAGTCATGCTCATCTTCCGTTATCTTTCTAGGGAATTTCTTTAGAAACTATCACTATCACGATAAATAGAGTTCCGTCTAAGTCTGTAGAGAAGACACACCATATGAGATATGGACTAGGAAGCATCCTAGTTTGTATTTTCTAAAGATTTAGGGTTGTGAGGCGTATGTCAAATATTTGATGTCTCACAAGCTCAATCCTAAGTATGACAAATGCTTCTATTGACACGAAAACACGACCACACACCAGCGTCAGTTCGACGATCCAAAAGCACGCGACCGTTTCAAGGATAAACACTAAAACGTCGCGATACGCCGACATCGCGTTCCGACTACCCTTAAACAGTGGTAAGGGAAAAATGGAGTCACGAGGAAATAAAACAAATATCTAAGAATATTGTTCGATTAGCCAAAGTATTTGGTAAAAAGACCCAACCAGCCAAAGGGAGCCGGTTGAACCGAAGCAATTTACAGTTGGACCGGCCAAGTTAGGCTGGTCGGACCAAAGGTATACTCTGGTCGGACTGGAAGTGCAGAGGGGGGCCACCGAAGGGTGGCTTCAGCACTCTATGCGAAGGTGTCCCGAGGGTGTTCGAAGGGAAACTTCGATCCTTCGAGCGATCAGACCGGCAGTCGAGCTCCGGTCAGACAGAGGGTCATAACCCGAAGGACCTCGGATGTGAAGGTTGCCTCCATCACAGAGGTCAGTCAAACCGAGGGGCGATCTTGGTCAGACCGAGCTGCTTCGGTGCGAAAGCCTTCTGTGCGAATAGGGTCCCAGTGCGGAGGGTTCCGGTTAGACCGGTGGAGGTTTCCCGGTCAGACCGAGGGATGCCGGCGATCGGATAAAGGAGCATGCCAGCATGGATCTGACGAAACCAGCATGGCATGGCCGGTCAGACCGGCGGTAAGCTATCAGTTAACCGACAACCTCCAATGTTTTCTTTTGGGCTCCGACAACCTCGTAGATGAACAATAATTTCCCTCAAACTCCTTGGCGAAGAATTTGAGGATGAAATCTTTGCAAAACACCCAAAAAACAAATACCAATTGGACCTAGAGACCGAATTCTCAAGTGTGATCAAGAAAACTGATAAAAAATGATAGAAATCCATTACGTGGATTAAACGGGAGATTCACAGGGGAAACAACAAAGGTTACCGTGAATACAACGCGGCAGACGGAGGGCTTACAGTGCAAACCCACAAAGATGGACGTTACTTGGATAATCCTAGGGCCAGGAAAGTAGATTGAAATAAAAGTGCGACTCAAAACTAGGGTTTTGAAGTATTTTTCTATGGAGATACCCTTTGAATCGGCCTCACCCCTATATTTATAGGGGCTGGTCTCAAGTTCCCTAGCGCCTAATCTGAGTAGGGTTCGACCAAAGTTGTTAAAATTTAGTTAGAGATCAAAACAGCCCGAAACCAACTCTATCTCTAATTTTCAGACTTGGGCCAGTCTAACCGGACCCATTGGGCTGGTCTGACCAGGCTTATATGGCCGGTTGGACCGTCTGTGCTAGGAAAGGCATATTTTCAGCCCAAATTACCAAAAATTGATATTTTGACAATTTCGACCATTAATGCCAGTTTTTGCTATCAAAACATGCCCCTTGCCTTTTAGCAAACTTAATGAGCTAGAAGCACAATGGGCTAAGGGCGATACCATCCTTATCAACCTTATGATTTCTCGAGTGTTTTTGCTGAGTTCTTTAAATGCACTCACTATTTATTTGCCTACCAAACCATCCATTTCATAACTTAAGACATCTTAATTTGATGAGGACGATTTGCATGAATTACAACTAATATGACTAGGGGACTTAAGCAGCGAATTTTCCACCATCTCGGCCTTCCGTGCTTTTACAAGTTTTGCCCCCTAAGTCCCTTGTAGGGACGCATCCTTACTCAACAAGGCTAGAAGCTGGCTTATCAACCAACTTCAGTTTCCACACATGTCGTGTCTTTTCTAGGGATTTAGACTCGTCGAGCGAGTTATCCTCGAACTCTTTGGCCTTCACCTCTTTGAGATAATCGACACGAAGACATTGTAAGCATCTCTTTTCAGACTTAGTCTTACCGGGGTGCCCACGAAGGTTGTGGCTTAGTTCCGGGCATCACAAACTTGCTCCTGGAATCTTTAGCCAAACAGTGAATGTTAGGATCGGCTTTGGCAATTATTCTCTTAGTAGGGGCATTTCCCTGACTTCTATCGGTCGAACTGGCTTTGATGGGCCAGTCTGACCGGATCATGTTAGCCACCTGAGAGGGGTTGGTCTGACCGGCCATAGTAGGCCGGTTAGACCGAGGTGGTGTTGTCCGTATAGTCCATCGCGGGATGAACTCGTGCCTCCGCGGAAGGTTCGTCCTCCTTGGTGGTCATGGCTGAGAGTGCATTTTCTCAGCCCTCCTCTTATGCATCTGAAACAGCATCCCAAAGGTATCGTCTCCTTCTTATGGGACCTAGCCGAAGATGACACATCAACATTCACTTTCAACACTCCTATTTCAGGATTCTTCGGTATGAGCGTGCGTGGGCGAGGCTTTCCAATGACGACCGCCTTCCCTTTGGATCACTCGGCCTGCTCGGGCTGAATCAACACCCTCTTCCCATCGAGGTCGATGTTATTCACGAAGAAGGGATCTTGGTCTAGCTTGCTCTTAGGTCTAGAATCTATTTTCAATCGTCCTTCATCTATGGCCGATTGAACTTTCCGTTGAAAAACATTGCAATCATTGGTAGAATGGGAAAGCGAGTCATGCCACTTACAGTATGCACGTTTCTTCAAGTCCTCGGTGGTTAGAATGACATGACCTTTAGGCAACCTGAGTATCTTGGTCTTTAATAAAAAGTCAAATATTTTATCACATTTGGAAACGTTTGATTGCAAAGTACCTCACGTATTACTAGAAAAGCTTGAAGGAATGTTTCCTTAGATAAATCCAGCGTGACCTGTCGCTCACTATATCCTTTAGGAAATAATGTACTAAGCGACTCCTTTTCAACTTTGTTGGAGTCATGGCTTTATCTCCAAATAACAGTCTTAATATGACGAACCATGTAGATCTTGCTTGAGTGGTTCAAATAGACCATAAAATTTTAGGTAATTCTTCAACCCACAACCCTATTTTAGGTCATTCTTCAAACAACAGCCCCTTGGGTAGGCCTAAAATCTTTGATTGAGTCTGGGTAAAGTATTGCCAAATGCTCTTTCAACTACCCTGTTGCTTTATGGATGACGAACTACAGCAAAGCATAACTCAATTCCTAATCCTTCGCAAAAATATCTAAATGGCTGAGCATCAAATTTCTTTCCATTATACATTGTAAGTTGTCTAGGTACTCCGAATCTGCAAATGATATTTTGCTAGAAGAACTTTTGAATGTTATTCGAAGTAATTACGTTCAATGGTTCTACTTTGACCCATTTGGAAAAATATTCAGCCGCCACTACTGCAAATTTGAAGTTCCCTTTAGCTCGTGGGAAGGCTGTGATTAGATCCATACCCCAACGAGATAGAGGCCATACTTGGTAATTAAATTGAAGTGAATTGGGTGGGTGATGACTCAATCAACCCATCCATTGACATCCATGACATGTGCGTACTAGACCTTCGACATCAGCCATTATTGTTGGCAAATAAAGGCCTTGGTGAAGGGTTTTCCCGGCATGTGCCCTCGGCGCAAGGTGAATTCCACATAAACCTTCATGAATATTATGAAGAATTTCTTGACCTTCCTAACCCGAAATGCAACGCAGCAAAGGGGAGCAAACACCCAATTTGTAAAGGAGTGCATTGATAATATGATAATTTTGAACCCTTCATTGAAGTGCTAACAACTCTAGACCTTCGGTGTATTACCTTTGTCATTCAACAATGCCATTATTGGGCTTCACCAATCATCTGCCTAAACACACAATACTTCGGTTGCTTCATGCTTCGATATTGAAGGAGTATTAAGTTCTTCATTGAAAACTCCATACGGTATCAACCTTATGATTGTCAGCTCTTGGAATGTGCTTGATAGATATTCCTATGAATACTAACTCTAGCTTCCAAACTTCATTTAAATGCATTGCAAGGTCCGAGTGTCATGCTTGAAAGAATTTATCTACATGGCCCACCATGTCGTGCTCGAGCTTTTCGAAAGCCTAACAATACACCTTCATATTGAACACATTGTTTGTGGCTTGAAACATCAATCTAATGCCAAACAATACCTTTTGACCAGATGGTGATATTATTACAACACCTGCTCCATCAGATTATACCATCCATATGCCTTTGCACGAGACTTTGATATTCGAGAGAGCCGGAGGAGTCCATTCAGCCACAAAATCTACATGCATCTGAGATTTAATTGCAGTTTATGCGATGAACTCAGTTCCAAAGATGGCCAGCTCCACTACACATATGACGTTGGCACAATGATGTTGTGCACAAGAAAATAATGCCTTAATTTCCTAGATGCCATAGAAAGGCAATACACATTTTTTCTAGCTCGTAGTATCTTGTTTTGGCACCAAAGAGAGCTTAGGAGACAAAATATATTGGCTTTTGGACTGGCTTTGCTTCAACTTGTACTTCACACACAAGGACCGCACTTATAGTGAAGGTCATTGCGTTGAGGTATAGGAATAAAGTTTCTTTTGGCAACAGTGTTGTGTGTCGAGATGATCAAGATACTTTCTTATTCCTTCAAAACTTTCTTGGCATTCTAGAGTCCATTCAAATTCTTTGGAGCCTTTGAGATCTTTGAATATTGGAAGGCATCGCTCAACGGGGTGTGTGAGAAAGCGTCCTAGAGCAGGAAGATGCCCCACCAGTTTTTGTACCTGTTTGAGGTTTTCAAGCGGAGCCATACGCTGTAAGGCACTTATTTGTGTAGGACTAGCTTCTATCCCTCAGCTAGACACTAAATAGCCTAACAAATTTCCAGCCTGAGCCCCGAAGACACATTTTCGAGGTTTAGACGGAGACCTACTCCTCAAAGACTTTTAAACATCTGACCGAGGTCCAAACAATGTTCTTGTTTTTTCACACTCTTTATTACAATGTCATCCATGTAGGCCTTGACATTCTTTGTCGAGCTGATGGCCTATGGACATAGCAATTAACATAGAAAATGTCGCCCCGGTATTTCTTTAATTGAAGGGCATTCTTACATAATAGAAAACCACCAAAGGGGCGACGAAGCTTGTCTTAATCTCATCCTCACGCTTGAGCCATACTTGATGGTAGGCATCGTGGACACTCAATAGCTCCGAACCTGCCGTAGAGTCTATTAATTGATCCATGCTTTATTCAAAGAAGCGAAGTCAATACACATGCAACATTTGCCCACAGTTTTCTTTTTACAAAGATGGGGTTGGACATCCACTCTGTGTGGCTGACTTCCAATATTACTATTGCACTTAACAACTGCTCAACTTCCTTATTGGCAAGCTCCGCTCTATCAGATGACATATTTGGAAGCCCTTGCCTTACTGGCGTTGCATTGGGATTTACCAATAAGTCGTGTTCAATGATACTTCGATCAACTCTACGGATGTGTTTGATAGACCTAGTGAAGACACCTAGATTTTTTTGAAGGGTTTTGATGAGGACATCCCTACCAATGATACAACCATACATGAATACCAAGATCCAATTATTAAAGTTCGAGCATGAAAATTAAATCTCAAGGTCAACTCGTTTCTAAGTATCTTAGTATATTATCTTGGGAATAAATTACTACCTAATATTATTATTATTGTTAGGAACCATGGAGATGATTAAAATCACTTGGAGATAAACAAAGAGTTGGAGAAGACCTAGGAAGGACGTCCAAGCCAATTTTAGAGTCCAATCCAACTACAATTCGTGTCCAACTCGAATTCTAGGAGCAGTGTGCACTAAAATCATCGCCCAAGCCCCATATTGACTATATTTTTGACGTTCCACCCTGCCACAAAAAGATAACTTCATAACCTTTCCAATTCCACCAGTTTCATCTCAAAATTCCTTCTAGATCAACGGGAATCATCAAAACAAGATAGAGTCCAGAATCTGTCAGCATGTTGTTTCCTACGTTATTGGGTCTTTGCGTCGTGTATCCAGTTGAGCCCATTAGGGGTGTGTCCCGAACTACTATATAAGGTGTTTCTATAGCCATCTAGGATTTTTGGGTTTAGTTTACATGTTTCTTTGATAGCCGCCACTTCGCCGGATTGGTAAGTGAACCCCAATTCACACATTCCAATAGATTTTTTAGTTCGATTGTGTTTTCTACGTTCTTGCTTATGTTTTTCGATTCACAGGCAAGGATTAGCCTTCTTGGTGAGGTCAATCAGGCTGTTCTTGGTTGATAACCAAAGGAGCAGTGGTGTAGTGATTGCAAGGGCCAATCTTATAAATTGGAAGCCGGATGGTCAACTTCGAGTTCTCCCCAAATCGTTGTTTATCCCCCACCTGTCGAAAGATTGGGCACCCCCTCCTCCATCAAGTGGTATCGGATCTTGGTTTACAGTCAGGTTCGTGTATCTTAGATTAGATTATTTAATATTCATCCCATAGTCCTTGAAAAAGCTAACAAAAAATTTGTAGTCGTAGGTTTTCCCAATCCAAGAACATCCTTAGCCTTTGCACGTTTTAGTTTCAGAGTCCGTAGTATTGAGTTTGTGTCCTTGGTCAAGTCCGGTTGCTGGTTATTATTGTGATCCCTTTTTCTAAATCCCTTATACTAGCCACCACCCATAAATCCACTTTGATTTCAATTCGCGTCCGAACTAGAACCTCAAAACTCTTATTCTATAGAACTTTTGTCGTGGATGTTTTGAATGATCCATTTTTGAAAGTTTCAAGTGATTTCTGTGATTCCTTCTTAATTCTTTTGCTGATCAAAAAAGGCATCACAGTTTTGGAATTTAACTATTGCTGAAATGGTTAAGTGTTTGTGTAGCCCTCTACATGTTTGATGAATTGTTGCTTCAACTTTTCATCAACATCTTAGCTGATTCTTGGATTGTTTCTTGAGTAATATCATGGTTGAAGGGATTCAAAGGTATTCCATAACCCTTTTTGTAGAAATTGAGAATTAATCATTTCTACCATTTTGTTTGGTTCCTATAGAGAGTTCTGGTACCAGATTAGTTTTCTTGTGTGATCACTTATGAATACGATTTTTGAGCAGTTTTTGTGCTGATTTTACATCCGAGTTCTTCATAGATTTTGATGTTCAAGTTTCTAGGGTTCCATTTGTGAAGTTCTCAAAAGTTTTTGATCACTGCTGCATGTATTTTTCTGCCCAACAATGTACCTAAATGATTCTGAACACTTGTAATTTCTGTTGAGTACAATGTTCTATTTTCAGTCTGGATTCAATCTTTGAGAAAATGTTTGATATGTTTTGGTACTTTTTTTGGATCCAAGTTCTTCATATCCTTTTGAAGATCAAGTTTCCAGGGTTCCATTTTGGGAATTTGCAAGAGTTTTTTACCACTGCTACATATATTTTTCTGTCCAACAAACTGCTTAACTGATTCTGAAAACTTGAGATTTCAGTTGAATACAGTTCTCTGTTTTTAGTCTGGATTCAATCTTTGAGGCGATTTTGATCTGTTTTGGTACTGCTTTTGGACCTGAGTTCTACATAACTTTAGTTGTCCAAGTTGTAAGGGTTCCATATTTGAAATTTGCAAAAGGTTTTGACCACTGCTACATATATTTTTCTGTCCAACAATATGCTTAACTGATTATGAAAAATTGAGATTTCAGCTGAGAATTTTGGAACAGAAATTTCTGCAATATATGGAAGTTGTACCACTACCGGCAGACTCAGGTGATTTTCTTCAGTGTATTTTCAAAGACTCCCAATAGATTGTTTCTGTATTTGATTACCTCTCTCCTAGGTTTCTGTTGATAGAACTGATTAAGAATTGTACAATATTTTCAATCCTCATGCACATGAATTATTTCTGGATGATTACTTTGTGATAGATTAAATTGCTTCATGCACTTTACTTGTGGTCCTTTTGATAATATACCTATGAATGTGTGATGTTCAGTATAATTCATCTATGAGCCTGTCTAATCTAGCTTGTTCATTGTGCTATGATTAAATATGTGAGAAATCCGTATACTTGCCATGAACATGATGAAATTCCTAAGAATTGTTGAAATGTTTTTTGATTTGTCTATTTGATATAAGAGAAGTGCTTGTGATCTCTCAACTTGTTATATCACATCATATCTGACAGGAGAGTAATAGCACTTGCTTTATTCGGGATTTTGAGGTGAATGATTATTAGCTTCTGTTTTTGTTCCTTTTAGAGGTGTGTTGGGTGGTTTGAAAAGTCCATCATATTCATGAGAATTTGTTGAGGCGTCTATTCACCCCCTCTAGTCGCCATTCCGATCCCACAATTAGTATCAGAGCCGGTTAGACCACTAGTTGACCTTAGCCGGTTTGTGATCCTTATTTTGGCGACATGGAGAGAAACACAAAATCCCGATGTTTGATGATTTGGATTATTCTTATTGGAAGGTGCGCATGGAGGCTTATCTTCTAAGCCAAGGAAGTGCTATTTGGGACATCGTCGATTCCCAATATGTGATTCCTGAATCTCATACCTCAGAGACTGAGAAGTCACAGTATGAATATAATAGCAAGGCTAGAAACATTCTTTTTATCATCCTGAGTCGCAACGAGTTTGACAAGGTCCAGCACCTGAGAACTGCACGAGAGATCTGGACAACTTTGAGAACTTTTCATGAGGGCACTACCCAGATTAATGCTATGAGGCAAAGAACAGATAATCAAGAGTACCAAATGTTTGTGCAAGGCCCTGGAGAATCTGTAGATGCCATGTTTGCGCGTTTTGATGGAATTGTGAGTAATTTGCGTGCCACTAGGACTTTGGTTTACTCAGACCACGATAGGGTGATCAAACTTCTGTATGCTCTTGATCGTAGCATATGGGAGGTGAAGATCTATAGCATTGAAGTGTCGGTGAGTTTTGACACTCTGACTTGCGACGAACTCATTAGTAAGCTTAAGTCCACCGAGATTGCCAAGACATCTTGACCGGGAGTTGGAAAATCTGTGTTGCCTTCGATTGCTTTGTTTTCCAATCCTGGCAGTAGCACCTCATATGGAGGTAGTGTGTCCAGAGTTTGCGCTTTATCTGGGGGTTTTGCCTTGTCTTCATTGGTCTCTATCACAAAGGAACAAGTAGACACATTGGATGATGAAGAGTTTGCTCTTATAGTCAAAAAGTTCAGTAGGTTCTACAATGATAGAAGAGATCAAAGAAGAGGAGGTTTTCGAGGGTGCTTTGAGTGCGGTGATCTTAATCATATTAAAGCAAATTTCTCAAAGATGAACTCAAAGAATGAACATGAACTCAAACACCAGAAAAGAGAAAAAAAATCCTTCTTCATAGGAAAAAGAGGAAAAGTGGCAAAAAGGATGGCTAGAGCTTTCGTGGCTGCACTCAGTGACATCGATAACACATCGAGTGAAGAGCCAAGATCTAATGAAGAAGAATTTTACAAGAGTGAAGAAAAGAAGGAAAAGACGATGGACTTCCATAGCCTCTGCTTCATGACAAATGACAAGGACAACAGCGATGAGCCTGACACATCTGAGGTTAGTCTATCACATGACCAATTACTTGTTCAAAACGACGAATTACATGATGCAATTATTTCACAAGATAGACTGCTTAAACATGCTGCTAAAGAACGAAATGAACAAAAGCTTAAAATTGAATCACTTTCTACTGAACTAGCTTTGTTGAAGTCTAAAACTGAAATTGTTGAATGTGAGTCATGTCTTGTCGTGATGGATGAACTTGCTCAGTTGCGTCTGATTCATGCTTAAAACACTGAAAAACTTGAAAATGTTCAGAAGCAACTTTTGGTGGTGGAGTCTAGTCCTTGTGCCATCAATGAATGCTTAAATTGCACTTTACTAATTAAAAGCATATTGATGAGCTTAAGGCTAGATTGGAGAGTGCTGAGTGTTCTAAGGATGTGCAGCCGGCGTGTCCCACCTGCATCACCCTTAAGGACCAACTCAGCTTTGCTAGATAGCAAGTAGAAAAACTTAAGTGTGAGAATGATTATTTGCTTTCCATGGTAGACAAATGCACTGAAGGGAAAGGGAAAATGGATTTGTTTTTTGACAAAACAAAATGTGCACTGACAGGGCAGGGTTATCTCTTGGGTTCGGTTATGAGAGAACTTACTCTAATACCCTAAGCCAAATTTTGTTCACTCTACCTAC
Organism: Zizania palustris; assembly: GCA_019279435.1. Taxonomy (NCBI): domain Eukaryota; kingdom Viridiplantae; phylum Streptophyta; class Magnoliopsida; order Poales; family Poaceae; genus Zizania; species Zizania palustris. Next base: position 22,250,258 of record JAAALK010000285.1, on the reverse strand, counting down.
TACCCTTGAGAAAGAGAGAGCCCAGTTAGACACACCACAAAAAGCCAAAACTACTACCCAACCCAAAAAGATAATCATTCCACCACTCAGCACAACCTCCAAGCAAAAACCTAGGAAAACTGTGAGGTTCGCGCCAGAAACCTATAAACCTACATCCAAGAAAGTTTTTCACTACGCTTATTGTCATCGTGTAGGTCATTTGATTGGTTTCTGCTATCGACGCAAGAAAGATGAACGCCGTGCTCATGTTTTGAACTTTCATGATTATTCTTCACTTGATTTGCATGATTGTGGTTATCATTCTTGCTCTAATTTTGAAGCTCCCCATGGGTTTTTGAGTGAGTTTGCCCCTCGTGGTGTACACCATTCTTCATATGGTGATAAGACCACGTGTAAGAGGCTTTGATGCTCGATAGGTTGGGAGACCTTGTCGATTTCTAGGTTCACGCTTTGTAGGTAGACCACACAATGTTTTTCATGGTTCATATCCTATGCATGGTCAGTCTACTTCCTTGCCTGGTTCTCGAGTTTTGCGATGCTAGATTCCAAAACAGTTTTTTACTCACCCTTTCACTGAGCAACCGAGAGATACTAGCATGTTTTGAGGGGGAGCTGTGTAGCATTGCTTGGGCTTCTATCATATGATTAATTTCTTTTACAAGTACATGCTTTGTAATTCCTTTGAACTATTGTCTTTAATACTATTGACTACTTGACATGTTTTCATCTGATACTTGTCATGAACATGGCTTTCATTTGTGAAAATTTGAAAACTATCACCGCTTAGTATAGAAACTAGCTTGATTGGGTTGAGTGCTTTTGCTATCTTTTACGCATCTGATAGCTAGGTCCTGTCTAACTTGGATGCTAATACGCAACACGAGTTCATCAAAAATGAATGAAAATGAAATCGAATGAAAAATAAAATGAAAAATGAATGAAAATGAAAATAAATGATATTCATGCTGTTGTGTGCTGAAATTTGAAAAGATCCAGGTGGGTTTGGTTTGTCGCACTACTTTGTTCTGGACGACTTACCATAGCACTTTAGTATAAACTGGGACATTGAAGTGTTTGCCGAGACCATTGCTTTAAGTTTCTAATGGTTTCAACATAGGCTTAGCATGGTCGGTTAGCATAAGGTTTACATGCAAATAACCCCTGGCACAAAAATGAAAAATTTAAAATTCATTTGCATATCATGTTTGCTGAAGCACCTTGAAGTGGGATACGCTTATCTAGTGTGTGCTTGTTTAGCTTTTGCATCTCTTGCCTTGACATGTCTAGTATGCTAGTCTTAGTGGTGATGCTTTTATTTGTTAAAACCTGAAAATGCTTACTCATGCCTTTTGTTTAGATGGTATTCATCTAAGCGTGTCTTTTAGTACTTTTTGATGATATTCAAGGAGAGTGATTGTTTGTACTATAATTGCAGTTGCTCATGTTTCAGAAGCTCACAACTCTGCTTTACCCTCATTCCCTTCTTTGAATCCTTTTATCTCCTTGATGTCTGCATTGTCAAAGGGGGAGAAATTGTTCACATGATGTCTTGGATGCTTTGTCTTTTGGATTGCTTGGTTCAGGGGGAGTAATCGCTTGCATTGAGATGCTTTTGAGATTTTGAATCTTTTGCCTTGCATAAGGTTTTTGCCCAAGAGGGAGATCATTTACCAAGTGACATGTTTTGCTCTTTTATGAGTTTTTGTGGTCACTTGTGAGCTTAACTTGAAATCAACATCATGTCTTTGCTTTGGGGTTGTCAATGCACTCATCAAGGGGAGATTGTGAAATCAAGGGTGGTTTTGGTCTGGATGATGAGTGATTGACAAGGATGAGCATTTGAGTGGTTGAGGTTGGTTGAGTGCATCAAGGGTTCAATGTAAAGTGAAGGAGTGTGTGCCGAGGGTTTTGGCGGTGCATCACGTTCTAGTTTTGGCTTGTCTTGGATGTGCAGGGTGGAAATGTTGACCGACTGTCGACGATGATTGATCAAGGGTCGAGCAGGGAGATCGATGTCGGAGGATCACGGAGGCCGGGCGAAGTTGGAGAAGATCTCAAGAGTGCACGAAGAGATCGAGCAAGACTTGGATGGACGGCTGACAGTGACGGCGTGACGACCAGGTTTGCGATAGGGAGGCCAGGGGAAGCATCCAGGAGGCTCGAGGGGATTGAGAGCGGATGTGGCTTGCTGGCACTCGGAGTCGCGAATCGGTGTCACGAGTCAAAGGGTTGAGAGGCCTTGTCGGTTTTTGCTGAAAACCGTCGCATATCTAGTTTTGTTAATTTTAATAGTTTGGAGTCTTTTTACTTTCAGTCATTGTGTAATAAAAGGTTGTGTGTCTAGAGTTAGTGTACTCCTTTGGTATATGTTGGCGGAAAATACTGCATCCTCAGGGCTTTAGAGATTGACAGTCAAAGATAACTTATCAGCATCGAAGCTTGCGCTCATCTCCGAAGGTGATGAAGTTTCTAAGCCAAAGGATGCTTCGGCTTATGATTCGAAGGCATTCTCCGAAGGCTCCAAAGCTAAAGTGGAAAACAGCCAGTCTGATAAGACGTCTGCCTTATCTACCTTCAACGGATAGATTTTACTATTTTAGCCCTATTTGGGGTACCGAATAGTTTCCACTATGTCAGTTGTAATTGAGGGGTACATATGTCTTTTCCTTAGACTTTTTGCCTATAAATACCCTCCTTCTTACCCTGTAATGGGCATTGAATATTCAGCTATTCAATACACAACTTCGGACTACTTTGAGCTATTATCCTATTCGGAGGCTCGAAATAGTTCTCAGTACAAAATTTATGTTGGTTAGTTTTTAATCTTCGAGAACCTATTAGCGTAATCTTTTACCCCAACAGTTGGCGCCGTCCATGGTGAATCTAGTTCTAAAAGCTAGTTCTCTATTGTTGACTGTGCTTCGAAGAGCACTTGCGGAGGGAGCTTCGGAGTCTCAAGATTCCCTGAAGGTCCCCTCGGACCAACGGAGCAGGACCTTCAGTTATCCCTATAACCCCCGAAGGGGCCACCGGACGTCGAGCACCCAGAGGCCCCCGAGCTGCTCCCACGGTGCTCCAAACTTACTAACTGTCGGATTTCTATAACCTTATGTGGAATTCACCTTGCGCCGAGGGCACATGCCGGGAAAACCCTTCACCAAGGCCTTTATTTGCCAACAATAATGGCTGATGTCGAAGGTCTAGTACGCACATGTCATGGATGTCAATGGATGGGTTGACTGAGTCATCACCCACCCAATTCACTTCAATTTAATTACCAAGTATGGCCTCTATCTCGTTGGGGTATGGATCTAATCACAGCCTTCCCACGAGCTAAAGGGAACTTCAAATTTGCAGTAGTGGCGGCTGAATATTTTTCCAAATGGGTCGAAGTAGAACCATTGAACGTAATTACTTCGAATAACATTCAAAAATTCTTCTAGCAAAATATCATTTGCAGATTCGGAGTACCTAGACAACTTACAATGTATAATGGAAAGAAATTTGATGCTCAGCCATTTAGATATTTTTGCGAAGGATTAGGAATTGAGTTATGCTTTGCTGTAGTTCGTCATCCATAAAGCAACAGGGTAGTTGAAAGAGCATTTGGCAATACTTTACCCAGACTCAATCAAAGATTTTAGGCCTACCCAAGGGGCTGTTGTTTGAAGAATGACCTAAAATAGGGTTGTGGGTTGAAGAATTACCTAAAATTTTATGGTCTATTTGAACCACTCAAGCAAGATCTACATGGTTCGTCATATTAAGACTGTTATTTGGAGATAAAGCCATGACTCCAACAAAGTTCAAAAGGAGTCGCTTAGTACATTATTTCCTAAAGGATATAGTGAGCGACAGGTCACGCTGGATTTATCTAAGGAAACATTCCTTCAAGCTGTAGCCAATTTGACAAAGTACAAAGAAGAGACGAAGGCATGGTATAATCCGAAATTAAAGAATAATAAGCTCCTTATTGGCCAACTAGTCCTTCGAAGTGTGTTAACACTTGGCGAGCTCAGCAACAAGTGGGAAGGTCCTTATATCATACTTCGCTCAAACAGGCTGGGGTCTTTCAAGTTGTCTACCCTCAAAGGAAAATAACTAAAGCATGCATGTCATGCTGAGCATCTATGAAGATACTACGCTTAGGGAATGTCAAGATCCTCAAGCAAGTACTTTGTATAAAGATGAATTTCTCTCTTAAGGTATGTCAAGTCCCTATGTGAAGCATGGTTCACATGTAATACTACATCTAACACATTAACTTAGCTTTGCAAGCATTGCTTCGTTTGTGTTCACTCAAAGTGTTGTTACATACTGACTGATTACCGCTACCCGATGCCACTGTCTAGACATGAGAAAAATAAAGTTTTGGTGACGACGATGAAGACCGACGATCACCTCGAGGAAGATGATGATGAGTCCGCTGTTTGAGCGGCACCTCCATGGATTCCATACGTACATGGATGAGATTGATCTTATGCGAGCGTGCTAGCACTACTCATGAGAATCGGGGAGAAATCTCAATCTCAAGCTTTGAGATCTAGATGGAAGAGGAGAGATCAAGATAGAAAACCACCAATCAGCTTTGTTTCAAGATATTTAATCAACAAATTAATATCAACACACTCACACAAGAGATCAATTTAAGTTTGTAGAAGTGAATCAGCTTGTTTCAATTCAATCTCAAATGAAATCCCTGTAATTCTAAAATTTGTCGGATGATGAATAGTAAATGTGACTTTCAACAAAGTTCATTAGTCATATTTTGGTTCAGTTTGCATGTTTCAATTTAAAATTAATTTCAATTCAGCACACACTAAAACAGAACTTGCACTTGAAAGATTTGCTTGAATTACAATTTCTGAAAGCAGCACTATTGACTTGAAATGAGAGAGCTGAAATAACTGAAGCAAAACTGAAAAAAACAATTTTAGTGTACTAACAAATCAGGGTACTCTTCTCACAAATTGAGACTTCATCTATTTCTATTTCAAATATATCTCAAGCTTTCAAAACTTTAGAACTGATTGAATAGATGCTAAAAACAGAATACATATGACCATGAATCAACACACATAGCAGAACACTGTATGAAAACCGACAAATCTCATTGAGTACTGTTCATTGACACAATTTCAACAGCAGGAATAAATTCTGGTTTAGAATTAAAAGTGTGCTGAGCAAATATTGCTTTCTCCACAAATGACACAAATCTGAAATGAAACTGAAACAAAACAGTAAATACTATTCAATGACAAGAACTCAGAATGAATCTTCACCAATTTCAAATTCAGCAGTTCAAACAACCAAAACTGGAAGTAATATAAACAGTTCAATCAGATCATACTATACTATGAAACACTTGTATGAGCATCAATTGGTATCTGAAAACAGTATTACTTGTATTCAAAAACTGAAAACCCAATCCGTTTCTAACTCAAATCAGAAGAGCCATTTCAATTCAGATTACTGATTTGGCACTTTAGAGCAGAAAAATACTTTCAGTACACAATCCTTAAGTAAGAAATTAACAACTGCTGCAATACAACAAAAATTAAAACAGACCATGTAACTTGTATTCCAAACAGACCAGCTACTAGATGAATAGCTGACAAAAAGGAAATGACACAGTACGTATTGATCAGCAAAAATTGAAGGAATACATTTGGGGTTGTAAGAGTCAAGCACAATCACCAGCTTAAGGAACCAGATCTGATGACAATCTAGGATTCAAAAACAATCAGGACAGAACTGAATTAGACAAGAAAAATGCACAGCATGAATTTAGATTGAGATAAAAGTTAGATCAAAACAATCCAGAATTATAACTAGATGCACTCTCAATTCAACTCTCAATCAGCCAAACTTGATCAGCTTTTATCCACACACTTCCATTCAACCACCTACATATGAACCATATCTGAACAAGAGGAGACATACTAATCTGATCAAGTATATTCAGGTTTCAAAACATGAACTACATGCGAAAACCGAATAGATTTAAGGATCAAACCTGATCAACAAGTGTATCAATCATAACCAGTCGAAATCACACAAGAATATACTTCAGATCATCAAGACTTCACAGAAAAATTGATAAGAAACTCACAGAATTAGGCGCTTGAATTTTCTTCCGCTTGATGATGAATAGCTGTGCCGATAACCCTGTAGCGGGTCTGAAAATCCTCAAATACTTCTGTTCATTGTCAAACATCAACAGCACTTAGAATTTCTCTGTTTTCTGTGATGAAAGCTAAGCAGAATTTTGGTGTTCATTCCCCTTGATCAGTTCGGCCAGATGACAGGGGGATAAATATCCCACATGCTGATGTTTCTAGAAAGCTCACTTTTACAAATTGCCCCCTACACAATTCTGAAAATATAAAATTGAAAATACCCTATTTGACTCTAGAAGGAAAAATTACACAAGACTCCTTTCCCTAGGATTAGCCAAATAACATCCATCTTCCTGGGTTTGCACTGTAAGCCCTCCGTCCGCCACGTAGTAATCATGGTAACCCTTGTTGATTCACCCGTGAATCTCCCGTTTAATGCACATAATGGATTTCTATCATTTTTATCGGTTTTATTGATCACACTTGAGAATTCGGTCTCTATGCCAAATTGGTATTTGTTTTTTTTGGTGTTTTGCAGAGATTTCATCCTCAAATTCTTCACCAAGGAGTTTGAGGGCAATTCTTGTTCATCTACGAGGTTGCCAGAGCCTGGAAGAATGATTGGAAGTTGTCGGTCTGACCGACAGCTTACCACCGGTCTGACCGGCCCGTGCCGTTCCGGTTTCATTACATCCGTGCCGGCACACTCCGTCCTCCGATCACTAGCATCCACCGGTCCAACCGGGAAACCTCCGCCGATCTGACCGGACAACTCCGCACTGGGACACTTTTTGCACCGGAGCCGCTCGGTCCGATCGGCATCACCCCTCGGTTTGACCGACCTCCGTTCCGGAGGCAGCCTTCGCATCCATGGTCCTTCGCGTTACGTCCCTCGGTCTAACCTGAGCTCGACCACGGGTCCGACCGCTCGAAGGATCAAAGTTTCCCTTGGGGCACCCTCGTAACACCTTCGCACAGAGCATCGAATCCACCCTTTGGTGGCCCCTCCGCACTACCGGTCTGACCGGCCTACCTCGTCCAGTACGACTGTCAATTGCTTCGGTTCAACCGGCTCCCTTTGGTTGATTGGGTCTTTTACCTAATACTTCGGCCAATCGAACATTATTCATATATATTGTTTGATTGCCTGGCGACTCCGTTTTCCCTTACCACTGTTTAAGGGTCATCAGAACGTGACATCGGTGTCTCGTGAAGTTTTAGGGTTTATCAATGAAATGGTCACACACTTTTGGATCGTCAAAATGACGCAAGTGTGTGGGTGTGTTTTCATGTCAACACACTTTTTGGTGACTCCACTGGGGAAGATATCAACATGACAGGCACGTCTACATCGGCTACGGGTACATCGACCATGACTACTATGACTACGACAACAGTACCCCTATCGTCGATGGACCTAGGGGGCATCAGCACGGAGATCGACTACCGCAACATAATACTCCCCACCGTTGTAGACATCCTCGAAGAGGATCGGGCAGAGATTGAGGCCAAGATGAAGGAACTCCACGCCCTCATGCTCGGGCGCTATACACAAACTTGCACGGGCTTCATCAAGCACGCCATCAATATTCTTGACCTCTCCGGAAACCAGGTGCCACTACCATTATCCCCATCTCTATCCCTCTTAGAAATTAGGAAGGATATAACAGCCACAGTAGATCAAGTTGTTAGCGCCACATTCGTGAATCGTCTAAGGTCTGAGATGGAAGCGATGTTTAAGAGATTCGCCTTTTCTGAGGCTGCTTGTCCTATTGCTAGTTTACCCCCTGCGCACCACATCTATAGCCAAATAGATGGGAGCACCGGCAAAGCCGTCATGTCTCCGCCGTCACATTCTAGGGCTGAGACCGCATATACCACTATCGGTTAGACCGACCCTTGGACCGGTCAGACCGACACATACCAAGCCCCACTACTGACAACTGTCGGTCCGACCGAGTAGCAAGCCGGTCTGACCAACTAATACACTTATGGTCAGGCCAGCTACCAGGCTGGTCCGACCGGCCAGTACGCCTATGGTCAGACCACCCATATCTACTACGCGCAGCTCGTGCCTACACAAATTTTTCCCACGCTGCCCACACCTCCTACTCATGCACACCTGCATAGGCCTAAAGACACTATTTATCATGAGCCGGTAAGAGAGGAGGAGCCACATGACCGACACCCCAATATACCACCACGTGTCGTGCCCCCGCATGAGAGACGAGCATAGGCAGAAGGCGTAGATGATAATGACGAGTGAATTCATGCGCTTGTTAGGGAATGCACTGATTACACACCTCCGGATCGGGCTAGAGTTTACCGTAAGCTGTACTCAGACCACTTCGATGCTATATCGTACCCTCGCGGCTTTAGGATCCTCGAATTCACCAAATTTCACAGTGTGGGTAGCAAGACCACCCTAGAGCATATAGGTCAATTCCTAGCACAGTTTGGCGAAGCAAGTGGGTTAGACGTGCTTAAACTTAGATTATTCTCTTTATCACTTTTCGGCACTTCTTTAACTTGGTTTTAGGCGTTAACACCGAACTCTATGCAAACTTGGGCCCAGCTAGAGCAGAAGTTTCACGACTATTTTTATACTAGGGAAACCAAACATAGGCTTTCACACTTAACATCAGTTAGACAGAAGGCTAGTGAGGATGTCTCCGATTACATTAGACTCTTCCGAGACACTAGAAACCGATGTTTTAGTTTGAACATCTCCGACAGGGATTTGGACGATTTAGCCTTCAGTAGTTTACACTCCAAAATTAAGGAAAGAATGGACGGCCTGAACTTCCTGGAGGTTAGTCAGGTTTTGCAGCAAGCTCTAGACCAAGAGGGCCGAACCAAGAGCAAAAAATTTATCAAAACCTTTAGTGAGCCTAAGGCCGAGGTACACAATATGGAACACTCTTAGGAAGAGTCGTTAGAAGAGGAGGATGACTCGGCTGATGTATACACGGCAGAATGGACCTACCCTAATGGGTCCAAGATGGTCACTTGCTCCGAGCTACGGCCGTCTCCCACTAAGAATCAGCCTAGTGACACATGTCATGGCTGAGCGAAGTGATCCAAAGGTACTTTGCAACTCAGACCTATGAAGAGACTACTATACCCCTAGGGTTTACAACTTTACTGCCTCTGGCAGTCATGAGGGTATAGATGGTAGTCTACTTTATTGGAAGCTCCTTTTGTGTCAGCTTTGTAGACTAGAATCTTCAGAGCACCCTTCGCACGCGACGTGATGTAGTGGCTTCAGTACTAGGCTTCGGAGCCATAGGTCTTTGCTACACCAAAGTCTGCCTTCGATATAGTGACGATATTGAGTCGAAGTCATCAAAGCCCTCGAGACTTCACACCATCAACTCTTGAGTGGACTACCACGACTTCGTAGCTACCCTTAGCACGACCGTCGCTTGTCCATGTACCGAAGCCATGCATGGCCGAAGTACGTCAAGTCAACCTGACTTCGAAGCCCCCACCTTCGAAGTACCTCTTGCTGGAGGGTTTTGTCCACCACCCTACAAAGTCCCTCCTTCGTCCAAGGCCTCCGCATGAAGTACTTCCATAAGCACTCTGTAACATCCCAGGAATTAAAAATAAATAAAATAAAGAAAATGCATTTTCTGGGAATTAAAGGAATTATTTAATTACAGAAAAGACTAAAAGAACACTATTAAAGCCAAACAAGGGAGAATACTTCAAATTTTAACTTGGAAAATTTATGATGGAATCTAGAGGCCAAAAAATATTTTGAGGAATTTTTACAATTTTTTATCAAGAGTGATTCAACCTTTAATCGAATAAATGAATTACTGAAATTATTTTAATGGAAAAATACATTTTAAATGAACTTGGGCCGCAAACCCCCAATCTGCCTCAGCCCGGCCTAGTCCAGTGCCTGTGTCACCGCCATGTGGGGTACGCCTGTCGGTGCCTCCCTCCTCCCCTCTCTCCCGCTCATGCCCGCCTTGGCCCCGCTTGTGAGCCTCGCGCACGCAGCCCTTAGCCACTGACCGCCCGAGACCGTCTGTCAGCCCTTTCCTTTCTCGCTCGCCCACTGACATGTGGGACCCACATGTCGGATCCATCGTCTTTGATGGAATCCACCCTCCCTTTCCTTCCTCGTCAATCACCTTCTGTTTATCCGCCGCCCCGTGCCCATTTTCGCCGAATTGATCGCGGGATCGCCTTCCCCGATCGTCGATGACCTCCTTCCTTCGAAAGCCAACGTGTTTTCGCCGTTATGGAAGCCTAGCGGTGCGCATGGAAGCTTGCCGGAGGGGAAAAGGAAACCCCTCAGTTCCCTTCCATTTGGACGCCGACGACCCCCTATTTAAACCCCATCGAGCACTGCACTCCGGCCACTCATCCCTAGCCCAAGCCAGTGCATTCCAGAGTGCCGCCACCCATTCTTCGGCCTTCACCCCTGCTCTACCTCCGGCCACCGCTCACCGATGCCTCGAGCCACCTCCGTCCACGCCATCGCCACCCTCGGCACTGCCATCCCCTGCCTGTCCTCGGCATCCCCTCCATTGGCCGTGAGCGCCACCAGATAGCCGTCGCCGTCGCCCGACCGAACACCCTCCGCCATCCACCCTCACCGCCGGTCACTTTTGGATGCCCATCATCGCTGCCGCAGGTACGGTTAGGACCATCTTCCTCTCCTCTTTCCATTTCAGCCGAGATCTAGGGCTTAGCCACCTCACCGTCGCCGTTGCCACCGCGCCCGAGCCCCGCCGTCGCCGGTGACGAAAGGTAAAGTACCCTAACGCTGCGTGCCGTGTCGGACGAATGCCTGGCTGCCCGCTCGTGATCAGAGGGCTGAGATTAAATCCCTTCGGGATTTAATCTTGGCCCTCGATCTGGTCAAAGCGGTATCGAGGCCTCATAGCCGTCGATCGCCACTTATCGCCTCCCACCTCATGCCTGGCCGCTCGATCTAGATCCAACGGTCTAGCAGGCTCCTGGCCCATGCGCACAGCGCGAGAGTCCACGGTGGGCCTAGCTCAGCATGGACCAAAACCCATTTTCTATTTAAAATAAAATTCAGAAATTGATTTAAACTTTGAAAATTCATAACTTGCTCATTTTTACTCTAAATTTCACCATTCAACTTTTGTTAAAACTATCTTTTTATTATCTACATTTTGATACCATAAAAATAGTAGGGTTATTTTGCACAATATATTCTTATAAATTAAATAAATAAAATCCCTTTATGAATAAATTTATAACTCCATAATTAAATCAGGAAAACCCCTAAAAATTAACCATTAACATTTTTCAACATAACATCAGAATAATAAGGTTTAATTCCCCTTATTTCAGATCTTAAACTTGTATGTTTATAATTTGTGCTATTTTGATTGTTTATTGAATGTTGTATTTAATTTTTCCTTATCGAGAAGACTTCGAGACCGTCGAGGAGCCGGAGTATTACCCCGAGGTTCCACCATCACCATTTGCTGAGCAAGGCAAGTCACAACCCCCATTTTGATCATCATTGAGCACATGTTTTAATAAATTATTGTTATAACTTATAGGATAATATTGCATTAGTCTAATCTCAAAACCCTACACATTATATTTATTAGATCCCCGTCCTTGTGTGTAAACCCAAGCCATGCTTATTGAGCCTACACTCCTTGTCACTCTACAATAATATATTAGCTAGTGTCCAATGTACCGATACAACTGCTATAGGATAAAAATAATGAGTCATAGATTGATTCTACTATATGTATTTCCCTGTTATTCTCATCTCTGGTCTCTGTTGGAGTTGGCTATGTTATAAGTATGGTGGGTTCGGGTGCAAGCGAGGGCATTGGTTAGTCGCACCCGGGGCACTATAAGGACCGGTCTGCGGGATCTGTTGCAAAGCACTTCGATCCTAACCACAAGTCTAATGGGTAAGTCCTAATCAGAAGTATGGAACAAACCGACTCAATGCACCATAGTGGAGGGGGCAAGGGGCAACCTGCGGGTGACTTGTACCGATGTGGCTCAAGGGGGGTATGGTGTTGGCTCGACGCGTCGGGGCACCATATGAAACCCATAAGAGGGTGCTGTCGGGTTGGAGCAGTCCATATGGAAGGTTTTGGCACGAGTTCCCATGGTATGGGTCATCTTGTTACACTTTGGTGTATGGGATGAGTGCGTGCCTTGTGGGTACAGTGGTACACCTCTGATCAGAGTTTAAATCTTTTCGAAAAGCCGAGCCCACGGTCAAGGGCGGGTTGTGTGACTTCTCGCAGTTAGTTTACTATTGCTTGAGTGAAAGTGTTATTCATGGCATGTAAGGACTGTTGAGCGAGGGTGAGCTGACTGTACCCCTCGAGTTATAAGATGATGCATACACATGTTTATGTTTCTGTATTAATAACTTGATCACATTAACTACTTTACAAATATGCTCTTTTCAGCAAAATTAGCCACTACCTTCCTTGTTATTACTCTGCATTATATTTGCATTCGCTGGCTTGCTGAGTACGATTGTACTCACCCCTGTTGACTTACACCACCAAAGCCCGTATACTACGAGGAGGATGAAGGTCTGGAGTAGCGACCCAGTCAAGGCGAGACTGGAATGAGGCGTTCATCTAGGACCCTTATTTTATTAGTTTATCTTCACTTTATCACTTTTGTACTAATATGGTCTATGAACCATGAATGATTGCCATATTGTACGCGGTCGTGTGATGAACATCTTGTTTTTATTGATTTTCTATGGAATTTCAATAAAGGTCCGGATTTATTAAATCTGGGCGTTACACACTCCTTCGCAGTGTCTCAACCTTGAGCACACTCCACGAATAGCCTTATCAAGACGTTCACTTCAATGCACCTTGACTTCTGAGACCTTTGTCAGGTGTCCTTCCAAGTACCTCCATCTGGAGCACACCTGGAGCCTTGCCTCATTTCTGAGGACTTCGTCCGCCAACATTCAAAGTTACTCCTTCTGGGGTACCCCTTCGAAATGCCTCGAGATATCTTCAGCCGAAGACCCCCTCCACACTTCCTTCCTTCGACTGGTGCACCTCGACTCTAGGACCGACCTTGACTTCACACAGCATCTGTGACCATGCTCCCCGCTTGCATCGCACCAAGTCCCTGCTTGACCCAGTTCACTAGTTGTGCTGACCGTCCCATCGTCTACGAAGTCACCTTCACACCAACGACAAGCAAATAAGTGTATCCGATACCCTGAAGACCTCTTCGGCTGAAACACCCTCCGGTACACACTTCGGTGTACCACCCAAAGTACTGACCCTTCGATACAAACTTCGAATCATATACTGCTGGACCTCCCCGACAGATATACTCCACTGCGTCTAGGTACAGCTAGCAAATACTGAACCATTCGTTGAGCACACCTCTAAACCCCCTTCGGAGGGACCACTTCGCCAGAAGTAAATCTATCAATTACTCATCACAGACTGAAACCAAGGCACATCTCAACTTGGTTTCTCAATATCCCCCTTGATGAGTGCATTGACAACCAAATTCAAACTCAAGAAAATTTGAACTTTTCCAACGCACAAGTGACTATAAAAACTAAAAAAGAGCCAAAACATGTCACTTGAAAAATTAAATTCTCCCTCTTTCACATATGGATGCCCTTCAGCAAGACATCAAGAAAAACTCCATTTCCCCCTTAATCATGCAGGTAGCTTAGCTTCTCCCCCTTTGATATTATCATCCTTTGGCTCAGAGACTTTGGAAATGCAATAATCAAGGAGCTATAAAAGATGCAAAGCTTCAGACTTATGTGGAGGGCTATGACATATAGTGCAAAAATATGCCAAAAATAATGGACTATGTGCTTAGCTCAAGTTAACAAAATCCAATTTCAATGACAAAGCATGTTATTTTCAGATTTTTGGAAATAAAAGAATCACCGCTTAGGCTAGCAATCTAGTCATGAAAAGGCAGTAACTGCAAAAGCTAGCAAATTTCTACCTAGGAAAGCATATCCAATCTCACGGAGTATTTTAGCAAACTTGATATGCAAGAATTTCAAATTTGTAATTCTTTTGATATTGCCAGGGGTTATTTGCTTGTCAACCTTATACTTTCCAACCATGCCAAGCCTAGATCAAGAGAAGATCGTCAGAAGATCAAGACAATGATTTTGGCAAACACTAGAATGTCTTGGTTCATACCACATGCCATGGTAAGCAGTCTACAATACAGTAGTGCGACAACACAAACCCGCCTTGATCTTTTTATTTTCAGCTCATAATAATGGATTTTTATGATTTAATCAATTTGTCAGTGAAGATTTCCATGAAAAGGATCCTAGCTACTAGACAGACAAAAGATAGGTAAAGCAATTTTTTACCTAAAACATGCTAGATACAAGACTATGCAGTGATCATGTATTGAATTTTGCAAATTAAAAACATCCTCGTAATGAAGATTGAAATTGTTGACACAAAAACGTGCCCCCGCACTTGGGTCAGTTCGCCGATCCAAAAGCGTGTGGATACTTAGGGATGAGCCTAAGAGTAACACAACACTGATGTTGCTTTCTGAATACCCTTAATAGTGGCAAGGGAGTGGAGTCACCAGGTAATCAGATCACACAGATATAATCCAATTAGCTGAATTATATAGATAAAATAATCCGATCGGTCGAACGGAGACAGATTGGTTCGGAGTATACCGTGCGAAGGGTTACTGAAGAGGGTCCTTCGGCGTCTGGTGTGAGGGGTGTGCCGAAGGTAGAGTTCTGCATTTGGATATATCTGACCGAAGATAGGCTCCTGAACAGATCACGACACAAAATTTCCTCCGAATGATAGGGTCCGGAGCGAAGCCTCTAACACGACAAAATCCAACGCGTAGCGCTAGTGCGATGAAATCCGGTGTGGAGCACTAGCATGATGAAGTCTGACGCGGAGCACTGGCAAGACTCTAGCACGAAGAAACTCCGATGCGAAGTAGCTCTGGTGCGCGGGACTTGGCCAAACCGACAACAGTGTGATGAATCCGGCACAGGATGGACGAAGCAATGACTTGTCGAAGGGTGCTCTAGCAGCCTCCGGAACTAGCTTCCTAGCTTCGGAAACCTTTGGCGAAGGGGGTTCTGAATGTGAAACCTTCAATAAAACAAAGATCATGTGCCAGTTCAGCATGGAGTCCAAATTACCAAGTGTTGCAGTGTACAAAACGAAGGGTAGCAATCTGTTACATAGATTAATGGATGGTTCACAAGCGAGCCAACAAGGTGATAGCGATCTGTTATGTAGATTAACGGATGATTCACATGCAAACTAACAAGGCTTACCACAATTATGGCGTGGCTGATAGAGAGCTTCCAGCACAAACCCACGAAGGTGTACTGATCTACGGTGGATAGTAAAGAAAGTAAAGGTACAGTTCAAACTAGGGTTTGAAGAATTGATCTGTGTTGGGGAGTCCTATGAACTGGCCTCGCCCCTGTATTTATAGGGGCTAGTCTTCTTATCTCTAACTCTAATCTGATAAAATTTAGCCTAACCAAGATTAGATAAAAAACAACCTGAATCTGTATCGGACTCCTAATCCAAAGCCTACCATAAGTGGGCCTTCGGTAGGCCTGCTGAAGGGTGCTCCTCGGGCTGAAGCTTCAGCAAAGTAGGCCACCGAAGGGCATCCGGGCTGAAGCCAGTATGCGAAGCAGGCCCCTAAAAAGCCTCCGAGGCCCCATGCAGGTGGGCCTCCAGCACTTCAAGGCTTCGGCTTGTACCAGGAATTGTATATTTTCGGCCCAAATTACCAAAATTCGATATTTTGACAATATTGGCCATTAATGCCATTTTTTGCTATCAACACATGCCCCTTGCCTTTTAGCAAACTAAGTGAGCTAAAAGCACAAGCGAGCTAAGGACGATATACTCCATATCGACCTTTTGACACTTTTCAGCACTTTGCCACACACTTGGGAAGTACTTCTTCAAATACCTGCCACTTAAAGCTCTTCGAAATCGCTCTCCTTGTAGAGATTCTAACAAGTATGCATTACTTGGAGCGATTTCAGCTACCTTAAAAGGACCTTCCCAACTAGGCGACCATTTACCAAATTTGGGGCTTTTAGTGCCTAAGGGCAAAATCGTCTTTGAAACCAAGTCACCAACTTGAAATGATTTTGCTTTTACTCTTCTATTGTAGGCTCTAGCTATTCTCCTTTTATCTTTCTCTATAGCTTATAGAGACCTTAACCTCTTATCGTTCACTTCTTACAAATTATCCTTCAAAATAGTTTCATATTCACCAATCGATAAGCCATCCTGCTTAAGAAATCTTAAAGAGCCAAGATCTACCTCCATTGGTAGAACAGATTCTTTCCATACACTAACTCATATGGACTATCTTTGGTAGCACCATGCTTTGCAACTCTACAATGCCCATACTGCCTCAGAAAGCACTTCATGCCACCTTTTAGGGAACTCTTCAATTTTCTTCTTAATGAGCTTAATTAAAGTTTTATTACTAGACTCGGCTTTACCATTGTCCTGAGCATAGTATGATGAAGAGTTTATCAACATAATACCATAAAATTCGGCAAAGTCTCTCACTTCTTTAGCAATAAATGAAGTACCTTGATCTGTAGTGAGAGTTTGGGGAATACTGAAATCTATGTATAATGTGCTTCAATATGAAATCAATTAACTCATTGTGAGTCATGTTCTTAAGAGGCACGGCCTTGGTCCAACTGGAGAAGTAATCTGCTGCCATCAACACGAACCGATGCCCTTTTGAAGAGGGAGGATGAATTTGGCCGATGACGTCTAAACCCCAACCTCGAAACGACCATGGTTTGATAATCGAGTTATGTAGTGATGCGGGAGCCAACTGAACATTACCAATCTTTTGGCATGCTTCACACCCTCTATAATGCTTAAAACAATCCTCAATCATAGTCGGCTAATAAAAACCCGATCTTTTGAGCATCCAACTCATTTTCTAGCCTGACTGTTGAGTGCCACAAAGTCCCTTAGGAACTTCTCTTATAGCCACTCTAGATTGATCAGCATTTAGACACTTTAGAAAGACTCTGTCAATAGTTCGGCGATATAACGCATCATTAAGAAACACAAGTTTAAATGTCTATCGCTCAACTTTTTGATCAACCCTCTAATTGGGATCTTTTAAATACTGGACGATTGGAATTCTCAAATCATCCTCGTGGACTCCTGCAAGGTTCGCTAGTTCCTTTTCCAAACTAGTGTCTAAATTGTAAATTTCGAAGTGCCCCCCGAGCCTTTCCTGTTTCTCCCAAAGGCTAGTCGGATCAGCTGTGCGGAGCCGATCGGACCGAAGCCCTCCGATGGAGGGGTCTAGCGTGCAAAGGCCTCCAACACTTGGGAGGCTTCAGGGTGACGAGCCCGGTGTGCAGGGTCCTTTGGCTGGTGAAGGGCTCCAGCATGAGGGCTCCGGCACGCAAAACCTTTGGTCGACGAAGGGGTCTAGTCCAGAGGGTCTGATGGACCTCACGTCTGACCAAAGCCTCTGCTTCAGCAGGGAGTTCAAGCATTGGCTTTTCCTGTACAGAAAATTTCCCCCTCCTGACTTGATAGCCAGATGCTTCCTGAGCCAAATCATTTGAAATTGAATTGGCTTCTCTTGACACGTGAGAAATTTTGAAGTCATCAAAGGTAGCAATTATGTCTAAACATTTATCCAAGTAGCTATTTAGCAAACTAGTAAAACATTGAGCAATTTTAGCTACTTGTTGTACCACTAACAGAGAATCAGCATATGCACGAACATGTTTAATACCCATGGAACCTATCAATTCATGTCCTAGAAATAGAGCTTCATATTTGGCTTGGTTATTAGTAGAATGAAATTCTAAACAGGTTGAGGTCTCAAAGCGCATGCCACTAGGTGATATTAGAACCACTCCAATACCTTGGCCATTTTTGCAAGCCAAACCATGAAAATAAAGTTTCCATGGCACTACTTCAATTAGAGCAACACTATTACCCCAATTGACATCTACGTGGTGATCAACTATAAAATTAGTGATGATTTGGCCTTTCATAGCTCTCAAAGATTCATATGCCAAATCATATTCAATCAAAGACTAAGCCCACTTCCCGATTCTACCACTTAGAATTGGCTTCTGTAACATGCTATTTTACGACATCGGTTTGACAAGCCACAATACATGTGCTAGGGAGAAGATAGTGACGTAATTTGGCACATGCATAATAAAGTGATAACACACAAACGCTCTACAAACATGTACCTTGTCTCATCGTCTAGAAAGTATGGTGGCTGCAGAACTGTGATGATGTACTCTTTCCCCTCCACCTCTTGAGTTAGCATGGCTCCTATAAGGCTATCTTCTGTAGCAATGTACAGCCGAAATGGAATCTCGGCATTTGGCGCTCTTACCACGGGCAGGTGATGACAAACACTCTTTAATCTTCTCAAAGGTGCTTTGCTGACTTGTCCCCAAAATGCAACTCGGCCTCATTCTTTAGCTGAAGTATGGGGACAAAAGCATCGATCTTGCTAGACAAGTTAGATATAAAGCGACATGAATAATTCATCTTGCCTAGCAACTATTTCACATCTCTCTTGCATGTAGGTGCTTCAAAGTTTCTAATCGTTTCAAGCTTCTTAGGATCAATCTCAATACCTCTTTCATGAATTATGAATCCTAAGAACTTTCTTGCCGACACGCCAAAAGCACATTTGAGCAGGTTCATTTTAAGCCATACTAATACATTCTATCAAAAGCGACCCTCAAATCGGCTAAAGCGATTCCCATAGCATCCGAGTTGACTACAACGTCATCTATGTAGACTTCTAGCATAACTCCTAAAAAGTAATGAAAGATCAAGTTCATAGCACGTTGATACGTAGCGTCAGCATTCTTTAAACCAAAAGTCATAATGACCCACTCAAACAAGCCGACAAAACCAGGGCATCGAAAGTCTATCTTATAAACGTCCTCTTCGGCCATAAAAATTTGATTATAACCAGCGTTGCCATCAAGAAAACCTAGTACCTTGTGTCCTGAAGCATCGTTGATCAACATGTCGGCTATTGGCATGGGATATTCATCTTTCGGAGTGGTCTTGTTCAGATCCTTGAAATCAATACCAACTCGTATTTTGTCGCTCCCCTTATTTTCTATAGGCACGATGTTAGCAACCCATTCAGCATACTTGCATGGTCTAATAAATTCAGCCTTGACCAGTCATTCTATCACCTCTTTAACTCAGTCATACATGGCCGAATTAAAGCGACGAGGGGCTAGTTTATAAGGCCTAAACCCGGATTGATAGGTAGCCGATGCTCAATGAGCTCGCGGCTTAGTCCGGGCATTTCACTATATTCCCATGCGAAACAATCAACATACGACCGAAGCAACATTATTACTTGGCCTTTTTGTTGTATCGTAGATTTTTGTTTACAAAAGTCGGCCTTGGAACGCTGCCATTACCTGTATCGACCTCTACAAAAGGATCGGCCTACGCAAAACCCTGACCTAATTTTTCTACTTCACTAAAATCCTCAATGGCTTCAACAATACCGTCTTTAGACGACCGATATTGCTCCACACAAAACTTTAGCCAATCCAGATTATTCTTACTAGACATGACTACTAGTTTAGAAATAGTCGTGCTGCACCAGCCGGCTTCACAAACACGGGTAGAAAATGTCCCCCGGACACGCTAACGAAGTCATAATCTGAGAGGTCTCTACCTGATAGACACTCTACTTTATCATGGACGACATCGATAGATGCATCAGCCAATGCTACTTGGGCTGAAGTATCCGCTAGTACAACCTCCACATCATCGACGTCACCCTGCATTAGGCATTGGTGAAAAGTAGAAGGAAAACAATAATTTGCGTGAATTCAATCATGCCCAAGTAGCACACTATACTTATCTTGCACATCAATGACGAAGAATGTTGTTGGCAACGTCTTATTGCCCACCGTCAACTCTAGGGAGAGTACGCCTTTTGCTTCAGAGCTCACGTAGTTGAAGCCATTGAGCATTAGGTTGGTTTTCTTTAAGTCCTCCTCGCCCCTGCTGAGCTTCCTCAACAAAGAGTACGACATTAAGTTGATAGTGGCGCCACCATCAACAAGCATCCTAGAGATCAGCTTTCCGTCAATGTGCCCCTTGACGTAGAGAGGCTTCAGGTGACGAGCTGTATCCTCGGGCTTCTTGAAAATAGCATCTCGTGGGCCGAGGTTCAACTGAGCAACCTCGGCCTCTTCTCGTGGTAGAGCGAACTCGAGGGAAGCATGACGATGTTTATGTCCATTGCTTGAGGTGTGGGCCCCTCGGAGACGGGTGTGTAGTCGTCGTCGAGCATGTCATCGTCGTCACTTGGAACAGGAGCCGGGTTGTTCGTCCCAACCGGCTTGGGCTTCCATACTTGCTTCACGACTGGCCAAGGGTGGATTTCCTCAAATATGGCATCTCTCTCATCCTCGTCCATCTTCTCGCGCATCTCCTATGACCGCATGCGTTGCAGGCGCCTCTTCTATGATTTGGACATGCCCGGAGGTGCCTAAGATTAATGTGACTTGGTAATAGGTGCCACCAATTTGTTATTGTGATTTTTGGACGAATGGGTATTACCCGGGTCGGCCTCATATTTTTTGCATTTGGTAGGAACCTCTTTGTGCACTTTGTCGGTCGGACCAGCCTCGTTAGGCCGATTCAGACCGGGCTTCAGTGATGGCCTCGGCCGGACTAGGGGACATACCTCCGTCGAGCTTCAGCGAGGGGGCCTTCGGGATTGGGACCTCCTGAGACCCTACCTTGACTGTGATGGCTTCGTACTCCCTCTCCCTCGCCTCTTCATGTGCATATCCCTTGGCTCCGTCCTACGTGAGTCAATTCGGAGATACCACGGACAGCCTGTGGAAAATGTTCCCCTTCATCGTGTCTACTTGTCCCTGCCAATAATAACACTGCAAAGGAAAACAGGGGCAACATTATACTGCGAAGGGTACTCCGGCGGCGAGGTGTAGTTTGGAGCCCACAGGGATCCTGCCCAGCAGTAGGGCGGAGGCATCAGCGGCTCTAGCGGCTTTGCCCACTGTGAGCCGAACCCATTGCACGGAGGGGGGTTTGGCCACGTCGAAGGTATTTTGGACCATATCAGCGAAGGGTCTTGCCAGGCCGGAGGTATGTTCGGCCATTGTGGGCCAAACTCTCCCACCGGGGGGTCGCCCAGAGCGGAGGTGGGTTCGGCCACAGGGGTCCGGACTAACCTAGGAGAGGGTTCGACCATTGGTGTTAGAACTCACTATGTGGAGGGTTCGACCATTGGGGTCCAAACTCACTATGAGGAGGGTTCGGCCATTGTGGCCCGAACTCGTTATGCGGAGGGTTCGACCACTGGTGTCCGAACTCAACCTTCGGGGGGTTCGGCTGTTGCGGTCCAAACTAACACTCGGAAGGGTTAGGCTGTCTTGGCCCCTTCGGCTGTGTTAGCATTTTTGGCAGGGCGGTGATGTTTTCTCGGCTTTCTTCTAGTGTTTGCTAAATAGCATCTGGTATGTTTCCTTTGACTTCTTGCGAGTTCTAGCCAAAGGAGATGTGTTGATGTTCCTTTTCCACACTCCTGCTTCAAGGTTCTTTGGTATGAGTGTGAGTGTGCGTGATTCTCCAATAACGACAGCTTTCCCCTTTGAACGACTCGACCTGTTCTAGCCTAATCAGCACCTTCTTCTCAGTAGAGGTGGACGGTGTTCAAGGGAAGTGGTCTATGTCTAGCTTCATCTTTGGACTAGAATCTATTTTTAATCGTCCTTCTTCTATGGCCGATTGAACCTAACGACGAAAAATATTGCAATCATTAGTATATTGAGAATGTGAATCATGCCACTTACAGTAGGGGCCTTTCTTTAGTTCACCGGCGGTCGGGATGACTTGGCCCTTAGGCAACCTGAGAAGTTGTCTCTTCAAGAGGAAATCAAATATTTTATCACATTTAGTCACATCAAAAGAGTATTTAACTTAGTTAGGGCCGACTCTTGGTGTGAGACGGCCGTACTTCAGAACAAGTGACAGGCTTTCTCTTAGTGTTCCAAGCTCATTCGGACGCATATATGTCAGTTGAATCCTCCTCTTCCTCCGACTCTTCCTCGTCGGAGTGTTCCATGATGTAAACTTCAGCCCTATTCTTGTTGAACGTTTTAATGAATTTTTTATCCTTGGCTCGACCTTCTTGGACCAGAGCCTGCTGTAGGACTTCACCGACCTCTAAAAAGTTCTGGTTGTCTAGTCTCTCTTTAATCTCATAACGTGTAACGCCCAGATTTAATAAATTCGGACCTTTATTGAAATTCCATAGAAAATCAATAAACCAAGACGTTCATCACATGACCACGTACAATACGGCAAGCATTCACGGTTCGTACACCCTATTAGTACAATAGTGAATAAAGTGAAGAGAAACTAATAAAACAAGGGTCCTAGATGAACGCCTCCTTCCAGTCTCACCTTGACTGGGTCGCTACTCCAGACCTTCATCCTCCTCATAGTAGACGGGCTCTAGTGGTGTAAGTCAACGGGGGTGAGTACTATCGTACTCAGCAAGCCACCGGATGCAAATATAATGTAGTGTAATAACAAGGAAGGTAGTGGCTAATTTGACGGAAAAGCATATTTGTAAAGGAATTAAATGTTATCAAGTTATTTATACAGAAAGTAAACATGTGTATGCATCATCTTCTAACTCGAGGGGTACAGTCAGCCCACCCTCGCTCAACAGTCCTTACATGCCATGAATAACTCAACCATTCAAACAATTGTAAACTAACTGCGAGAAGTCACACAACTCGCCGTTGACCAGTGGGCTCGGCTTTTCGAAAAGATTAAATACTCTGATCAGAGGTGTACCACTGTACCCACAAGGCACACACTCATCACTTACACCAAAGTGTAACTAGATGACCCATATCACGGGAACTCATGCCAAAACCTTCCATATGGACCGCCTCGACCCGACAACACCCTCTTATGGGTTTCATATGGTGCCCCGACGCATCGAGCCAACACCATAGCCCCCTTGAGCCACGTCGGTACAAGTCACCTGCAGGTTGCCCCTTGCCTCCTCCACTATGGTGCATCGAGACGGTTTGTTCCATACTTCTAGTTAGGACTTACCCATTAGACTTGTGGTTAGTACGGAAGTGTTTTGCAACAGATCCCGCAGACTGGTCCTTATAGTGCCCCGGGTGCGACCAACCAATGCCCTATCTTGCACCCGGAACCCACCATACTTATAACATAGCCAACTCCAACAGAGTGGAGAGACGAGAATAACAGGGAAATTCATATAGTAAAATCCATCTAACTACGACTCATTCTTTTTATCCAATAGCAGTTGTGTCGGTACATTGGACGCTAGCTAATATAATATTGTAGAGTTACAAGGAGTGTAGGCTCAATAAGCATGGCTTGGGTTTACACACAAGGACGGGGATCTAATAAATATAGTGTAGGGCTTGAGATTAGACTAATGCAATATTATCCTATGAGTTATAGCGATAATTTATTAAAACATGGGCTCAATGATGATCAAAATGGGGGTTGTGACTTGCCTTGATCAGCAAATGGTGATGGAGGAACCTCGGGGTAAAACTCCGGCTCCTCGACGATCTCGTAGTCTTCTCGATACGGAAAAATTAAACATAACATTTAATAAACAATCAAAATATCACAAAACATAAGCATACAAGTTTTATGATGTTAAATATGTGAAATTAAGCTTTATTATTCTGAAGTTATGTTGAAAAATATTAAAGGTTAAATTTTAGCGTTTTTCCTGATTTATTTTATGAATCATCAATTTATCCCTAAGGTGTTTTTATTCCTTTATTTAATAATAATATTTTGTGCGAAAGTAACATACTGTTTTTATGGCATTAATATGTAGAGAATAAAGAGAGGAATTTAAAAAAATTTGAATGGTGAAATTTGGAGTTAAATGAGCAAGTTATGAATTTTTAAAGTTTAAACAATTTTCTAGGAATTTTATTTAAACAGGAAATAGGTTTTGGTTTACTGTGCGCATGGACCAGTTATGAGCAAGTTATGAGTGTGGCTCACGGTGAACTGGTTTACTGTGCGCATGGACCAGTTTAACCAGAGCTGTTTGATCTGGATCCGGCAATCAGGCGCAAGGCGGGAGGGGTTAAGTGGCATCAGACGGTCAAGATCGCTCGATACCCCCTTCTGGTTTGATCGACGGCGAAGATTAAATCCTGAAGGCTTTAAATCCGTGCGCTTCGATCGTGATTGTGCGTCCAGGATTTAATCCGGCATGACACGCGCATAAGGGGGTACAGTACCCTTCGTCTCCGGTGACGGCGGGGTTCGGGCACGGCGGCGACGGCGACGGCGAGGGCCTAGGACCTAGATCTCGGCGGAAATGGAAAGACCAGGGGACGGAGGTCATGACCGTACCTACGACGGCGACCAGCGGCGAGGGTAGTCGGCGAGGGCGTCTCAGGTGGTAGGCGGCGACGATGATCCGGTTGTCCTCACGGCCAACCAAGGGGTGGCCGGTTATGAGCGGTTGACGGGGATCCCGACGGTGGTGATGGCGTGGATGGTGGGGGTCTGCGTCGGCAGTGAGCGGTGACCGAAGGTGCACTACTACAAAGTGATACTGTAGCGGCGGGCAAAAACGACCTATAGGGCGCCTCGACAAAATCATGTATCATCCGATACAAACAACCAAATGCCCTACTTGTACCATCTTATTCAGGACCATCCCATTCAAGTGAACCATCCCATACATATTCAACTTCATAATTGGTGGGAGAAGATTAGGGCTTAGGATTTTCACACGGCAGGAGCGAAATATTTATATAGGCGGCATTAGCAGTGGCGGGCATGATGACGTCCCTTCTCCCCTCTTCAAATATACCACAAGTATAACTAGTTTAGTTAGTTTAGTTATCTTTGATGCCTTTGTCCATACAACACTACATAATTGAATACAAACACTTAATCTATAGTTGATTTTGAGGATAAGCTCTAAGCGTGCTCATAATTCATAATAATGTAATTAACACTTTATTAGGAAAATAATGTTATTAACACTATCTTCAAAAATTAACATGTGCTTCATGTTTGATCAACTTTGATTTGATATATCCTTGATTTTCACAACATATAGGAAGATCGATGAGACACTCGATCGATGAAGTCAGCTATCAATAGGGTATATGTGTATGCAGCGAAATAGGACAGGGCGCAACAAGGGCACATGCACAAGTATATATATCCATCCATCCAAAAAAATTGATTATTTGCCACTCTAAAGATGTCTTCTTCAATTACAATGTCATTATTAAGACTAACATCTGAATTGATGTTAAAAAGGGCACTAGCTGACCTTTTTTCAGCACGGTGGCGACGAGTGGAGGACGGCGACTACGGGCTCCGGATGGTGGTGATGTGTGGAGGGCGGCAGTGCGGGATCCGGGACGGCGGCGTGGGCTCGGGGATGAAGGAGACGGGCTCCAGGGACGATGGTGGCGCGTGCTCCGCGACGACGACGGCGGGCTTCGGGGATGGCGGCGACGGCTCCAGGAGCGACGAGCGGAGTTCGGTGGCGACGGGCCCCGAGGGTGGCGTGGGCTGTGGGAGCGATGTGCGGAGTTTGGTGGCGACGGCCTTCGGGGACGACGACGACGGGCTCCGAGGGCGGCGTGGGCTCCGGGAGCGGCGGCAATGGGCAGAGTTCGGCGCACGGGAGTTAGAAATGAAACTAGGTTTTCGGACGGCGGGAGCAAAAACTTTTATATAGGTGGATTAGTAGTGGCGGGCACATGCTGATGTCAGCATGCCCGCCACTGATATTTATCATAGTAGTGGCGGGCAAAGACATAGTAGTGGCGGGCCGTTGACGTCACCGACCGCCACTACTAGGGTTTAGTCTGGGCGGGTGGAAAAAAGTATAGTAGTGGCGGGCATACGCTGACGTCATCATGCCCGCCACTACTAAAAGGGTAGCAGTGGCGGGCTGGTGATGTCATCCTGCCCGCCACTACTAATCCGACGCTGGTGGGGTTATCTAGCATAT
Source organism: Zizania palustris (assembly GCA_019279435.1). Lineage (NCBI taxonomy): Eukaryota > Viridiplantae > Streptophyta > Magnoliopsida > Poales > Poaceae > Zizania > Zizania palustris. The sequence continues at coordinate 22,224,063 of JAAALK010000285.1, read as the reverse complement.
GTTGCCACTCATGTTGAGAAACACTTAGTAGCGCAGTGGTGCGGGGGTTGCTTTGGTGCCATGCGGTTCGAGGTTCGAACCTTGCTGCCGGCAGGCGGTTTGAGGTTTGAGCCTTGCTGCTAGCATCCAAACATTTTTTTACATTTTCATGACTTTTTTATTCATGTTTAAATTCTAGTTTGAACTTGGTTTTTTAACAATAAAAATACATCATAACTTATCAAATTTAAAAATTTGGTATTTTTCTGCCTCACTTTACTTTTTTTATTTCATTAATAAACATGTACAATAAAAATACATCATAACTTATCTATAGTTTATTCTTCCTTTGAAATTGAAACTTTTTGTACAATAAAAATACAACACCAATATTCTAATTGCAAAAATTGATATTTTTCTCCCTTAGTTTACTGTTTTTATTTTCATTAAGTGTATTTTTATTACATGTTGTTACTATATGATCGAGACTTTGTAGCGTGGTGGTGCGGGGGCTCGCTTGACATATCATGTTTATTTGAAAGCAAGTAAACAAACACAAGTCCAGGCTAGGGGAAACCAGCTTACACATCGAAACTGCACTACTGGTCAAACCCAAAAGAAAGATATGGTTTGGAGCTTCTTCTTCTTCCTCGGCACAAACCCAACTATTTCTGGTTAAACAGATTAAAAGCCTCAACTTGCCAATCCTCAACCAAATCGGCATCATCAGGCAGTCTGAACTGCTCTCCATGTTCCTGAACAAGAAAATACACGCGGCGGCGATAGTGAGGACAACTTATTATCAATGATTGAATTGGATGATAAAAATATAAAATTTGCATAAAAAGAGGAATCTTGCCTCCTTCCTCCTCTTGCTGCCGCATTGCTCTACATGCTTCCCTTTTCCACTGCTAGCCTCGGCATGTTTCCCTCTACCACCGGTTGTCTCATCATTCTTCCGTCTGCCAACACTTACCCTATCTGGTTGCAGGCGATCGCGAGTCGTCCTCCGAGTCGGAGTCCATATGAGAATCACTTTCTTCGCCAAACAACTGCAAACTATACCATCATGTACCTTATGTTTACCGCATTTGCAAACCTCACACACGCCACTTGATGTAGAGTCTGAGGATCCACTGTTTGTTGGTTCAATCTTAGGAGGAGCCATCTGCATTTTTTTGTCACATTGTTATAGTGGAAATTTTTTTTCTCAGAAATTTTTTATAGTACATTAAAAAACATTATTGTTATAGTGGAAATTTTTTTCTCAAAAATTTTTTACAGTAGATTAAAAAACATTATTGTTATAGTGCATTCTACTATTAATATTATACTAAATTATATTACCACGCATAAATTAATATAACAATCCTCCATCATTTTAACCCTAAGCTCGAATAAAATAAGACCAAAGATATAGGTTAATAATCATTTACTAATCGACCGGATGGCGGCGACGGGCGGCGCCGACGGGCTCCGAGGAAGGCGGCGACGGGCGGAGGGCAGCGGCGACGTGCTCCGAGACGTCGACAGGCGGCGACGGGAGGAGGGGGGCGACACGTACGGGAGTTTAGGGTTTAGAAAATGAAACTAGGTTTTCGGACGGCGGGAGTGGAAAGTATATATAGGTGTCTTAGTAGTGGCGGGCATGATGACGTCATCCAGCCCGCCACTACTATGTCGGATTAGCAGTGGCGGTCTGGTGACATCATGCGACCGCCACTACTAAATCGGATAGCAGTGGCGGTCTGGTGACGTCATCCTGCCCGCCACTACTGCCTCTGGTGGGGTTATCTAGCATACGTTGCCACTCATTTTGAGAAACACTTAGTAGCGCAGTGGTGCGGGGGTTGCTTTGGTGCCATGCGGTTCGAGGTTCGAACCTTGCTGCCCGCAGGCGGTTTGAGGTTCGAACATTGCTGCTAGGCATCCAAACATGTTTTTTACATTTCTATTCTAATTTTCAATACTTTTTTATTCATGTTTTCTCTTAGTAGTGATATATATATAGCATATAATACTCTTCCTGTGCGCGGGGCTCCTTGGGGCCATGCGGTTCGAGGTTTGAACCTTACTGTTGGCATAATTGATGTTTAATTAAATCCTCATTTGATCTTGAAAATGTTTTAATAATAAATGACATAATTGATTTTACAACTAAACATAAATGATCTAGCCTTGAACTAATTTTCCATCGGCATTGGTGCGTAGATAAGGAATCACACTGCCAAATGACAGTTTTGCTTCAACCACATTGATCCTTGATATGTCAACGAAAAATGGCACCTCATCAAACTGATTGTATTCTTCTTCGTCTTCGACTCAATCAACTCCAACAATTCTTTGTTTTCCTGGAGCAACGATGTATTTTTTCTCATCTTTAGGATCAAGTATGTAAAATACTTGTGCCACGGATTGAGCGAGTATCCAAGGGTCATCTTTATAAGCCACCTTATTAAGGTCAACTATTGTAAACCCGTAATCATCCACCTCCACACCTTCTGGATGTCTGACCCACTGACACTTAAATACAGGGATTTCTATAGTGTTCCCGTAGTTAAGTTCCCATATTTCTTCGATGTATCCATAGTAAGCATTCTTTTGTCCAGTGCTATCTTCTGCTTCTCCTCTGACACCACTATTTTGGCGCTGACTCTTTTGATCCTTTGCTTTGGTATAGAATGTGAAACCATTGATGTCATACGCTTGCCATGTTTTAACCATGCTTATGGACCGTAAGACAATTTATTTATCATCATCTCTTCGTCGGTTTCTCCGATCGAAAGGTTTAGATCCCTCAGCCATGATGTGAAATAAATTTTGTGTTCTTTCATAATCCATTGTTCATCGCGATCTTCATTCTTTTCACGAAGCTCTTGCAGGTGTTGTTCAACATATGGTCTCATAATCGCCAACTGATGCATTACACTGTAATGTGATACTCTTATTCTTTGGTAACTATTGTCTCGTATGATTTTCCTGCCTTTAGTTCCTTTACCGGTGAGTCTTCCATGGTGCCGCGACACGGGAACTCCTATTGGTCTTCCATCTCTTATGTAATCTGCGTAGCACTCAATGACTTCCTCAGTCGTGTAGCCCTCTATCATGGAACCCTCTGGATAAGCACGATTTCGTACGTAACCCTTGAAGATAACCATTAGACGCTCGTACGCATACATATTGTGCAGGTACGTTGGACCGAGAACAAAGATTTGGTCTGCTATATGTATCATATAGTGCTCCATAATATCAAAATATGAAGGAGGAAAGCACATCTCAAGCTGACACATAGTCTCCCTCATTTGTTTACGTAATTCATTTAACTCTTCAGTGTCAATCACCTTCTTTGATATGACATTGAAGAAGTGACACATGCGTGTTATCACCATCTTCAGAAATGAATGTTTGACTCCTCTTACTGCGATGGCGAGGAATAGCCCAAGCATAACATGACAATCATGAGTGTTGTAGCCGCTCATCCTCAAATCTGCTACGGAGACAATATTCTTTATATTCGTTGAGAATCCTGTTGGAACTCTAATTCCATGTAGACACCTGCAGATTGATCTTTTCTCGTCAATTGTGAGGTTATAGCTAGCAGCCGGAAGGAAAAATTTTCCATTGGCCCTTTCCTGTGGGTGAAGCTCGCGTCTAATTCCGAGAGTTTGAAGGTCCCTTCGTACTTTGAGTCCATCTTTTGATTTGCCCGGTATGTCTAACAAAATACCGATAGTGCTTTCGAAGACATTCTTCTCAACGTGCATTGTATCGATAGCATGACCAATCTCCAACTCCTTCCAATAGGGCAAATATCTAAAGAAGATCGACTGCTTTTTAAATGGAGCGTCCTTTGAAATTTTTTCAGATTTCTTCCTCTTCTTTCCGAAAACAACTTTGATATTCTTTACCATTTCGAATAGAAATTTGCCATCTCGATTTCGTGGAGGCTGTCCAAGCTCGATTGTACCGTCGAAATGGTTCCTATTTATTCGATATTTGTGGTTTTTTGGTAAAAATCTGCGGTGTCGCATATATATCGTCTTAACGAATGATGGAATATGCATAGATTCTGTCTGGTCCACACACACTACACATGCTGTCTTTCCTTTAACTTGTCCTGTTAGGGACATGCATCCTGGGTTGTCAGCTATGGTGCAAAAGATTATGGCTCTTAGATTGAAGTGCTCTTTCTTGTGCTCATCCCACACATAGACACCATGTTCCCATAGACGTTTCATATCCTCCATCAAAGGTTCTAGAAAGATATCAATGTCATTGCCAGGTTGTTTTGGACCAGAAATTAGAGTAGTGAGCATAAGGTATTTTCTTTTATAGCACAACCATGATGGAATGTTGAACAAGCATAGAAAGACTGGCCACGTACTATGTGGGTTCCTCATCTCACCGAAGGGATTCATTCCATCCGTGCTAAGCCCCATCCTAATATTTCTAGGATCGTCCGAGAAATCTGGATGGGCCAGGTCAAATGATTTCCACTGCCTAGCATCCGCAGGGTGCCGAAGTTTTTCGTCCTTCTTTCGCCCAGCGAAATGCCAGATTAATAGTTCAGCATCTCTAGGATTAGAGAACATACGTTTCAAGCGATCAATCACTGGTAGGTACCACATTACTAAGGCTGGAACTTTCCTCTCCATCTTTTTTCCAGGATGGTCTTCAATAACATTTTTATTCCTCTTCTGCAACCTCTTATTATTCTTCTTCTGGTGGTCATTGTAGTCCTCCACACAGTCATTTGGACGTTTGTATCGACTCGCGTTGCACTGCGGACATCTCTCTAACAATCCATACTCTTTTCGATATAGGATACAGTGGTTCGGGCATGCATGAATCTTCTGAACACCCAAAGTCAACGGACAAATCATCTTCTTTGCTTGGTACGTATCAGATGGTAAACCATTGGGTTTTGGCAAAACCTTTTTTAGGAGTTGTAAAAGATCTGAAAAACTAGTGTCAGACCATCCATTGCTGGCCTTCAGTTTCATAAGCTCAAGAATTGTGTACAACATAGTATACTGCTTATCGCATCTGTGGCGTTCCTCGTAAAGAAGGTTTTTTGATGCTTTGTCAAGTGCTTCAAAGTTATCGTATCCTTTGGTTGTAGTTCTCTGCAACAACACCTCAGGCGCAACATTTCGCATCAGTTCCTCCACATCAAAGGCGTCATCATCATCATGTTGATCAACATCATCATGTGTTATGTCGGATGTATGATCACAACCTCTTCTATGTTGATGAGCATCTTGCGGCACATCAGAATCTCAGGAGGATTTTGGCCCATCTCACCGTGTTTCGTCCATATATAATAGTTCTTCACGAAACCATTTTTCAACAAGTGAAATCGTATGGTTTCACGATCAGAACACGGATACATCGCTTCGTTTTTACAAACTTTACAAGGACAATATATTGCCTCTTCACTCTGACGGGAAGCATATTGTGCGGCAGCTTCAGTAAATTTAGTTACTCTGTTAAAATATGCCACCACATCTCCGTCGTTGGACGAGTACATCCAGGACCTGTGCTCCATCTAAAACATATATTATTTGAAAAAATATTAATAAAATCATTATTGTTAATTTTAGTAATTTACAATTTGAAAATATATTGATTTATTATCGCTCATAACAACATTAATTAAAAATCCTCAATGCTTTAATTAAAACTACTTATTAAGCAGAAAAAATTATTAAATAAATTAACTATATTGGTTTCTCTCTCTCTCCAAACAACATAACTCTAGATCTATAATCATAAATCAAATTAAAAAAGAGATTAAAATGACGTAAATCAATATACAAGTGATGAATAATTGTGAGGAGGGTCATATTTGTTCATTTGGGAGAAGGTAACACTGTAAATGGAAGATTATTTGAAAATTTCTATTCACAAACCCTAAATTAGAAAAACGCTAATAACTCATTGTATACATGATTAAATACAAAATAAATGTGAGATTCGACATGGATTTACCTCCTAGAATGAAATCCTTCAAAAGAAACGAAAACAAAGCCTCCCCCCTCTTTATCTAGATTTTTGTCGCCATTGTACGGACAAAATTAAATGCGAACTCCAGTAGAGCTCGGGGAGGAAGAAGCTGCGCATTTATAGCTAGAATAGTAGTGGCGGTCGCAAGTAATGTCATCAATACTTTAGTGGCGGCCATATTAGCAACGGCGGGCAGCACCAGCGACCGCCACTGCTATTGGTACAATAGTGGCGGTCCGGGATGACGTCAGCACCGACCGCCACTACTTTACCAACAATAGTGGCGGGCGCTGGTGCTGCCGTCAGCACCAGCAACTGTAGTGGCGGGCATCTAATGGCCGCCACTACAGTGGTTTTGCCCAACGCCACTACAGTGACGGTTTGTAGTAGTGGTGGAGAAGGATAGAAAACCGGAAATGGCGAGGGGCACTCTGGTTTTGCTCTAGCACGAGCTACGGCGGTGTGGGCAGAGGGCGGCGAACCGAGGGGTTCTTATAGGGTCATCGGCGGCGGCGAAACGGAACGAAACCGAAGGTTTCCTTCCTTCTCTAGTGAGGCTTCCTTTTTCTCGGCCAAGCTTCCATACTCGTTAAAATGCGTGGGCTATAGAAGGAAAGTGATCGTGGTGGTTTGAGGAAGGGGCTCCGGGGCTTATCCAGGCGGATAGGGCGGCCGGCGGCGAGAAATAGGAAGGGGGTCACCGGGAAGGAAAGGGGGGATCCCCTTCCACCGAAGAAGACGAACCTGACAGGTGGGTCCCACCTGTCAGTGGGCGAGAGGGAAAGGAAAGGGCCTACAGACGGGCCCGGGCGGTTAGTGGCCGAACGAGGGGAGAGAGAGGCTGACGCGTGGGGCCGAGGTGGGGCGTGGGCGGGAGAGAGAGAGGAGGGAGGTTGGTGCCGACACATGGGTCCCACTTGGCAGTGAGACTGGCGCTGGGCTGGGCCGGGCTGAGGCAGATTGATGGTTTGCGGCCCACTGGGATTTAAAATGCTTTTCTGAATTAAAATAATTCCAGTAATTCATTTATTTGTTTAAGCGTTGATTCACTCTTGATAAAAACTTGTAAAATTCCTGAAATTATATCTTGGCCTCTAGATTCCACCATAAATTGTCCAAGTTAAATTTTGAAGTATTTCTTCTTGTTTGGCTTTATTAGGTCTCTTTTAGTATTTTCTTTAATTTCCATAAATCACTTATATTCCAGAAAATTCACTTTCTTTATTTTATTTATTTCTAATTATTGGGATGTTACATAATGCAACTTGTTAAAAGCTAGATCCACCAAATCCCTTTCTAAAATATTGACACTAAAACATCGGTTTCTGGTATCTCTAAAGCGCTTAACGTAATCAGAGACACTCTCGCCCGTCTAAAAATAGTGATGGAATTTTTTTCTAATTGGGCCCATGTTTGGACGGAGTTTGGCGGGAGTGCCAAAAAACAAGTGAAAGCGGTGCCGGATAGTAAAAGAAAAAATAGTCTAAGTTTTAATGCATCTGACCCACTAGCTTTTCCACACTGTGGTAAGAACTGGTTGAAATGCTCTAGTGTGGTCTTGTTACCCTCTCTGTTGAATTTGGTGAACTCTGGGACTCTATAGCCGCGAGGGTAGGGTGTTGTATCGAAGTTATCGGGGTATGGCTTTCGGTAAACCCTAGCCCTATCCCAAGGTGCGAAGCCAGTACACTCCCTATACAGCGTGCGGATCCGCTGCTCAATGTCGTCCTGGCCTCTTGCCTGCAGGCGTCTCTCATGTTGGAGCGTGACACACGGTAGTATGTCGGCGTGTCGGACACGGGGGTCTTCCTCACATGCTGGCTTGAGGTGTACGACATGCTTGGGCCTATGCTTTTTTGTAGGAGCATGTTGTGCGGGTAGCGCGAGAAAGGCTAGCGCAGGCGTAGGTGGAGGCGTCGCATAATAAGTAGGGTTATCTTGGCCATAAGTGTAGTGACTTGTCTCGGCCGTGGATGTCGAGGCTGGAGATGTGATAGCTTTGCTGGTACTACCATCAGTTCTTCTATAAATGCGATTTACCGAGGGTATGCTAGCGATTGGAGTCGAAGGAACAGCCTCAGTAAAGCCAAACCTTCTAAATGTTGCCTCTACCTGATAGTTAATTGCCGAATCTAGACGGTTGGCTAGCGAAGCGCTAATGGCCTAATCTACCGATGCGGCTATCTTTTGCTCAATCTCTAAACAAGATAAAGGAGGCGACACTGGTGTTATCTGAGTTTGAGTGAGGTCGGGGATGTTGATGTCGCGCTTGATGAAGCCCGTGTGTGTCTTGACGTAGCTCCCGAGCATGAGATCTTGGAGTTCTTTCATCTTTGCTTCCATCTCCGCCTGACCTTCTTTGGGGATATCTGCTAGGGTGGGTGTCATGATGTTGCAGTTGTCGATCTCTGTGCCCCCCATGGGATCCATCAGTGATGTAGACGTAGTAGTCATTGTAGGGGTACTCGTAGACGATGTTGATGTACTCGTCATGTTGGTGTAGCCTTCCCCAGCGGAGTCGCCAAAAAATGTGTTGACACAAAAATGTGCCCCCACACTTGGGTCAGTTCGACAATCCAAAAGTGTGTGGATACTTAGGGAAGAACCTAAGTGTAACACAACACTGACGTTGCATTCTGACTACCCTAAACAGTGGCAAGGGGGTGGAGTCGCCAGGTAATCAAATCACACAGAAATTATCCAATTAGCTAAAATATATAGATAATATAATCTTATCAATCGAACGGAGCCAGATTGGTTCGGAGTATACCGTGCGAATGGTCACCGAAGGGGGTCCTTCGACGTCTGGTGTGAGGGGTGCACCGAAGGTAGCCTTCGGCATTCGGATCGATCTGACCGAAGACAGGCTCCGAACATATCATGGCTTGAGATCGCCTCTAAACGACAGGGTCCGGTGTGAATCCTCACACACGACAAAATCCAACGCGTAGTGCTAGAGCGACGAAATCCAGTGCAGAGCGATGGTAGGATGAAGTCTGCTGTGGAGCGCTAGCGAGACTCCGGCGTGAAGCAACTCCAATGCGAAGTAGCTCTAGTGCGTGGGACTTGGCCAGACCGACAGCAGCATGACGAATCCAGCACAGACGGATGAAGCGATGATTCACCGAAGGGTGCTCTGGCAGCCTTTGGAACCAGCTTCCTAGCTTCGGAAACCTTCGGCGAAGAGGGCCCCGATTGTGAAACCTGCAATAAAACAAAGATCAAGTGCCAATTTGGCCTGGAGACCAAATTACCAAGTGTTGCAGTGTACAAAACGAAGGGTAGCAATCTGTTACATAGATTAACGGATGGTTCACAAGCGAGCCAACAAGGTGATTGCAATTTGTTACGTAGATTAACGGATGATTCACAGGCGAACCAACAAGGCTTACCACAATTACGGCGTGGCCGACGGAGGGCTTCTAGCACAAACCCACGAAGGTGTACTGATCTACTCCGAAAAGTAAATAAAATAAAAGTCTGGTTCAAACTAGGGTTTGAAGAATTGATTTGTGTTGGGGGTCCTATGAACGGGCCTCACCCTTGTATTTTTAGGGGCTAGTCTTCTTATCTCTAACTCTAATCTAATAAGATTCGGCCTAATCAAGATTAGAGATAAATATAACATGAATCTGTATCGGACTCCTTATCCGAAGCCTACCTGAAGTGGGCCTTCAGCAGGCCCGCCGAAGGGTGCTCAATGTGTTTGGTTCTGGAATGCTCAATCGGGTTGTTGGCAATACAAATCACACTAGTGTTATCAAAGAAAATTGGAACACTCTTATAATGTAACCCAAAATCCCGCGAAGTGGACACCATCCACAAAATCTATGAGCAACAGCTATCTGCAACAACATATTCAGCCTCAATTGTAGATTGCGCAATGCTAGATTGTTTGCTTGAAGACCAACAAACAAGAGAAGTACCTAGAAAATGACAAGTAGCCGAGGTACTATTCCTATCAATTCTACACCCCGCAAAATCCACATATGAATAACCTCAAAGGCATAATGCAGAAGATGCAGAATACCAAATGTTGAATTCTAAAGTGTGTTTTAGATACCTTAGAATGCACTTTACTGCTTGTCGGTGCGAAGCCCTTGGTGAAGCTTGAAAACGAGCGTGCAGACACAAAACGAAGTGTATGTCTGGCCTCGTAGCTGTCAAGTAGAGGAGGGTTCTGATCATGCTTCGGAACTCCTAATCTACGTCTTCTCCATCCTCATTAGGATCTAATGTTACCGAAGTATCCATCGGAGTGGCGAGAGGATTCGCATCAATCAAGTCAAATTTCTTGACCAAGTACTTGGTGTACTTCGTCTGATGAACGAAGGTACCTTGTTTGCTTTGTTTGATTTACAAACCAAGGAAAAATGTGAGTTCGCCCATCATGGACATCTCGAACTCCCTGCTCATGATATCTGCAAACTCGACAACTAAATCATGAGAAGAGCCACCAAAGATGATATCATCAACGTAAATCTGAACTATGAGGAAATTTTTGCCATGCTTGAGAGTAAAAAGGGTTTTATTGACTAATCCCATCAAGTACCCTCGCTCATGCAGAAAAGTCTTAAGTATATCATACCATGCCCAAGGAGCCTTCTTCAGTCCATAAAGAGCTTTATGAAGTTTAGAGACTCTATGAGGGTATTTATGGTTTTCAAAACTAGGGGGTTGTTTTACAAAAACATCTTCATCTATGAAGCCATTAATAAAAGCACTTTTCACATCCATTTGGTAAAGTTTGAATCCACAGGATGCAGCAAATGCAAGCACAATCCTAATGGCCTCTAGACGAGCAATAGGTGCAAAAGTATTAGCAAAATCAATCCCTTCAATTTGTGAAAAACCCTGAGCTACATGTCTAGCTTTGTTTCTAACCAAAGACCCATCCTCCCCTTGCTTGTTTTTGAAAATCCATTTTGTTCCAATAAAATGAACATTAGGAGGGGATCTACAAGAGTCCAGACTTGGTTTCTCTCAAAGTTTTCAAGTTCTTCATGCATGGCATTGATTCAACTAGAATCAGATAAAGCATGACTCACATCTAAGTGCTCAAAAGAAGAAACAAATGCAGAATCAATGAAATGAGCGTGAGATCGTGTTACCCATTGATCAAGGTCAACTTGTGTAGGGGAGTGGTCGAAGATGACCGATGTTGAGGTAGATGCTTTGGGGCCTCTTGGTGAAGTAGTTGAAGCTGGGTTTGCTTCAGGGGTTGATGTCGAGGAAAGTAGTGGTTCATCCTTGAAGTATTCGAGATCTTCTTCGAAGATGGTCGCCTCCATATCTTTGTCACTGGCAAGCTGAAAAGAAGAACTAACACAAGCGATTGATTCATCAATAGTCACATCACATGACTCAATAGTAACATCACATCACATCGATCGGAGTCACTATGTGTGGTATAGGAAGCTAAGCAAGCTCACTCATGACAACAGTATAGGACTCACAATAAGCATCACCAATTTTAGACTTAAACATGGCATATTTAGTTGAAACAGATTCAAGTATAAGTATAAGTTCTTTTCTCTCTCTTGAAGCTTGTTTTAGTAATCTATCATGACCAATGACTATAACATTCAGTTCATCTACTTTGATAGAAAGCTGGTCATAGGATAATGGTACCTAAGATGACTCTAGCTCATCGTTGCTATGGATGCTGTCAACCATGAAGCAAAGGCCGGTGAGGTCCTTCGCCTTCTTCTTCTTCTTCGGAGACTTCTCCTCTTCAGAGTTGGACTCCTTGGCTGACGATGTGTCGATGTCGATGAGAGCTGCCACAAAGGATCTAGAAGTGGCCTTGGCTACCCTCTTAACCACCTTCCCGCGCTTATCCTCAGAGAAGGGTTTCCTCTCTTTCTTGTGGTGTTTGAGGCGCTCACTCTCTTCTCTCCTCTTAAGATTAGGGCAGTCAACCTTAATGTGAGAAGTTTCACCACACTCAAAACAACCTCTGAAATCACCTCTCCACCGATCTCTTCTCTCATTCTAGAAATAGGTGAACTTCCTGGCAATGACAGCAAGCTCTTCATCATCAAGAGTATTCACCTGCTCTTTTGTAACAGAGATCAGGTATAACAAGGCAAAACCTCCTGCAAGAACACAAGTACCATATGTGCTTGGTTCTGCTGAGGTGCCATAGCTAGAGCTAGAAACTAGTGCCATGGGAGGAGGCAAATTAAAGAGTTTCTTTTCCCTACAAGAGATGCCTTGGCAATCTCTGTGGACTTGAGCTTGATGAAGTGCTCATCATAGGTTAATGTGTCATAACCTGTGTACTCCTCAATACTGGATATCTTCAACTCCCACATGCTACGATCAAGAGCATAGAGAAGTTTGATAGCCCTATTGTGGTCAGAATAAGCAAGTGTTCCTATGGAGCGCAAATTACTGACTATCGCATCAAAGCGAGAAAACATGCCATCTATAGATTCACTAGGGCCTTGCACAAACAGCTGATACTATTGATTGTATGTGCCTTGGTGCCTAGCCTTGATCTGAGTAGAGCCCTCATGAAAAATAGTGCATAGAGATCTCATCCTGACTTTGAAGCCCCCACCTTCAAAGTACCTCGTGCTGGAGGGTTTTGTCCAGCACCCTCTGAAGTCCCTCCTTCGACCAAGGCCTCTGCATGAAGCACTTCCATAAGCACTCCTTCGCAGTGTCTCAACCTTGAGCACAGTCCACGAAGAGCCTTACCCAGACCATGCCTTCAATGCACCTCGACTTCTGAGACCTTCGTCAGGTATCCTTCCAAGTGCCTCCGTTAGGAGCACACTTGGAGCCTTGCCTCATTTTTGAGGACTTCGTCTGTCAACCTTCGAAGTTACTCCTTCAGGGGTACCCCTTCGAAGTGCCTCACCTCCGAGGACTTTTCGTTGAGATATCATTAGCCGGAGTCCCCCTCCGCACTTCCTGCCTTCGACTAGTGCACCTCGACCAAAGGACCGACCTCAACTTCACATAGCCTCCGTGACTACGATCCTTGCTTGACCCAGTTCACTTACTGTGCTGACCGTCCCATCGACTATGAAGTCACCTGCACACCAACAACAAGCAAACAAGTGCATCCGATACCTTGAAGACCTCTCCGGGTAAAACATCCTCCGGTACACACTCTAGTGTACCACCCAAAGTACTGAGCCCTTCGGTACAAACTTCGAATCGTATACTACTAGACCCCTCCAAGAGATATACTCCGCTGCATCCAGGTGCAGCTAGTAAATATCGAACCCTTCATTGAGCACACCTCTAAACCCCCTTCGGATGGAGCACTTCGCTAGAAGGAAATCTGTCAACCACTTATCACAGACTAAAACCAGGGCACATCTTAACTTGGTTTCTCAAAGGGGGAATGGGTGAAGGATTGGCGATACCGTGAGTGTCTACTAGTGTGGTGACTGGAGCAAGGGCTTAAGTCTACACAATAGTATTGATGGGTGGGACCAAGCCTTTAGGAAGCAACGCAGCTTCTAAAGGGATGGCCATACTAGTGACATTCGCAATCCTGACATACCTATGAAGGGAAGTTATATTCTTTCTTATCTTTGGTGGAATTGCTCGAAGACTTTGGTGGTAGAGAGGATAGTTTGGACTAGGCTCCTATCATTGTGTGGGAACGGCAAGCCTATAGGGGCTACCCATATTGTGATTTGTGTAGGAAGAGAGGAGTCGTGGCTATGAATTCGATGGTTACCTAGGTCGAACGGGGCAGGGAGTGAGTAAAAACAATAAGGAGATGGACACGAGAGAGTTTAAAACAGGTTTGAGCCTCCCGGAGGATAATAACCCTACTCTTGTGTGTGTATTGATGGATGGGGCTGTTGCGCTCTCTAGCGTCAAGTCTGCCAGAGTGCCAGTGTCGAGTATGCACGTGTCCAGGTGCGTGCTAGGATTTGATTCTGCCCTCTCTTAGGGCCTTCCCTAATCCTTTTATATGAGAAGGACTGGGAGTTCCAAGAATTAACCATAACATTGGTAGCATGCAGAAACAACCGCATAAGTACCAGCATAACTGCCTTTAATTGGCACTAATGACTATCATAGAGACATCGATGTTGATTGGAGATAACCGTTGTAGTTGATTGGAGATAACCGTTGGGCAGATGGCCTTGGGCCAATCATTGACGTCTAACCACTCGGGCGCATTCGCTCCCGAGTGGGAGGCCTGGCTGTCAGGAAATCCTTCATGGGCTAGCTTAGGCAATAGTCGGCGATCCAAGCGAAACAACATGGTGGGGTAACCTGGATCATATCCCCGACAACAGCCCCCAAGCGAGTGGGAAGAGCTCCAAGTACCTCTAATGTAGTCATGTCTTCGATCGGTGAAGCACCTAGGTGCACCTACCAAGAGCAGCCCCCGAGGCTGAAGTTCCTTCAAAGAATTATCTTCAGTCTCAAAACATCTTCTTTGGGGGTTCACGGTTGGTGTAGTTGATCATGAAACCATGTAGCCTCCCTGCAGGCGGAAGTTACCGCATGGGGAGAAGGCAGTTGGCATTGTCACTTCACTTGCTTTTTTCTTGCTTCATCTTCTATGGAGCGGTTCAGGACCCTCTGAGCGATCCCTGGGAACTGCACTAGCATGAATGATGGAGAAAAGTGCTTTTCCAAACCGCTCTCTTTGGTAGTCGCGACGCTTCGGTACAGAGAACCGTCGGGAAGAATGTTATAAGTAACCTCCCCTGATGCTTTTTGAAGTAGTACTCCATCTTTTGCTTCCTTCTTCTGCCGATCTCCTCGTGCCTCGCAAAAGTTCTCGGCACTGCAACTTTATGGTTTGTTACCGCAAAGCCCAGCGACTGTTCAACATGAAACCTTTGGTGAGGGCCTCTAGGACTTCAATGGCGACAAGCACTCCTCGGAAGCCGGTGGATCGCCTAGATGAGTTTTGCATCTCCTCCATGGGAGAAGAGGCGGTGCAAGCGCTAGAGGATCGGGGAGAGATCCCACCAAAGGCCATTTCGTCATGGTGAGCGGCCGGCGGTGAGACATTTCCTTCCCCGGATACCAACAAGTTCGTGGTATTTGATTCTTTCTTCCTTAATGGCTTCCTTTTCTTCGTGTTGTTTTTCATCATTATGATATCTCTATTTGCACTCTGAACCCCGACTCCATTATTCACCTTGCCATCTTCGTCGAGTTGTGTGAGTCGTTTCTAGGGATCGGTCCCCATTTCAATGTTTTCTGTCACTTCTTATGCTTGTGATATCTTTAGAGCAAAGTGTCGGAGGATGTGGGATTCAGCTTTGTGATGGGAAGGTGGCAGAGTATTTCTTTGTCCTACTTCTCTCTTCAAACAAGGGGTGGCACTCTAGTTGGTTTTATGTGGCAGCCCACAAGCGATCCCTATCACCGGATATTGACCAAGTGCCACTAGCGTTTGCCACCTGGACCGACCGGTGCCAGGTCGAGGAATAGGGGCAGGTTGATGAGTTGGTGTCCTTGATCCATCATCTTTGAGAAAGGAATCTCACGGGCTTCCATGTCATGATCAGCTTCTTGCTTCGTCAGGTTGCACCACTGAAGCAGCGGCTCCACCCTGAGTATGAGTTCTCAGGGCCCGGCGATCCGACCAGGGAGTTAGGTGTGGGTTTTTCATTGGAGGAGGCGGGGGTGAGGGCACGGAGCGTCTTAAGTATCAAGGTCGAAGCCCAATTCTCCACCCGCTGCCGCCCCTTTCATCTTGATTTTTCCCGACTGAAGGTAATGTTGTTTCCTCCTATTCTTCATTGAGGGTTTGGTGTAATGAGCGATCGATCTTCTGGTATTGAATGTGAACTTGTGTAGGGCCAAGCTGCATTTGTCTCTCTAGCTCCACTGCCAGAGCACCCCTGCTCCGTCGAGCAGAAGAATGCCAGGACGGATGGTGGTATGACTAGTAGGAAGAGGAAGAGGAAAGAGGCTTGCTCCCCATTGGCAAGGAAGGAGAACAAGTGGGCGGTGACTCCACTGAGTCGTCTCATGACTCATAGTGCTGCTCAGTTGGAGGCGAGGCGGAGGAAGGCTGAGAGGCCTCCAAAGATCCCTTCAGTCTCGAAGCGACGACTCGGATGCCTCCGATAGGGTGCCTACGGTGGCCGAGGCCGCGGCATTGTCATCCTTAGAGTCCACCCCGCCTCTATTACCGCGTCACTCAGCTCCGTTGATCTGCTTTGCTTCTAGTGCGGGACCTGGCTCGCGGATGAGGGAGGCGGTTTTCTGGTGATCGGCGTGGTGAGGACATTTTGTCGATGTCGTCGATCTTATTAAACATTTCTTCGTGATCATCACTGGATCTTCTTCTTGATAGGGTCGAAGGATCGCCATTGCCTGACCCGAGCCTGATCGAGGTGATTCGGTGTCGTCGATCCAACCACCACCATTGTGGTCTACACGGCACCGTCGGGGTCACCTGAGGGCAGGCCACCTTTGGTGGGTGACGCAGCTAGGACCTAACGTTCTTCACCTGAGAAGGTCTGAGGATCCACCATCGACCATGGGGGCGGCCACAGCAGAACCCACCGTGTCGAGGGAGGAGCACTCCACTCCTCCCGTGACGGTCGGGTCGACGACACCACCTTTTGGGCGTACCCCCACTCAGTTATGGTCAGTGACCATGGCCAGGAGCTTGAAGTCGTTCGAGTAGCCATAGCCAGAAGAAGATGGCAAGCTTTCCTGCAAAAAAAAGCTTGCATACCGTGGTATATAGATTAATCCGGTTATCCGCACAGGATGTGGCTCTAGAAATAAGAGAGCAACTGAACTCCAACGACATCGAGCTGTCCTAGAAGGACGATGAGCTACGGTGGCTGGAGAAGGTGAACGGTGGTCTCTAGGGGCAGCTTCACGATCTTCGTGAGCAGCTTGACTTCCTGGCCCTCGCTATGTCTCAGTATCTTCAATATTTTCATCTGTGGATCCAGAGCATAATTCTTCTTCATTTTCTCATAGAGTTGTTGGTGTCTGGTGAGTGTCTAGAGACAACCGTCGGCCAGGCGGAAAGTTTAGTGGATGTTGCGACAGCCGAGGGGATGCTTCTTTGGCCAAGCTAGAGGAGGCAACAAAGTGACTCGCTGAAAGAGATGCTGCCTCGGCCGAGCCGGAGAAGTTGAAGAAGTATCTCACCGAGTCTAAGGCATCAGACCAGAAATGGCGTGGTGAGTATAAAAGTATGGACTTATCCTGAGCTATTTTTTCTTCCAAGGCTAAATTTCATCAAGTCTTGTCCTAAAAACTTGTTTCTCTCTATATAGGTCCACCATCGGGTGACCGCTCAGTTTGAACACCTAGAGCGGCATCTAGTGAGCACCTAGAGGCATGTGGATTATTGGACATGCACGGAGGAGATGATCCAAATGGTTAATGACAAGCCCCCAAGCACCCAGTGGTCGGCGGATGAGTAATTTTCTCGGTTGGTCGGTGCGAAAGGACGATTGAAGCAGTCGGCTCAAGACATTGCGAAGATAGTGACCACTCATGTGCTGGGAGTCATTCGGGCTCTATACCGGACAATATGACTAGAACTCGTCTAGGTAGCGTGGCTAGCGTATTTCAATGAGGCCGACAACTAGTGAGTTTACGCCGAAGTCGAGGAAGCGGCCGACGCCTTGAATGCTGACAAAAATATGTGTGACATATTAGCAAGACATGTAATATAATTCTGCTTGGTCACTTTTTATATTTTTTGTATGTAATCCGACAGGTTGTGATCGTTTGGCCATAGTGCAGGCTCGCTAGCGTAGGTATAACGCACGCCACATACACTCTTTTTTGAACCGCGCTTTTATAGACCACATGAATCACTGGAACTAGTCGGTAGAGGAAACTCTTTTGGAATCTGATTAACCCGACTCAAACAGAGCTGATCGTGTATATATAGTGAGCGGCCTTGTAATCCCAAAGAGGAGATTGCCAAAAGAGGGTTTTTGTTAAGCATCCCACGAATGTCTTCACTAACTCAGCTAGAGCTGATCGTGGATATAGAGTAGGAAGACCGCGGAAGGTGCCAAGGGAAATGCTTAAGAGCCACAAACTTGTTAAGCACTAGGAAATAGAGGGGCCTTCCAATGACTCATCCAGATCGGATCATGGATACAGAGTGGGAAAGAACTGCTACTGCTCCGATAATCATGCGTACAAGTCAATAAATTCCAAATTTGAATGATGTATCAAATTGAAATTTAAAGTATGGAGAACTGGAGAGTTATCTTGGCATCCCTGGGCCAACCATTAGCGGTGGTGGGATTGTTAAATCCTGCAAATTTCTCTTGGCAAAGTCCGGTGGAGAAAATCATGGCGAACACATAAATGGCACTGAGGCGATAGGAGCGTCAGGCGGCGAATCCCTCCTACATGGCAGGGCATTTTTACCGTCGCAATACGGTGACTAGTGGGGTGATTCTTGGTGCATCATTAGCATGGTTCCGCTTTTAATAGGATGTTGGCGGTTCGCCTCCTCGTCTACTGCTTGGGCCTATAAATAGGTCCCTCTTTGGCTTCAGTTTCTTCATTGTCTCGGCATAAATCATCATCTTTGCCTTGATTCTTTTCATCATCAAAAGGCATCACCCTCTAGATGGCTTGGATGGATTGTTTCTTGAAGGGTTATCAAAACGCTCTAGATTTTGGAAAGGTGAATCTTCACTTATTGATTTCTTCATCAATCTTCATGACTGGAGTATTGATTTCTTTCCTTATTTAAGTTCACCAGCGTCTTTGACATGGGACTGCAAGCCCATGCGGTGAACTTCTAGAGGATCTCCGAGCGCGGTCTGGGCACGGTGAGCACATTTGGTGACCTTACGTCGTCTTCCAGCGAGCAAGGTTCTAGCTTGGTCTCCACCTCCTTCGGACGCTCCTAGGGGGAGGGGTGTTTGGTGGTTTAGGAGTCGGCAGAGAAGGCCTCCTTTCACTGGGGAGTGCCCCAATGGAAGGTAGGCCCCAGGGGCGGCAGATGGCCTCGGTTGTCATTGCCAAGGTCGATCCTGCCCCAGCGTCGCAGGCATCGAAGGATTCCATCGAGGCCTCCCTGACAACGTATCAAGCCCTTCTGGACTACCTTCTTGTGCCCAAGCCCCCCGATCCCGTTGAGCAGATAAAAAATAGAGTAGAAAAAATCATTGTATATGTACATCCCTTCAGAATGTAATAAATATTTCTTTATTTTAAGCCTTTGCTATCTTGTCCAACTGTGTTCAAAACCTTGCCTAGCTTCCTCGATATAGCTAAGGTCTGTGTAACGTAGGGAACTCAGTCCACATGCATGTTGTTTAGAACCATTAGCATCACGTTCCGCCAAGGGCAAGCGTTAGTAGCCGGTCAAAGATAAGAGCTCATTAGAGCACCCAAGCAAATGAGTGACCCTCACAATGACTACATGTAACACCCCAAATTTTCAATACAATAAAAATATTATTAATTCAATTTCTTGGATTATATATTTCTGAAAATACTTTAAATACCTTTTTATTCCAAATTGAACTACAGCATAGAGCAGATGGCCAAACTAGGAGGTGAAACTTTTTGTATATGATCCTAAGACCAAGATATATTTTTGAGAATTTTTATAAATTTTTACCAACCTCAGAAGTATCCCTAAGATTTTAATCTATTTTCTGGAATTATTTTTATTCAGAAATGTTTTAAAACAGTAATGGGCCCCTCTCCCTCCTTTCTCTCTCTCCCGGCCGGCCCAGCTCATTACCTCGCACCCCTTAGGCTGACAAGCCGACCCCACATGTCGGCGCCGATTTCCTCCCCACGCGCGCGCACCCGACAGCCCGGCCCCACCCGTCAGCTGCCTCCCTCGCTCGTCCGCGCTCGCGGGCCAGTGGACCCCACTCGTCAGGCCTCGTCGTCAACCTCGCGCCACCGCCCCCAAATCACGCCGGCCGATGACCTCGCCCTCGGATCCACCTCGCCGGCCCGTCCCCCATTAAATTGCCGCCATTACTCGGTCCCCCGCGTCGCGCCGACCGTTTCCCCCCGTTAAAACACGCCTTTAAGCCACGGGATCACCGCTACGCGTGCATGGTCGAGCCCTCGCCGGCGAAAGTTAATCCTCCCCTCCCCTTTCCATTGCATTCCTCGCCCGTTATCCCTCGTCGACGACCCTATTTAAACCCCCACCCTCCACCGCGTTCGGTTGACGCGTTGCAATTGCACCCAGACCAAGTAGAGCGCCCTCCATTCGGTTCTTAGCGCACCACCGCCGCCCGACCTCCGGCCTTCGATCGCCGTCGCCTCGGACCACCCCGGCCCGTGCCACCGCCACCGTCGTGACCACGAGGACGACCTCGACCTCAGCCACCCCTCCGCCGACGTCGAACCCCGCCGGAACACCATCACCGACGAGGAGCCCGAAGTACTTCGTCATCTACCCTCGCCGCCGACCATTTCCGTCGACCCATCGCCTCGCCTAAGGTACCATCGCGACCGCCGTAGTGCCCTCTTTCCATTTCTAGGCTTAGCTAGGGCCGCCGTCGCTCGCCGTGGCCGCTGGCCCGCTCGCCGTCGTCGGAGAAGACGACCGGCACGGGTCGAGTACCCGTGCCGTGTCGGATCTGATCCCGACCGTGCGATCGCGATCGGGCGATGCATGTGAGCCCACGTACGCGATCTAATCCGCACCGTCGGATCTGGTCAAAGCGTTACGTTTTAATCTCGCGCGTCCATTTCCATTTAAAACCCGCGTTCGATCTCGTGCGTCCACGTAGCACCCTTTCGCACGTTTTAATCCTGGCCGTCTGTTGTCACTTAAAGCGCCCCGCCTCGCCCTCGCGCGTCGGATCTGGATCCGACGGTCCAGATCGACCCGGTGCACGCGCACAGTGCGCGGGTTCATCGTGGGCCTGGCTCACCGTGGACCCGAGGGGTTTAAAAATTGAAAATGAGTTTCAGAAAAGGTTTAAAACTTGTAAAATTCATATCTGGCGCATTTGAACTCTAAAAATTGCCATTCCAATTTCAGAAAATTCATAATATTATTCTCTACATGTTTATGCAATAAAAACAGTAGGTTTACTTTGGACATTTCATGTTTATTTAAATGGACATTCAAATACCCTTAGGTTAAAAGTGTAAATTTAAATTATTAAAATCTAGTAAATTTTGTGTTTATTTATTTCCTGTTAATATGAACAAACCACTAAGTTTTCTATGGAACTTTCATTTAAAATTTATTAGCGAACTTAAAAATAAGAATAACCACTTTTAAACCATTTTTCAAGGGACGACACTTTAGTTTAATTTCTTTTAAACTGAATTTCAGGACCCTAACAACTTGATTTATTTTTAATCAAACCAACTTAACCCTATGTGATTATTATGTGATGTTATATTGTTTAGTTGAATGTTGTATTCATTTTATTTTACTTTATTATATTAAAAAGACTACGACGTCGCCGAGGAGCCAGAGTACTTCCCCGAAGTCCCTCCCTCTCCTTTCGCTGAACAAGGCAAGTCACCAAACCAATCTTTTGAGCATATTGAACCCATGCTTGATTAAATTATCGCTAAAATCCATAGGTTATACATGCATTAGTCAAATGAACCCTTACATTATATTTATTTAGGATCCCCCGACCTTGATGTGCAATCCCAAGCCATGCTATCTCGCCTAAACCTCCTTGTCACCATATGATCAATGATATTAGCTAGTGTCCAATGTATTGACACAACCGCTATAGGATAAAAATGAGTCATAGTAAAATGGTTCTATTATATGATCCCCGTTACTTCTTATCCTTGGATTTCTGTTGGTGATGAGTTATGGTTGTGAGTGTATGCATGGTGGGTTCCGGGTGCAAGCTAGGGCATTGGTCGGTAGCACCCGGGGCACTATAAGGACCGGTATGAGGGATCCGTTGCAATACACTTACGTACTAACCACAAGTCTAGTGGGTAAGTCCTAAGTAATGTATGGGTTGTTCCAAACCGAGGCCACCATCTGGAGATGGGTCAAGTTGCACCTGCGGGTGACTTGTACCAATGTGGCGCAAAAGGGGGTGCGACGTTAGCGGGGATGCTGCCCGGCGCGCCGGCGAAACCTAGAGCGGGTGGTTATCGCTTGGAACATCTCATATCGAGGTTTTGGCACGAGTTCCCGTGGTATGGGTCATCTCATTTGGGATGAGTGCGTGCCTTGTGGGTACAGTAGTACATCTCTTATCAGAGTCTTAAATCTTTTCGAAAAGCCGAGCCCGCGGTCAAGGGCGGGTTGCGTGACATCCCCCAGTTAGTTTACTTTGAATATGTATGTGCATGATGGATTGACATGTAAGGACTGTTGAGCGAGGTGGGTCTGACTGTACCCCTCGAGTTAGTTGATGTTGATGATGTTCATATTTACTTTCCGCATGATTAAAATATGATTACACTAAATGCAATAACTGAACTGTACTTTGCCGCAATGCTAGCCATTACCCTTCCTTGTTTATTACCCTGCATTATTACTTGCATTCGCGGTGGCTTGTTGAGTACTTTTTGTACTCATACCCGTTGGACCCCACAGAGGATGCCTACTATGAGGATGGTCTGGAGTAGCGACCCAGTCGAGAAGAAAAATCCTGAAGAAGATGTTCGTCATGCCGTTTTCTAATTATTTTCATTTACTGTTTTTATTAAAACATTGATGTAATAAATATGGTCTGCGTACCATGAATACTGTCGTTTGTACGATTGTCGCATGATGAACCTCTTGTATTATTGTTTTTCTACTGAAATTCAATAATGTCTTGATTTGATAAATTGGGGCGCTACAAGATGGTATCAGAGCCGACTCAACTGTAGGAAGCCAAACAGACCCGCCTAGCCATTAGTCACAGGAAATTATTCCTCGAAAAATCTACTTTATAAACTTTGTTCCTCTCCTCACTTTTATTCAACTTGCTGTTTTGTAGATGCCTGTCTACCAAGTCCACAGCTACTACCGCCACTATGAGGGCTTCGTCCGGGAGCTCCGTATGATGCTCACCTTCCTCGGGTTCCTCTTCGAACCCAAATTCCAAGGAGTGTATCCCGACGAGTTCGCCGGGCCTTGCGACGTCTCCCTCACCGTCCACGGCTCCGGAGAACACCTGCCGCCCTACACCACCGCACTTGGAGGCCTGACTTTCGACGTCGCGTGCCAACGAGTCGCCCTCCAGGCCCTCATGGAGCTGAGGATGATCTACGATGACCGTCTTCAGATCTCGTCCTTCCGGCTTGTGCCGAAGCGTACTCCCGGCGCCCACCGTAGCATCTACCTCGGAGTTCACTCCGTGCGTGATCCGGTCATGGCCCGGCAGTCGCGTCTTCTACAGGCCATGGACGATCTCCACACCGAGGCAGTGCTCGCCGCCGACGAGCACCATGATTCCCATAGGTACCAGCATGGATTTCCTCCAAGATATTCTGCCATTCAGCCTTGTCGATGCACTTCAGCAAGACTCGAGTGGTTGTATTGATTTCTCCTTCTATACAACCAAATAGCAGCATCTTTGTCTTTTGGGATACTTTCACTGAGGATGAAATGGATCAGTGGTCGGCATCAATCTTCTTCTTCTTTGCCAGCAGTGATTATTGTGACTGATGCGACTTCTTCTTCTCGAGGCTGTAAGTCTTCTTCTTAGATGGATGTCTTTGATAGCTCTTGAAGGAATACCCCTCCAGGAACCGTTGCTTTTGATGATCTGAGCTTCGCTAGTGCATCGGCGGCTGAGTTCTTATCCCGAGGGACGTGATGGAACTCTAGGCCATCGAACTTGCCTTTCATCTTGTGG
Source organism: Zizania palustris (assembly GCA_019279435.1). NCBI lineage: Eukaryota > Viridiplantae > Streptophyta > Magnoliopsida > Poales > Poaceae > Zizania > Zizania palustris. Next base: position 22,200,331 of record JAAALK010000285.1, on the reverse strand, counting down.
ATTTCCTGATAGTAAGCGTCCTGTCTTGTCATTTACATAGGTCTAGTCCTTGTTCACCTAGTTGATCACCAACTTCGAATCTCTGAATGCCAGCAGTCGTTGAATCCCGAGGGAGACAAGCAATGTGGAGTCCATGGAGCAGATCTTCATACTCGGCCATGTTGCTGGACACGGCGAAGCATAGCCAGATGACATACTTCAAATCTTCACCTTGGGGAAATGCCAGGAGCACTCCGGCACCCGCCCCTTCTAGGCTAAGGGAGCCATCAAAATGGAGGGTCCAAAAGCTCTCAACGATGATCTCCATCGACAGCTGGTACTTGATCCACTCGGCAACGAAGTTGGCGAGTGCTTGAGACTTAATGGCATTCCTTTGCTTGAAGTTGATGGCGTATTCCCTGAGCTCGATGACCCATTTGGCGATCCGCACAACGACATCCCAATTTCTTAGGATGTCGCCGAGTGGGAACTCGGTAACCACCTCCACAAGGTGGGCTTGGAAGTAGTGCTTGAGCTTCCAGACGGTGATGAGGACAGTGTACACCAGCTGCTACACCTAGGGATATCGAACTTTCGATGGCCCCAGGACTTCTGATATGAAGCATATAGGGCGTTGAACCAGGGAGGCGAGCCCTTGCTCTGGTCGTTCGATGACCAGGGTAGTGCTAACCTCATGTGTAGTGGTGGCGATGTAGAGGAGGAGAGGCTCCTCCCGTGTCGGTGCAGCGAGTGTCGGTGGAGACGTTAGGAACTTTTTAAGGTCAGTGAAAGCCCAGTCCACTTCCTCGGTCCAGGTGAAGTCTTCTTTCTTCAGCAGCTCGAAGAATGGCATCCCTCACTCCCCGAGTTACGAAATAAATCAGCCCAGGGAAGTCATGCGGTCGGCCAAGCGTTGGACGTGCTTGACGTCAGCAGACCTATTCATGTTTAGGATCACCGAAAACTTCTTCAGGTTGGCTTCAATTCCTTTGTGGCTGACGATGAAGTTGAGTAATTTTCCCGTCATGACTCCAAATACGTATTTCTCTAGATTAAGTTTCCAGCGAAATCTGCTGAGGTTGTTCACCGTCTCTTGGAGATCTTTGATGAGGTCTTCAGGTTCCTTGGTCTTGATCACCACATCATCAACATAAGCCACCACAATGCAACCGATATGATTGGCCAAGCAATGCTAAATAGCTCATTGATACGTGGCTCTAGCATTCTTCAGCCCAAAAGCCATGGAAGTGTAGTAGTAGGCGTCGAACAGCGTGATGAAGGCGGTCTTCTTTTGGTCTTCTTCTTTCAAGCCTATCTGATGATAGCTTGAGTAACAGTCGAGGAAGCATAGGAGGGCGCTATCGGTGGTCGAATCAATTGACCTGATCAATATGCAGCAGAGGGAATGAATCTTTTGGGCATCACTTCTTGAGGTCGGTGTAGTCGATGCACATTCTCCATTTTCTGCTCTTCTTTGCACAAGGATTGGGTTAGCCAACTAGTGCGTGTTTTGTGCCTCCTTGATGAATCCAGCCACTAGAAGGCTGGTGACTTCTTCCTTGATGAGCTTCTTGCGGTCCTCAGTGAACCTTCGCATCTTCTGCTTGACCGGCAAGGCAGCCAAGTTGACATGAAGTTCATGCTCGATCAGCTCCCGTGGTACACCTGGCATGTCGGTGGGTTGCCAAGCGAAGATGTTGGCACTGGAGCGGAAGAAGCTGACGAGCGCGCTTTCCTATTTAGGATCAAGCGTGACCCTTATCAGAGCTGTCTTGGAGGGATCATCTTTTGATAGCCAAATACTATTGTACTCGGTCAGCGATGGCGTCAGTGTGGTCGGCGACGATGCCAAACTCGGTAGCTTGAGTCTGTCGACCGACACGGTCTTGGCGTCCTAGAGAATCTTTGTCATGCAAATAGACATGTCCACAACCTTGCAAAATGCGAGGTTTTCCTACTCGCTGGCATGCGAGGTGGAGACGTCTCCCTTCACAAAGAAGGCCCCTCCTAGTCCTGGAATCTTGATGACAAAATAGGTGTAGTGGGACACCCCCATGAACTTGGCGAGTGAAGGTCTTCCATGGATGGTGTGATACGCAGTCTCGAAATCCACCACATAGAACTTGACATACTTAGTTTGTTAGTTATCCCGAACATCAAACATCACCGGCAGGGTGATCGTGTCGAGAGGAAGCGACGCCTTCCCAGGGACAATCCTGTAAAAGGGAGTGTGGGTCTTTTGGAGCACCGAGTAGTCGATGCCGAGAGCCCTTAGTGTCCCTTTGATTAGGACGTCGAGGCCACTTCCCAAATCGACCAACACCCTCTTTAGGTGGACCTTCAAGATGACACGGTCGACGACAAGCGGGAAGCACCCGGTTTTGGGGACATCAGTACACTGATCCCAGCGGTCAAAGGTTATTAGAACCTCAGACCATCAGAGGCACTCCAGTGCCTCGGTTCTGATGGCGTTGACGCAACGGGTCATCAGCTTCTGTTGGCGCTTCGTCTCGAAGGCCACCGTGCCCCTGAATATCATGGAGACCATTCGGATGGGCACTTGGAAATCATTCCTTCCCGAAGGAGCGTCATCTTTGATCTGGGTGTATTTGAGTCTTCTTTCATCGATCTTCTTTCATTGGGTCGGTGGGATGTTCTAGCTCCTCTCACCATCTTGTTTTGTAGCTAAAAACAATTCTAAGCAGTGTGATTGCCATTAGGATGAAGGATGTAGTGCTTATCTTGCAATTCCCGCAGGGCCGCATCATCTCGGCCTCATGACCGAGTGTCGCGGTTGGCAATCATGATTTCCTTCTCCTTCCTCTTCTTCTCGGGAAGGCAATGCCGACCGTGGTTAGCACGATCTTTAAAGTTGGGCGTTGCTCCTTATTTTGATCCTTGTTGTTGTCGTGTAGCTTTAGGAGCATTTGCTCCTGCTCGGCGTCTTCAACGCTGATGAATTGTTCAGCGACAATGATCATCTAGCTAGCATTAACTAGTGCATACATGATTTATTGGTAGAACAACTCAGATGGCTTCCTCAAGCCATCCTGGAATGCAGATGTCACGTCGGCGTTGGAGATGTTGGCAACGGTGTGACGCTTCTCGGAGAATCGACAAATGTACTCCCGTAGGGACTCTCCTTCTCTTTGGTGAACTAGGCAGTAGATCGTGCTAGGAGGCGGGTCTCTGCCATGTCCCCTAGTAGTTGGTGATGAAAACGTCGCACATGTCATCCCACGAGTTGATGGAGCCTTCTGGGAGCGAAACCAGCCTATTGATAGCCAAAGCAGACAACATGATTGGGAGGTAGTTGACTATGACATCTAGATCTCCTACTATACAAATGATGGTGTAGTATAGTCACAGCCATTGAGACGGGAGTTTTAACATCATATGGAGTGTTTCCAGTAGGTCGGAAGTGGTGTGGCCACTCGACGTGTCACAGCCGTGCGGAGAAGGCGAGAAACCCATCATGGCAAAGGTCGTGGTGGCCAGCGTGACCTTCATTCAAGACTCCATGGTCGCGATAATACTGATCATGATGACATAGCTCCCCCGCTCCCGTCATTGTTGTCAACGAAAAAGGAGGTTGCAGACGTTGAGGCGATCGTTGATGATTTGATGGGCATCTCCAATGAACGAGCTTCTTCCATGCTCACTCAGACGTATGTGCTCCCCCGGCCTAGATAGCCGGGAGTGGCGGCTATGATATGGCTACAGTGGTGGACGAGAGAGCAGCGGCTCTGCTAACTATGCCACAGCAGCCTGGGTCATAGCCCAAGCCCTCTAGAGCTCAGGCATGTCAGGGAGCATCGCCAGAGCTCTCTTGATAGTGATGAGGCTGGCAGTAGGCACTCGGTACACGTCATGACCTTCAAAGGCCATGGTGAACGCAGCGGGTCCGTCTTGTCCAGGGACTCCTGCTCAATCTTGGGTTGTGGCGCGCCGATCGCAGCTGGCGGAGTTCTGCCTCTGGCGCTCTTGGCGATAGGAGCTATACTCACCACCGTCAGAGGGTTCGTCCTCCGAGAAAGCCCCAACGACTGCCATGACAACAACCGTGGGAGGAGACTGGGAGGTCAGCAAACTTTGTTGATGGCGTCGGCTGTTGGCGACCATGACGAACTATAAGCACTGGACGGAATGTCCTCTAGAGTTCGTGAAGATGATGAAGTCCACTTGGTTGTCGGAGATCCCCGGCAAGCGACCCTTGGAGAGTGTATTCAGTGGAGTGGTCCATTACAGCACCTGAATTGTTGGTGAAGCAGGTGTCACCAACGACATGGGCGAAGTCTTCGCCCTCAGCAAAACAGTGGTGGGAACCAGTTGGTTAATGTAGTCACTGAAGAAAGTCAATCTTCTGAAAGCGAACACAATGCCCTTGTGCACATTAGTGTTGAACTTGCAGATGATGGTCATCGATCTGATCAGTGGGCCACAAAACTCCTCCCCTACCTAGGCGCACCAGTTGTCGTTGTGTGGGAACGGCAAGCCTACATGGGGTACCCATAGTGTGATTTGTGTAGGCAAAAAGGAAGAGTCACGACTATGGATTTGATGGTTACCCCGGTTGAATGGGGCAGGGAAAGGGTAAAAACACTAAGGAGACAGACACGAGAGAGTTTTAGACAGGTTCGGGCCTCCCGGAGAATAATAACCCTACACGAGAGAGTCTGCCAGAGTGTGAGTGTCCAGTTTGCACGTGTCTAGGTGTGTGCTAGGATGTGATTCTGCCCTCTCTTAGGGCCTCCCCTAATCCTTTTATATGAGAAGGACTGGGGAGTTACAAGAATTAACCATAACATTGATAGCATGTGGAAATAGCCACATAAGTACTAGCATAACTACCCTTAATTAGTGCTAATGACTGTCATAGAGACGTCGGTGTTGTTTGGAGATAACTGTTGGCATTGATTGGAGATAAACGTTGGGCAGATGACCCTGGGCCGACCGTTGGCTTCTCACCACTCGGGTGTGGCAAAGCGCTTGAAAGTGTCGAAAGGCCGATATGAAAGATATCGTCCTTAGCCCGTTATACTTTTAGTTCACTCAGTTCACTAAAAGGCAGGGGGGCATGTGTTGATAGTGAGAAACCAAGGGTGGTTTCGGTCTAGATGATGAGTGATTGACAAGGATGAGAGGATGAGTGGTCGAGAGTATGTAGAGTGCATCGAGGGTTTCAATGTGGAGTGAAGGTGTGGCTGCCGAGGGTTTCGGCAGTGCGTCGTGTTCTTGTTTTGGCATATCTTGTTTGCGTAGGGTGGAGATGCTGACCGACTGTCGACGGCGGGTGATCGAGGGTCGAGCGGGGAGCTTGATGCCGAGGATCAGGGAGGCCGGGCGAAGATGGAGAAGATCTCAAGAGTGCACGAAGAGATGGAGCGAGACTCAAACGGACGGCTGACTGCGATGGCGTGTCGACTGTGTTCGCGAGAGGGAGGCCTGGACAAGCATTCCGGTGGCTCAAGGGGATCGAGAGCGGAAGTGGCTTTCTGGCGCTCGGAGTCGCGAAGCGGTGACATGAGTCAAAGGGACGAGAAGGCTTTGTCGATTTTTGCTGAAAACCGTCGAAACGTTTATCATTTTTACTAATTCAATAAAATTGAGTCATGTATTAGTTTAAATTTTTTTAGTGTCTTAGTGTATACTTTTTAGAGTATTTTGGAGTACAAATATTCTAAAAAATATTCTAAAGAGGGGTCATTTGTAATTTTCTAGAGTAAATAGGGTATTTCTAGTTGTAATTTTCAGTTTGGTATTTTGAGTCTTTTCTAGGGGGCTTAGTGCAAAATATGCCTTCTAGAATGTGGAGTAGGTGGATATAAATATCCCCTTTTGGCTGGCCGAACAAATCCATCCAGAATATTCGAGCAACATGAAATCAAATTGATTTTTGCTTCTTCACGTTTGTTTCTTCCGAGAGGATCTTGCCTGCTGCTATGGAATTACCGTAAGCTTTTCCTGCGCTGGAGGCTTTACCGTGATCAGTGCACAGCCAGGTTTGTCGATTATGCAACAGTAAGGCGCTGGTTGTGTTGTTCTGGTTACAGAATTCTTGTCGGCATGCCTCTGTTCATCAACATTTGAGCAACAAATTCAATTTGACCTTTTCTTCTGTGAATTGCTTTGCCGAGAGACTCCATCCGGCTGAAATTTTGATGATAGTGAACAGCGCCTTGTGTTTTGCCGGACTGTGCTACAGAATTGCCACAAGGGGGTTCTTCTTTTAGGTTTGCCTATTTTGCTACAGCCATGCTGAAAAATGGCATGATCATGACTGCTGAAGTTGCTTAGAGCATCTAGAACCAGATTTTCTTTAGATTTATTCAGATAAGTTTTCCATCATTTAATCTGCAATTTGTTGATGATCTGAAGTAATTTTTCTGTGTGAACTCATATGGATGTAATCTGAATATCTGTTGAGGAGTTTTGATCTAGTTTTTTTTAGTATTCACTTGTTCTTAATACGTTGAATCCAGAACATTTGAGCAGCAAATTCAATTTGAACATTTCCTCTGTGATTTGTTTTGCCGAGGGAGATTTTTCCGGCTGTATTCATTACCGTGAACAGTTTGGTGATCCATGTTGTTTAAGACAGGCTTTGGTTTTTGCCACATCATCTACAGCTATTTTGCCAGCTAGAACATTCGATCAAAACAGAATCCAATTTGGTTTTTGATTCCAAATTTGCTTCGTCCGAGAGCTTCTTCCAGAAATTTCCTTTGTTCTTGCGATTGGTATTTACCGTGAACAGCTCCTACCTGTTTTGCCGGATGGACAATCTTGCAATCTGATTTCTTCAGCAATTTTTCTGGTACAACTCAAACTGGTTTTTGCTTGCAAGTTTTGGTCAGCCGAGAGTCTTTTTTCTGCTGTGATCACATGATGAGGAACAGGGATTTTTGAGTGTGCCAAATATGCAATAGCATGTGTCATAGTTGTTGTTCCTCATCCAGATGTGCAGAACTAGAACATTTGATCAATCCTAGAAATGAATTTCGATTTTTCCTCTAGTAATTTTTGATCAGCCGAGAGGTTCTCCCATGCTGGGTTTGCTTGATCATGAACAGCACTGTGTGCCGGATTGCTACAGGACTCCCAGGAGGTTTGTTCACTGCCAGTAGTTTGAAGTATTCAGCAACAACTCAGGTTTGATTCCGATCAAAATTTCTGTGAATTGCTGTTGATTTCAGTTGAAGTTTTGAGGAGTTACTCCTGGTTTTGATTGAGATATCTACTGATTAGTTTTGTACTTCAAATTGGCTCTATCCTCATGAAATTCCTGATATAGTTTTTAGGTACTTGTGAATTCAGTTTGTTATAGTCCTTGTTGTTTAATTCTACTGTCTGTTAATTTGAAAGGCTTTGTATGGATGAATAAAACGTGAACATTCCAAGGTATTATCATGTTAAATCAATCAAACATCTGATAGTGTTTCTATTAATGTTTGAATAATATGTCTATTGTTCATTGTCCGAAAACATCCAGAAGGTGTATGTACTGAGTTGTATATGTTCAGTTCTAGTTTGTTTGCCATAATCTGACTTTATATGTGCTGAACTGAAATTAGGTTGAAGCTGAAACTTGCAATTGATCTAAAAGTGATATATATGCATGTTATTGAAGGTACTAATACTATTCACCGTCTCAAAAACTATAATCTGAATTTGATTGATTAGAGTTGTGAATTTTCAGGATCCATAATGATTATCATGTTTTGAATTTGTATATGTTGAACTAAAGTGAAACTAAAATTGAAACTTGCAAATTGAACCAACATTCATCAAATGTGCTTTGCTGAATTTACCTTTACTATTCATCGTCCGATAAATTTCAGAATTGATTGAATCTCTGTTGTGATTGAATTAAAACAATCGGAGTTACTTTTTGTAGTTGAAATTGATCTCCAGAGTGAGTATTTCTGATAGGTGTTGTCTACGAACTTGAGTCAAAGCTATTTTTGAGTTTTTGACTCTGTTTGAGCTCAACATTCGTACTGTTTTAGTTGAAACGTGAATTTGTGTTTTTAGAAGTGTGTTGGGTGATTTGATTAGGCCATCACTTCAAAAGAAAGTGTCGAGGCGCCTATTCACCCCCCTCTAGTCGCCATTCTGATCCAACAAATAGCGAAAAATGGCATTAATGGTCAAGATTGTCAATATATCAATTTTGGTAATTTGGGCCAAAAATACACGTGTCCTGAATTAGGCCGAAGCCCTACAGAGCCGAAGGTCCATTAAGCCTTGGGCTTCGGAAGCCTTCCAGTGGCCTTCTAGCTTCAGCCCGAAGGCCTTCGGACGCCTGACTCACCGAAGCTTCGGCCCAAGGAGCAGGTTTCGGTAGGCCTTGCCGAAGGCCCACTTCGGGCTGATTTTCAGAGATAGAGTTTGAGTCTGATTTTATCTCTAAGTTTGATTAGACCGAATCCTACCAGATTAATCTTAGAGATAAGAAGACTAACCCCTATAAATATAAGGGTGAGGCCAGTTCATTATGACCCCAACACAAATCAATCACAAAGCCCTGGCTTTGAACCGTACCATTACTTTTATTTACTTTTCTGCAACCTTCGTGGATTTGCCTAGAAGCCCTCCGCAGGCCACGCCGACACAGTGGTAAGCCTTGCTACTTCACTCATGAAGTACTTGTTAATCTACATAACAGATTGCTATCACCTTGTTACTTCGCCTGTGATGTATCCGTTAATCTACGTAACAGATTGCTACCTTTGTTTCCCTACTGCAACACTTAGCAGATTCGGTACCTAGGCTGATTTGGCACTTAATATCTGTTCTGTTAGACATTTTCACACTTGGAGCCCCTTCGCCGGAGGCGACCGAAGCTAGGAGGCTGGTTTCAGAGGTCGTTAGAACACCCTTCGACGGAATCCTTGCTTCAACTACTCATACAGGACCGTCAAGCTATTGTTCGTTTGACTAAGTCCCGCACACCAGCACGCTCCACAGCAGGCTTCATCACGTCAGGCTGCGTCACGCTTGTACTCCGCTTCGAACAAAGTCACGCCAGTGCGTTGCGTTAGGAATATTTTGTCGCGTTAAAGACTTCAAACCAAACCCCACTATTCGGAGGTGATTTCGCTTCGAGATCTGTTCGGAGCCTACCTTTGGCCAGATCATTCTGAACGCCGAAGACTACCTTCGGTGAGACCCTTCGCATCAAACGCTGAAGGTACCCTTTGGTGGAACCCTTCGCATAGTGCACTCTGAATCAGTTAGGCTCCATTCAGCTTGTTGGTTTATTTTATTTAATATATTTCTTTTCGGTTAATAGGATTATTTGCTTGTGATCTGATTACTTGGTGACTCCACCCCCTTGCCGCTGTTAAGGGTAGTCAGAACGTGACGTTAGTGTTGTGATATACCTAGGCTTGTCCCTAAGTATCCGAACACTTTTGGATCGTCGAACTAACCCAAGTGTGGGGGTACGTTTTGTGTCGACACACTTTTTAGCGACTCCGCTGGGGAGAGCTATGCCAACATGATGGGTATATCTACATCGGCCGCAAGCGCGTCCGCAATGACTACTACGTCTACAATGCCGATGGATCCCATGGGAGCCGGAGATATCGACAACCGCAACATCATGATGCCTACCCTTGAGGATATTCCCGCAGAAAACCGAGTAGAGATTGAGGCAAAGATGAAGGCACTCCAAGACCTCATGCTTGGAAGCTACGTCAAGATGCGCGTGGGCTTCATCAAATGCGACGTCCACGTCCCTGACCTCGCTCGGACCCAGGTAACACCAGTATCACCTCCGTTGTCTTCTTTAGAAATTGAGCAAAAAATAGTCGCATTAGTAGATCAAGCTGTTAGTGCTTCGCTAGCCAACTGTTTAGATTCGTCAGCTAGCTCTCAAGTAGAGGTGACAATTAGATGGTTTGGCTTTACCGAGGTCGTTCCTCTAGTTCCAATTGCTAGTGCACCTCCGGTAAATCATATATATAGCAGAACCGATGGTAGTACTGCTAACACCATCATGTCTCTAGACCCAACATATACGGCCTGATACAAGCAACTACGTGCATGCCCTAGCTAACCCTGTTTACTGCACGCCACCTACACCTGCGCCAGTTCTTCCTGTGTTGCCTGCACCACACACACAAATGCATAGGTCCTGAGAACGCCACATACCTATAGCCAGCACGTGAGGAAGACCCCCACGGCCGACATGCCGACATACCACCATGTGTCATGCCCCCGCATGAGAGACGCGCGCAAGCAATGGGCCAGGATGACATAGAGGAGCAGATCCACACACTATTTAGAGAGTGCACCGGCTTCGTACCTAGGGGTCGGGCTAGGTTTTACCGGAAACCATATCCTGACCATTTCAACACTATACCATACCCGCGCGGCTACAGAGTACCTGATTTCACTAAGTTCAATGGTATGGATAGCAAAACCACACTAGAGCACATCAGTCAGTTTTTAGCACAGTGTGGAGAAGCTAGTGGGTCCGACGCTTTAAAACATATACTATTTTCCTCTCTCACTATCAGGCACCGCTTTCACTTGGTTTTCGGTGCTACCTCCGAACTCTGTACACACATGGGCTGAATTGGAGCAGAAGTTCCATGACTATTTATACACAGGTGAGACAGAACCTAGGCTATCACACTTGACATCGGATAGACAGAAATCTAGCGAGAGTGTCTTAGAGTACGTCAAGCGCTTTAGAGATACCAGAAACCAGTGTTTTAGTCTTAACATTTTAGAAAGGGATTTGGCGGATCTAGCATTCAATTGGTTGCGTTCTGAAATTAAAGACATATTAGACAACCAAAACCTTTTGGAAATGAGCTAAGTCTTACAACAGGCTCTAGTTCAGGAAGGCCGGGTCAAGGATAAGAAGTTTGTCAAGACATTTAACAAGCCTAGGGCTGAAGTCCACATTATAGAGCACTCCGACGCGGAAGAATCAGAGGAGGAAGAAGATTCGGCTGAGATGTATGCGACCGGATAGGTTTGGAAAGCTAAGAGGAAACTCGTTACCTGCTCCGAGTTGCGGTCATCTCCCACTAAGAGTCGGCCTAGCGAAGTCAAATACTCGTTTGATATAACTAAGTGCGATAAAATATTTGATTTCCTCTTGAAGAACCAGCTTCTCAGATTGCCTAAAGTCCAAGTCATTCCATCTACCATGAGCTAAATAAATGCCCCTACTGTAAGTGGCATGATTCGCATTCACATTATACTAACGACTGCAATGTTTTTCATCGATATGTTCAATTGGCCATAGAGGAAGGACGATTGAAAATAGACCATAGTCCAAAGATGAAGTTGGACAAAGACCCCTTTCTTGTAAACACCGTCGACCTCAACAAGAAGAGGGTGCTGATTCGGCCAAAGAAGGCCGAGTCAACTAAAGGGAATGCGGTCATTATTGGAGAATCGTGAACACACACACTCGTACGAAAAAACCCTACAGTAGAAGTACGGAAACGAAATGTCAACACGTCTTCTTCAGCTAGGGCTCGCAAGAAGCCAAAGGTGACATATCAGATGCTATTTAACAAGCATCAGAAAAAGCTAAGGAAACAGTACCCCGCGCAAGAAGGCTAAGACAACCGAAGGGGCCAAAACAGTCGGAGGGTGGCTTCGGACCACGGTGGCCGAACCTTCCGCACAGTGGCTTCGAACCCCAGTGGCCGAACCCTGCGAGGAACGAGTTCGGACCCTAGTATTTGAACCCTTCACACAATGTGTTCGGACCCTAGTGGCCAAGCAAAACTCCACTCTAGACAAACCCGCTGGCAGGAGGCTTCGGCCCACAGTGGTCGAACATACCTCCGGCCTGGCAGGACGCTTCGCTGATATGGTCTGAAATCCCTTCGACATGGCCAAGCCCCCCTCCAGGCGGTGGGTTTGGCTCGTAGTGGGTGAAGCCACTAGAGTCGCCGATGCCTGCGCCGTACGATTGGACAGGGACCGCGTGGGCTCCGTACACCTTACCCTAGAGTACCCTTCACAATATAATGTTGTCCCTTATTTTCCTTCAGAGTATTATAACTGGCAGGGACAAACAGACGTGGCAAAGGGAGACATTGTCCATAGGCTATCCGTGGTACCTCCGAATCGACTCGCACGGGACGGAGCCAAGGAAGATGTACGTGAGAGAGGCGAAGGATAGGGAGTCTAAAGCCATCACAGTCAAAGTAGGGTCTCAGGAAGTCTCAATCCCGAGTGCCCTCTCGCCGAAGCCCGATGGAGGTAAGTCCCCTAGCCCAGCCAAGGCAAGCACCGGAGCCTGGTCCGATCAGCTGAGCGAGGCCGGTCCGACCGATAGGGTCTGCAGCGAGGCACCCTCCAACTGTAAAGCATTCGAGGCTGATCTGGGTGGTACCCCTTCGGCCAAAGATCACAGAAATAGAACAGTGGCGCCTGGTACAAAGCCACAACCATCTTGGGCCCCTCTAGGCATGTCGAAATCATAGAAAAGATGCCTACAACGCCTACGGGCATAGGATATGCACGAGAAAAAGGCCGAGGAGGAACGAGACACTATCTTTGAGGAAATTCGCCCTCAGCCAGCTACGAGATAGGTATCGAAGATCAAGATGGTTGAAATAACCAACCTGACTCCCATTCCAAGCGACGACGACGATGACATGCTTGACGATGATTATATGCCTGTCTCCAAGGGACCCGCACATCAGGCGATGGACATAAACGTCATCATGCTACCCGCCGAGTTCTCCCTACCACATGACGAGGCCAAGGTCACTCAGTTGCACCTCGGTCCACGCAATTCTATTTTTGAGAAACCCGAGGATATGTCTCACCACCTGAAGCCTCTCTACGTCAGAGGTCACATCGATGAAAAGTTGATCTCTAGAATGCTCGTCGATGGTGGTGCTACTGTTAACCTATTGTCTTACTCTCTATTGAAGAAGCTTGGCAGGGGAAAGGAAGACTTGGAGAAAACTAATATAATGCTCAATGGCTTCAACGATGAGATTTCCGAGGCAAAAGGCGTACTCTCCATGGATTTGACGGTAGGTAACAAGACATTACCAACATAATTCTTCGTCATTGATGTGCAACGTAACTACAGCGTGCTACTCTGGTGTGACTGGATTCACGCAAATTGTTGTATTCCTTCTACTTTGCATAAATGCCTAATACAGTAGAGACGGCGATGACGTAGAAGTCATACCAGCCGACACTTCGGCCTAGGTAGCATTGGCCGATGTGTCCATTGACACCATCCACAACAAAGTAGAGTGTCTATCGGGTAGAGACCTTTTGGATTACGACTTCATTAGCGTGTCCGGGGGACATTTTGTACAAGTGTCTATAAAGCCAGCTTGTGTAACATGGCTATTTCTAAATTAGTAACCATGTCTAGCAAAAGTAATTTTGATTGTAAGTCTCGCGTAGAGCAATACTGGTCTTCTAAAGACGATATTGCCGAAGCCAATGAATATTTCAGCGAAGTAGAGATGTTAGGGCAACATTTTGCATCGACTGATCCCTTAGAAGAAGTCGATATTGGAAATGGTGACATTCCAAGGCTGACTTTTGTAAACCAAAATTTACAAGCTGATGAGAAGGCCGAAGTAATAAAGTTACTTTTGTCATACATTGATTGTTTCACATGGGAGTATAATGATATGCCCGGATCAAGCCGCAAGCTTGTGCAGCATCGGTTACCTATTAAACCCAGGTTTAGGCCTTATAAACGCCCCCCTCGTCGCTTTAATTTGGCCGTGTATGACTGAGTTAAAGAAGAGGTGGAACGACTACTCAAGGCAGAGTTTATTAGGCCATGCAGGTATGCCGAATGGGTCGCTAATATTGTGCCTGTAGAGAAGAAAGGGAGCAGGAAAAATACGAGTTTGTATTGATTTCAGGGACCTGAACATAGCCACTCCAAAAGATGAGTATCACATGCCGATAGCTGACATGTTGATCAACGATGCTTCAGGTCACAAGGTACTAAGTTTTCTTGGTGGCAACGCTGGTTACAATCAAATTTTTATGGCCGAAGAGGACGTCTACAAGACAACCTTTCAATGCCCTGGTTTTGTCGGCTTGTTCGAGTCAGGTCGTTATGACTGTTGGTTTAAAGAATGCTGGCACCACCTATCAATGTTCTATGAACTTGATCTTTCATGACTTGCTACGAGTTATGTTAGAAGTATACATAGATGACGTTGTGGTCAAATCGGATGCTATAGGAAACCACATAGCCAATTTGAAAGTTGCTTTTGATAGGATATGACAGTATGGCTTAAAACTGAACCCACTCAAATGTGCTTTTGGCGTGTCGGTAAGCAAGTTCTTAGGATTCATGATTCATGAAAGAGGTATCGAAATTGATCCTAAGAGGCTTAAAAAGATTAGAAACTTTGTAGCGCAAACATGCAAGAAAGATGTGCAAACGTTACTAAGCAAGATTAATTATTTGTGTCGCTTTATATCCAACCTGTCTGGCAAAATTGATGCTTTTGTCCCCATACTCCGACTAAAGAATGAAGTCGAGTTCGCTTGGTGGGCAAGTCAGCAAAATGCCTTTGAAAGGATTAAAGAGTGCTTGTCATCGCCACCCATGGTGAGAGAAGGATGGAATTCCCTTTCAGTTGTGCATCACTACAGAAGATAGCGTGATAGGAGTCGTACTAACATAGGAGGTGGAGGGAAAAGAGTACATCATGACATTCTTGAGCCACTGCCTACTTGATGCCGAAACCAGGTACGTGTTCATGGAACGTTTGTGTTTATCACTTTATTACGCATGTACCAAATTACGTCACTATCTTCTTCCTAGCACATGTATCGTCACTTGCCAAACGATGTTATAAAATACATGTTGAAAAAGCCGATTCTAAGTGGAAGAATCAGAAAGTTTTTGGCCTATGCTTTAATTGAATATGATTTGGCTTATGAACCATTAAGAGCTATGAAAGGCCAAATTGTCGCTAATTTTATAGTTCATCACCACGTAGATGTCAATTGGAGTAATGACATTGCTCTATTTGAAGTAGTGCCCTGGAAGCTTTTTTTTGATGGTTCAACTTGTAAGAATGGCCAAGGTATCGGGGTAGTTCTCATATCACCTAGGGGAATGCACTTTGAAACCTACGGCCCGTTTAGAATTTCCCTCTACTAATAACCAAGCTGAATATGAAGCATTATTGCTAGGAATTGACTTGCTAGAATCCATAGGTGCCAAACATGTTCATGCGCATGGTGATTCCTTGTTAGTAGTACAACAAGTGGAAAAAAGTGCTCAATGTTTTAATGGCTTGCTAAATAGTTACTTGGATAAATGTTTGGACATAGTTGCTACTTTCGACGACTTTAAAATTTCTCATGTGTCAAGAGAAGCCAACTCGATTGCAAATGATTTGGCTTAGCAAGCATCTGGTTATCAAGTCAGGAGAGGAAAATTTTCTACACAGAAAAGGCCAATGCTTGAACTCACTACCGAAGCAAGGAGCTTCAGGCAGATGCGAGGTCCGCTGGACCGTCCGGGTCGGACCAATCCGGGCACCGGAGGGTGTTGCGTGCTGGAACCCTTCATCCACCGAAGAGCCCTACGTGCTAGAATACTCATGCCGAAGTTAAATTTGTGTTGCTAGATGAAGTGTTATATCGCCGAACTATTGATGGGGTACTATTAAAATGTTTGGATGTTGATCCGTCTAGAATAGCTATAGGAGAAGTCCATGAAGGGCTTTGTGGCACTCATCAGTCGCCCCAGAAAATGAGTTGGATGCTCAAAAGAGCAGGTTTCTATTGGCCGACTATGACTGAGGACTGTTTTAAGTAGTATAGAGGGTGTGAAGCATGTCAAAGGTTTGGTAATATCCAATTAGTTCCTGCATCACTACTTAATCCTATTATAAAGCCATGGCCGTTCTGAGGTTGGGGACTAGACTTCATCGGCCAGATTCATCCTCCCTCTTCAAAAGGGCATCGATTCGTGTTGATGGCAATAGACTACTCCACTAAATGGACTGAAGCCAAGCCTCTCAAGAATATGACTCACAATGAGATAACTGATTTTATCTTGGAGCACATTATACATAGATTCGGTATTCCCCAAACTTTCACTACAGACCAGGGTACTTCATTCATTGCTAAAGAAGTGAGAGACTTTGCCAAATTTTATGGTATTAAGTTAATAAAGTCTTCACCATATTATGCTCAGGCCAATGGTCAGACCGAGTCTAGTAATAAAACTAGTGATTAAGCTCATTAAGAAGAAAATTGAAGAATTCCCTAAAAGGTGGCATGAAGCGCTTTTAGAAGCATTGTGGTCTTGTAGAGTTGCAAAGCACGGTGCTACCAAAGTTTAGTCCATATGAGTTAGTATATGGGAAAGAAGCCGTTCTTCCCATAGAAGGTGGATCTTGGCTCTTTAAGATTTCTTAAGCAAGATGGTTTATCGGTCGATGAATATGAAACTCTTTTGAAAGACAATTTAGATAAGTGACCGATAAGAGATTATGGCTTCACAAGCTATAGAGAAAGACAAAAGAAGAATAGCTAGAGCTTACAATAAGAAAGTTATACCAAAATCGTTTCAAGTTGGTGACTTAGTTTGGAAGATGATTTTGCCCTTAGGCATTAAGAGCCCCAAATTTGGCAAATGGTCGCCCAGTTGGGAGGGTCCCTTCAAAAAGTCGAAATCGTTCCAAGTAATGCATATTTATTAGAGTCTCTACAAGGAGAGCGATTTCGAAGGGCCTTGAATGGCAAGTATTTGAAGAAATACTTCCCAAGTGTGTGGAAAAGCGCTTGAAAGTGTCGAAAGGCCGATATGAAAGGTATCGTCCTTAGCCCGTTATACTTTTAGTTCACTCAGTTCACTAAAAGGAAGGGGCATGTGTTCATAGCAAAAAAGTCATTAATGGTCAAGATTGTCAAAATATCAATTTTGGTAATTTGGGCAAAAAATACACGTGTCCATTAAGCCTTGGGCTTCAGAAGACTTCCAGTGGCCTGCTACCTTCGGCCCGAAGGCCTTCGGAGGCCTACCTCAACAAAGCTTCGGCCTAAGGAGCAGGCTTCGGCAGGCCTTGCCGAAGGCCCACTTCGGGCTGATTTTCAGACATAGAGTTTGAATCTGATTCTGGCTAATTTTATCCCTAAGTTTGATTAGACCGAATCCTACCAAATTAATCTTAGAGATAAGAAGACTAGCCTCTATAATATAGGGGTGAGGCCGGTTCATTAAGCACCCAACACAAATCAATCACAAAGCCCTAGCTTTGAACCATACCTTTACTTTTATTTACTTTTCTGAAACCTTCATAGGTTTTCCTGGAAGCCCTCCACTAGCCACATCAAAACCGTGGTAAGCCTTGCTACTTCGCTCGTGAAGTACCTATTAATCTACATAACAGATTGCTATCGCCTTGTTACTTCACCTGTGAAGTATCCGTTAATCTATGTAACAGATTGCTACCTTCGTTTCCCTACTACAACACTTAGAAGATTCAGTCCCTAGGCCGAATTGGCAGTTGAACTCTATTCTGTTGCATTCATGCTCGAAGCCCCATCGCCGGAGGTGTCCAAAGCTAGGAGGCTGGTTTCGGAGGTCGTCAGAATACCCTTCGGCGGAATCCTTGCTTCGAGTACCCGTGTCGGACCATCACGCTATTATAGGTTTGACCAAGTCCCGCATGCTAGCATGCTCCGTAGCAGGCTTTGTCACGTCAAGCTTCGCCATGCTTGTACTCCGCTCCGGACAAAGTCATGCCAGTGCGTTGCGTTTGGAATATTTTTTCATGTCAGAGACTTCGCACCGAACCCCGTTGTTTGGAGGTGATTTCGCGTTGAGATCTGTTCAGAGCCTGCCTTCGGCCTGATCAGTCCGAACGCTGAAGACTACCTTTAGCGTGACCCTTTGCATTAGATGTTGAAGGTACCCTTTAGTGGAACCATTCGCATAGTACAGTCCGAATCAGTTAGGCTCCGTTCAGCTTGCTGGTTTATCTTATTTAATATATTCTTTTCGGCTAATTGGATTATTCGCTTCTGATCTAATTACCTGGCAACTTCACCCCCCTTGCCACTATTAAGGGTATTCGGAACACGACGTCAGTGTTGCGTTACGCTTAGGCTTGTCCCTAAGTATCCGCACACTTTGGATCGTCAAACTAAACCAAGTGTGGGGGCACGTTTTCATGTCAACAAACTCCTAGGGTGATCATATACAAAATATAACAGTCTTAGGTATATACCGAAGCCCATAGTTTAGACGGAGCCTCTTGTAGTGGTATTCAGGACCCTTCGTCTCTAATTTTACAAAGGGCTTCGTATTGAAATGTCTTTGCATGATGGCTTCGGGTAGGACTTTTTGCCACTTGTATGGAGTTAAGATTCTTTACACCAATAGTTACATTGATAGAATAGATTCCCTTATAGAACTAAGTAATGATGCTCTTTCTAATAGCAGCAATAACCAAGTCTCTTGATCATCAATGGTGGATCTTCCAAAGCAGGGTGCCATCTTTTATCTTAACCAGTTAGGGTGAATGTTAGACAACCACATGCATAGTATTGTCTTTCTTAACAAGGCTATTAAAACGGTTTTGCGATTTGGAGCATGGAGTTGGGAGTCATGCATATGATGTTACCCTAACGAAGAAGAGTCACATATGATGTGATTAGCAAGTGTTCCTTACCTATGTCACATAGCTTCTAGTTTTGATGCCAAAGCTCACTAGGAGTTAATTGAATAGGGATCTTGTGCAACTATTTGTCGTTAGAAGGAAAGCGACTATTTTTAAATATAGTGGAACATCTTTTATTTTATAGAATATCAATATAACATAGTGCTGAACCTTGCATTATTTTTGTAGATCATGGCACCTACTATAAGGAACACTTCAGTTTTTAATTTGTGATCCATTCTAGAGAGAGAACAACATAATGGAACAAACTTTATTGACTAGTACTGAAACTTGAGAATTGTTCTCAAGCAAGAGAAAAAGGATTACATTCTAGAGGAACCCCACCCTAATGAACCCAAGGATGATACACCCCTCGCTAATAGACTTACAATCAAGCTAAAAGGCGCGCTTATGAGAAGAAAGCTAGTCATTCAATTTATGTCAGTTGTCTCCTGCTTGACTATATGTCCTATGAGCTCCAAAACAAATATTAGAATAGAGATGCATACGATATGATCGTAGGGCTAAAGGGCATGTTTGAGAACCAAGCACGACTGAGAGATATAACATCTCAAAGTCAATATTTGCGTGTAGTTTGGTAGAGGGAAGTCCAGTGAGTCCTCATATAATCAAGATGATTGGTTATAACGAGAACTTCGAGAAACTAGGTTCTACCCTCAACTCAGATTTGGCCGTGGATATTATTGTTTAGTCGCTCCCTACGAGCTTCAAGCCATTCATCATGAACTTTCATATGAATGGCATGAAGAAGACAATGGTTAAATTGCATGGGATGCTCAAGATAGCCGAGGAGAGTATAAAAAAGAATCCTAGTCATGTGATGATGGTTCAAAAGGAGAATAAAAAGAGGAAATTCAAGGGTAAGGCTGGAGCTCTAGATGCAATCTCGAACTCAAAGTCTAAACCAGCTAGAAAGTCCAAGTTAGGATCTGTTGGTACTGATATTTGCCACCACTGCCACAATCCCGATCATTGGGAGAGAAATTGCAAATTGTACCTAGCAGAACAAAAAAAGAAAAAGGGAAGTGTGTCTCCCGTTTCAGGTATAAATGTTATTGAAATTAATCTTGCTACTCGTCCAAGTGATTCATGGATATTTGATACCAGGTCAATGATTCATACATGCAAATCATTGTAGGGGCTGAGTAGAGCAAGAAAGTGTGCGAGAGGTGAATTGGATGTCCCTATTGGTAATGGTGTAAAAGTTGCAGTGTTGGCCATTGGTGTTTATTCATTGTCGCTTCGTTCAGGATTTAGTTTTGGAGTCGAATAATTGTTATTTTATTCTCGCTTTGAGCAGAAACATTATTTTTTATTCATGTTTAGAGGAATATGATTTTGAATTTGTAATAGAGAATAAGTGTTGTTCAATATTTTTGGATGGTATGTTCTGTGGTGTTTGTCCTATTGATGAATGCCCTATATATCCTGAATCTTGATGACACACATGTTTATAACATTAGTACAAAGAAACCTCAAATAAATTATTTCAATCCCTACATATATTTGGCATTGTAATTTGGGTCATATAAATGATAAGTGCATGCATAAGATCAAAAAAGATGGGTTTTTAGAGTCATTTAATTTTGAACCACATGACACATGTGAGTCTTGTTTACTTGACAAGATGATAAAATATGTCTTTCACTATTCACAGTGAAAGGGCAAATGAAATATTGGCCATTATACATACTGATGTGTTGGGGGAATAAGTTTCCCTTGAATAGGGCCAAATGACGTCAGCCTCTGACAACCTTCGGCTCGGAGCCCATCACTGTCGAAACATGTTCCTTCCCGAAGAAGCTGTTTCTAAGTCCCAGGGTACACTTCGGAGCCCGCTGGGGCGAAGCCCCCAAACCCCCTCGAAGCCCTCTGGAGCGAAGCCCTTCGGAGCCCTCAGGAGCGAAGCCCTCAAGATTCCTTAAAGTTTGCTAAAAGCTAAGCTCAGGCTAACTTCGAAGCTAGCCTCCGGGCCTTGTTCGAAGTTAGCCTTCGAGCCTTGTTCGGAGTTAACCTTCGGGCTCTGTTCGGAGTTAGCCTTCGAGCTCCCTCCGGAGCTCCTCTGAGCTAGTTTCCGGACCCTCTCTAGTCAATTCAAGGCCAAGTCTCCGAGACCCCAGTTCGGAGCCCAGTTCGGAGTCCCGTTCGGAGTCCAGTTCGTAGTATACTTCGAAGCCCCATTCGGAGTGTACTTCGAAGCCTCCCTTGCGGCCTCCGCCTGAAGAGCTCTGGCCCCTACTCCAAACCCAGGAAATATCTACGCCTCGCTACAATGTAAAAGCCATACCGGGAGCCCCTTCGCCCCTAGTATGTCGTTTAGCCGGTCAAGATGTGACGTCGTCTGACACGTCTGTAAAGCTGTAAAGCACTTTTGTACAGTAGCTAGCTCCTTTTTCCCTTTTTGCCCCTATGAGCCTAGGGCTTATAGAGGGCATTTTGGTCTTTTCCTTAAGGCTTGCGTGCTTATAAAAGCAGGCCAAGCCCTTGTAACTAGGACACCTTCTCCAGGGGCCATGAAACCCTGGAGTTCACTTCTCCACACCGAGGCATACCATGTCAAATCCACCACAACTGGACGTAGGGCTATTATCCCCTAGGGGAGGCCCGAACCAGTATAAATCCTTTCTCCCTCTGAGAGAACCCTTCGAGGTTCATTTTACACTTTGTATACACACATACAAAACCTGTGCTATAGCTAACACAATTGCTACAATAGTTGGCAGCCGTCCGTGGGGACCTTAGTCCTAAAAGCTAAGTTCTCTGCCACTGTCTGCAACTCGAAGTACGCTTGAGGGGGGAGCTTCGAAGCTTTCTTGCTTCGCACACCCTTCGGCAAGGGGCTTCAGGTGCAGTTCGAAGGTCCGTCTTCGCCTTCTCCCATCCTTTGCATTTCGGAGCTCACCCTCCAGCAAGGGGCTCCGCTTGGTGTGTCGAAGGCCGTCAAAGCCCCACGGGCTACGAGGCAAGCTTTCAGCCACTTGACGAGGTATGTACGCTATCCGAAGTACCACTTCGATGTACAATTTGTAGTAACCTTGATATAAAATTGAAGCCCAGGCTTCGCCTTAAATCGAAAGACCCGCTTCGCCTTAAATTCGAAGCCTTGCTTCGCCTTTAAAGCAAACTTTTGCTCCATCTTATTGAAAAACCCGAAGCTTTGCTTCACCTTATATAAAATTCGAAGCCTTGCTTCACTTTACAAAAATCCGAAGCATCCCTCCGAAGGCTACACAGCGCCTCTTGGCCCGTAGCAGTGGGCTTTGAGACTTCCGAAGTTGCCAAAAAGGCACACCCCTTCGCATTTTAATTGCCCGCACCAGCAATGGCTATGTCCCTAGCTGCCACAAGCAAGGGGGGAAGCATGTATGCTGAAGTGTGCGAATGTAATACGCAGTATGAGCAGTGACAAAGCTAAAACGTTCGAAGTCATCAAACAATGCGAAGCATACAGACGAAGTATGCAAATACAATAAACTCCATTCATTGAATGATAATTGAGAAGTATGTTACAAATGTACTTCGAAAACAAAACTACGAGTAGTCTGTATCTAAGCCTAAGAAAAAGCGAGCTCGAGGCCCCAGCCCTCGCTTGCCCTTCTTTCGGCCAGGGCCCCCTCGGCTGGACGAAGCCTCGTCGGAGCCTGCTCTCCCACGTCCGGTTCGTCCACGCCCCGGAGCCCACAGATCCTCGCCTTCCACTTTGCAGGTCGCTCCAAGTCTGCGAGGCAGGCGATGCCATGTCGAAGGCAGAAAAGTATAAAGCTTTGTCACCTGCCAAGGTTGTTCGCGAAGGCAAAGATGAAGAACTCTGAAGGGACTCCATCTTAACGATGGCCAGCAGATCCTGAACTACTTCGGGGATGGCTTCACCAGTTAGGCCCCCTCGGATGTTTAAACCGAGGGGGGCCTTAGACCTAGCTGCCTCGAGGACTGCCCACAACTAGCGAAGTTCTTCAGAGTCCTCAAGTACTTCGAATTAAACATTCGGAGGCTGAGCCTAGGCAGGTATAAAGCACCCCGCATTCATATTAATAAGCTGATAAGTTTTTACAAGCCTACAACTAAGAATTACAAGGAGCCTAAGGAGATCTACACCTTCGGAGACGGAGGTGCCGACATTGAAGGCTGATTTGGCGAGGCAAGCGCTTTGGCTCAGCGAAGGCGGAGGGCCTTCTGAAGCTAGAGGACTGCTTCGTAGCCTTGGTCCTTCCAAGGCTCCTGAAGTTGCCGCCAAGCTCCGCGGACGCCAGCCGGAGGCGTCACCAAGTGCTGGCATCCGAAGGCCACCGGGGTCACGGAGGTTGCTGCTTCGAGCTGGTTGCACCCCGCGTCGTGAAGCATTTGCAACACTCCATGACCCGCCACTCGGCTGGCCATCAGGGCGAAGCCCTTTAGAGACTGCTCCGCCGTCGAAGCCACCACCTTCAAGAATGCAGCGCGGTCCCCAATTGGATCCTGGCCGCCGAAGTCCGGAGCCTGACATTCGGTCCCTATTTGTTGTAGGACCTCGGTCAGGCTCAGAGTGGCTTCGTCGATGTTCCCAACAACAAAATTCTCAAGTGATTGGGCTCATTGGCGGAGTTCACAGTTCTCCTTCGCTAGCTGGGCTTCGGCATCCTTTTGCAGCCTGAAGCTCTGCTCGGAGCCTGTCGGTCTCCGAGGCCAAGGTTTCCCTTAGCCTTGTCAGCCTCAGCCCTCGCCGCCTCGGCCTCGGCCCTCGCCGCCTCGGCTGAAGCTTCGGCCCGCCTTCGCTTCTTGGCTTCCACCGAGACTTCACGTCGGAAGGCCTCCTTCTCCTTCCGCCAAGCGCATCATCCAGCCTGTCTGCAAAAGTCGAAACTGTTGCGTTCAGCGCGAAGGCCTGGAAAAATTCAAGAAGTCATAAGTGTTGATCAAAGACTGAAGGTTGTACTCGAAGGCTGCATCAGACTTCGCTCACCTGGATAAGGGCTTCGTTCTGTTGATGAAGAGGTCCATGGGGTTCGAGCGGCTGAGTTGAGCCACCAAGCCCCCTACCTCCACAGTTGTGCAGCCCTCATGAATGTTGTTGATGGCCGCCTCCAGTCACGGCCCCCTTCAGCCAAAGAGGCTAGACAATGTCCTCCACCACAACTACCTGCACTTGCTTCGGCAAAGCTGAGTTTTGATTCGCTACCTCCACCACCTCGACTTCCTCGTCGCCTTGGAGGTCCCCTTCGTCACGACCACTGCCTCCGTCTTCTTCAGACAAGGAGCTGTCGGACTCCGAGCTGCTGCTGCCGCTGCCGCTGCTGCTGCTGGAGGCCTCTGCGGGCTTCGGCGCAGTGAGCCTCGCACCGGCATCATCTTCTACAAAAAGATTGAGTCAAAATCCACGTATAAAAGAGAAGTATGTTTGAAGCGGTTACCTTCATTGGAGATTTCTTTGAAGGTGGAGGGGTCAATGTGTGCCCCCAATCCCTTCGCTGCGAAGTTGGCTCATAGGCCTCCGCACCTGAAGTCGTCGTTGTCGAGTCCTTTGTTACCTCCTTGGTAGCCGAAGCATTTGTGGGCTCCGATTCCGTTTGAGGGTCCGCGACCGCTACTTCCTCCGGAGTAGAGGCTTCGGTCGCGGGGACCTCCAGACGAGCCCTCGAAGTTCTGGGCTCGTCGTCATCCCCTCTCTTCCTCTTGGCGCCGGTTGTCGGGGCTGCGAGGTGGGAGAAGTCCGGCAGGGCCGGGACCTCTTCATAGCTGAGCAGGGTCCACACCCTATTCCAGTGCTCCAAAGACCCCACCGAAGCAAGCCGTTGGGCTTGCTCCTCCGGTGTCGGAGCCCCAACAACATTCTCCGCCGCCGCAACGGCCTACTCCGGAGTCCTCACTTCGAGATGGGCTTCATAATATTCAAGTCAGAGTAAAGTTTTGGCTGAAGTATGAAAGTGTAAAGGTTTCAAAGTCTTACAGAGACGTTCAAATGCCACCTCGTTTAGGCCCCCTCGGCCCGAAGCTTGGAAGAGCCCCTTCGGCCAATAGCGCGCAAGGGGGCTGAGCCGGAGGGTGATGAACTCCTCCGTGAGGTCCCTCATGCTCATCTTCATGGCAACCTTCCGAAGGAGCGAGATCCTTGAGCGAAGGGTGTCTGGGCTAGTCTTCACCACCCCTTCACGCCGGTATGAGATAAGGGCATTAGTACTCCGAAGGGGAGAGTTCACGCCGACGGAGGCGTAGAACCATTCTTGATCCCACTTCGAGTACCATTTGCTGTTCACGGCCCTCACTGGGAAGGCATCTTGGTATTCCCTCTGAAGCTGGAGGTTGGCGCTTCTGAAGGCTAGAGCCTTCTTGGCACTGGTCTGTACCCTCCCTCGGCTTCGGCTTGCAGTTGGCATCGTGGAGGGCGATGATGACTGTATGCGCGGCCCTCGCAGCCTTCGGCCCTCATGGCCCATTCAAAGACAGCAAGCCTCTCCACGGCGTTGGGCGAAAGTTGAGGAAGTTCAAGGTTATAAGCCCTCAGGACTTTGCTCAACATCCCCACTGCTGGCAGCCCGAGGCCGGCTTTGAAGAAGGCTTCGAACATCACCACTTCGTAAGCCCGAGGCCTTGGTATGGCCTCTGACTTCTCCGGGACTATAAGTTGGATCTTCGCCGCAATCCTCCCTTCGTAGGCCCTACGGATAGACTCCTCTGTGGAGATCGAGGCCCTCATCTCCAGTGTTTGCTCGAACTTGTCGGATGGCGTCCGAAGGTCACTCGGCCCCAGCCGCCTCGGTGCGGGCTTCGCTGCCACAGCTGCCGCTGCCTGCAGTTGGGCGGAGCTCGAGCTCGGGCCCAAGGCCAAGGCCTTTTGAAGATGCCTTCTTTACATTTTGTGGAACTTCATCGCGAGGGGCTAAAAGCTAGCGAGGGGTGCTTCGCACGAAGCTAAGGAGGAGAAGAGAGCGAAGGGTGCAAGGCGCTGAGAAGAAAGCAAATGAGAGCGTGCCGAAGCCGCGTGTGGTAAACCCCTATTTATATGCGGTAAAATCCCGATGGTTCGTGGGCCGAACCCACTGGTAGGTGGGCCTCCAGCGAAGGCAAGCGGCCCAGCGCGCGGTAACTGTCAATTTTATAGCCGTTGCGGAGTCAGGTGATCTCCCCGAGGCCATTCTGACAGCTGGCGCAGGCGGTTATCACATGCGCATTTCGAAGCTGCCTTCGGTCCAAGCTCCGAAGGCCTATTTTTCCCTAAAGTTGTAATTTTTGGTTATTTGTCCCAAGGGCGCACGCACCCCTTCGTCCGAAGGCCTACATGCAAGGGGCTACGTTGGGGAATAAGTTTCCCTTGAACAGGGGCCAAATGACGTCAGCCTCTGATAACCTTCGCCCCAGAGCCATCACTATCGAAGCATGTTCCTTCCCGAAGAAGCTATTTCCAAGTCCTAGGGTACACTTCGGAGCCCGCTGGGGCGAAGCCCCTGAACCCCTCGAAGCCCTCTGGAGCGAAGCCCTTCAGAGCCCTCAGGAGCGAAGCCCTCAAGATTCCTTTAAAGTTTGCCAGAAGCTAAGTCTCAGGCTAATTCGAAGCTAGCCTCCGGGCCTTGTTCGAAGTAGCCTTCGAGCCTTGTTCGGAGTTAACCTTCGGGCTCTATTCGGAGTTAGCCTTCGAGCTCCTTCAGAGCTCCTCAGAGCTATGTTTCCGGACCTCTCTAGTCAATTCAAGGCCAAGTCTCCGTGACCCAGTTCGGAGCCCAGTTCGGAGTCCCGTTCGGAGTCCAGTTCGGAGTTACTTCGAAGCCCATTCGGAGTGTACTTCGAAGCCTCCCTTGCGGCCTCCGCCTGAAGAGCTCCGGCCCCTACTCCGAACCTAGGAAATATCTATGCCTCGCTATAGTGTAAAAGCCATACCGGGGGCCCCTCCGCCCTAGTATGTTGTTAGCTAGTCAAGATGTGACGTTGTCTGACACGTCTATAAAGCTATAAAGCACTTTTGTACAGTAGCTAGCTCCTTTTTTCCCTTTTTTGCCCCTATGAGCCTAGGGCTTATAGAGGGCATTTTGGTCTTTTCCTTAAGCATGCGTGCCTATAAAAGCAGGGCCAAGCCCTTGTAACAGGACACCTTCTCAGGGGCCATAAAACCCTGGAGTTCACTTCTCCACACCGAGGCATACCATGCCAAATCCACCACAACTGGACGTAGGGCTATTATCCCCTAGGGGAGGCCCGAACCAGTATAAATCCTTTCTCCCTCAGAGAGAACGCTTCGAGGTTCATTTTACACTCTGTATACACACATACAAAACCTGTGCTGTAGATAACACAATTGCTACAACATGATGTATATGGTCCAATCAGTTCTACTATTGGAGGTGGTTTTCAATATTTCATCACTTTTACCAATGACTTTAGTAAATTTGGTTATATCTACCTAATGAGGTATAAGTGGGAATCGTTTAAAAAGTTCAAGGAGTTCCAGAATGAAGTACAAAATCATACAGGAAAGACATTTAAATTTGTACGATCTGATCGTGGAGGTGAATATTTGAGCAACGAATTTAATGATCATCTAAAACATTGTAGAATCATTACACAGCTGACTCCACCTGTTACGCCTTAGTGGAATGGGTTGTCCGAAAAGATGAACCAAACCTTGCTGGACATGGTCCGGTCGATGATGAGTCAAACTGATCTTCCATTGTCTTTTTGGGACATGCTTTAGAAACTGCCACTTTCAAGTTAAATAGAGTTTCGTCTAACTCAGTAGAGAAGACACCATATCAAATATGGATTGGGAAGTGTAATAGTGTGTTTTTCTAAATATTTAGGATTGTGAAGAATATGTTAAACATTTGATGTTTGACAAGCTCACACCCAAGTCTAACAAATGCTTCTTTGTTGGATATCTTAGGGAAACCAAATGATATTGTTTTTATAATAGGGAAGAGGGCAAAGTGTTTGTCGCTTGAAATGATCTTTTTCTTGAGAAAGAGTTTCTCTCGAAAGGGATTAGTGGGAGCACATTATTTTCCAAGAAGTTTGAGAGCCACTAGAAAGTGTTTCGCTCTACTAAACAACAACTTAACGATCTGAGAGGGTTAGTCAAGGGCTAGAGCGGTTTACATTTTTAACCAATGGTTAGTGTGGCGTGTTGTTGTTGCACAACGACAAGCCTAAGACTATTCAAAAGTTGTGATAGTGCTAGTCTCTAAGAAATGGGTTGAAGCCATAAGATTTGAGTTAGAGTTCATGTGAGAAAACCAAGTTAGGAACTTTGTCGATCCATCCGATGGTGTAAAAACTATCGAGTGCATATGGATCTTTAAGAAAAAGATAGATGTTGATGGAAATGTTCACATCTATAAAGTATGATTGGTGGTGAAAGGTTTCAAACAAATTCAAGGTGTTGATTATGATGAAACATTTTTGCCCATCACAATGCTTAAGTCTATCCAGATGATCCTAGTAATTCCTGTATTTTATGATTACAAGATATACAAATGGATGTCAAGATGATTTTCCTTAATTGAAACCTAAGTAAGGATGTACATTACACAGCTTGAAGGTCTTGATGATCAAAATGTTAGGAAAGTTTGCTAGTTGGAAAAGTCTATTTATGGGCTGAAGCAAGCTTCTCAGAGTTGAAATCTTTGTTTTGATGAAGTAGTCAAAGGGTTTGACTTCATCCAAACATAATAAGAGCCTTGTGTTTACAAAAATACCAGTGGGAGCGCACTTGTGTTTTTGGTCTTATATGTGGAGGACATATTGTTGATCAGAAATGATATTCCTATGTTAGATGTTGTCAAGTCTTCGTTGAGAGAACATTTCTCAATGAAAGATCTTGGAGAGGCAGCATACATTTTGGGCATAAAGATTATAGATATAGACTAGAAGGCTAATTGGATTAAGCCAGAATTTGTACATTGACAAGGATTTGAAATGTTTCAAAATACATAATTCTAACAAAGCAAGACTCAGTATCCTTCGACACCTAGTGAGTTGGAGAAGATGAGTGTGACCCCATATACCTCCATGATTTGGTCCATCATGTATGCCATGTCATGTATACACCTAGATGTTCCTTATGCTCTAAGTGTTACAATCAAATATCAGTCAAACTTGAGTAAAGTCACAGGGCTGTTGTAAAGAGTATCCTTAAGTACTTGAGAAGAACTGAGGATATGTTCCTAGTATGCGGAGGTGAGGAGAAGCTCATTGTATGTGGTTACACTGATGCTAGCTTCCAAACTACAAGGATGATTCGGATAGTAGTCTAGCTTATGTTCTGCCTCAATGGAGGCTCAGTGTTGAAAAAGTTCCAAGAAAGAAATGGTTGTTGATATCACTATATACGAGATCATATTGAGAGGTGATGTGAAGATATACAAGTTGCACACAGATTTGAACATAGCGGATATGTTGACTAAACCTCTTTCTCAGCACAAGAATGAGGCGCACTTGAGTTCCATGGGTATTAGATACTTGTGTAAGTTAGTTATGTGTATGTGAGAGATTGTGTCATGTCGATGCTTATGTAATTTTTATAATTGTTATCTTATTCCTTGAATAAATGTCATTTACATTGATTAAGGAGTTGATGACTTGTTTGTGAAACTCTTTGTTATATAATGATGTTGTTCAAAATGATCCCCAATCGGATATCATCATGTGGGAAAGTGA
>JAAALK010000285.1:22050534-22170058 GCA_019279435.1 Zizania palustris | reverse complement strand
TTTAGATTCGTCAGCTAGCTCTCAAGTAGAGGTGACAATTAGATGGTTTGGCTTTACCGAGGTCGTTCCTCTAGTTCCAATTTCTATGCACCTCCGGTAAATCATATATATAGCAGAACCGATGGTAGTACTGCTAACACCATCATGTCTCTAGACCCAACATATACGGCCGATACAAGCAACTACGTGCATGCCCTAGCTAACCCTGTTTACTGCACGCCACCTACACCTGCGCCAGTTCTTCCTGTGTTGCCTGCACCACACACAAATGCATAGGTCTGAGAACGCCACATACCTATAGCCAGCACGTGAGGAAGACCCCCACGGCCGACATGCCGACATACCACCATGTGTCATGCCCCCGCATGAGAGACGCGCAAGCAATGGGCCAGGATGACATAGAGGAGCAGATCCACACACTATTTAGAGAGTGCACCGGCTTCGTACCTAGGGGTCGGCTAGGTTTTACCGGAAACCATATCCTGACCATTTCAACACTATACCATACCGCGCGGCTAAAGAGTACCTGATTTCACTAAGTTCAATGGTATGGATAGCAAAACCACACTAGAGCACATCAGTCAGTTTTTAGCACAGTGTGGAGAAGCTAGTGGGTCCGAACGCTTTAAAACATATACTATTTTCTCTCTCACTATCAGGCACCGCGTTCACTTGGTTTCGGTGCTACCTCCGAACTCTGTACACACATGGGCTGAATTGGAGCAGAAGTTCCATGACTATTTATACACAGGTGAGACAGACCTAGGCTATCACACTTGACATCGGATAGACAGAAATCTAGCGAGAGTGTCTTAGAGTACGTCAAGCGCTTTAGAGATACCAGAAACCAGTGTTTTAGTCTTAACATTTTAGAAAGGGATTTGGCGGATCTAGCATTCAATTGGTTGCGTTCTGAAATTAAAGACATATTAGACAACCAAACCTTTTGGAAATGAGCTAAGTCTTACAACAGGCTCTAGTTCAGGAAGGCCGGGTCCAGGATAAGAAGTTTGTCAAGACATTTAACAAGCCTATGGCTGAAGTCCACATTATAGAGCACTCCGACGCGGAAGAATCAGAGGAGGAAGAAGATTCGGCTGAGATGTATGCGACTGGATAGGTTTGGAAGCTAAGAGGAAACTCGTTACCTGCTCCGAGTTTGCGGTCATCTCCCACTAAGAGTCGGCCTAGCGAAGTCAAATACTCGTTGATATAACTAAGTGCGATAAAATATTTGATTTCCTCTTGAAGAACCAGCTTCTCAGATTGCCTAAAGTCCAAGTCATTCCATCTACCATGAGCTAATAAATGCCCCTACTGTAAGTGGCATGATTCGCATTCACATTATACTAACGACTGCAATGTTTTCATCGATATGTTCAATTGGCCATAGAGGAAGGACGATTGAAAATAGACCATAGTCCAAAGATGAAGTTGGACAAAGACCCCTTTCCTTGTAAACACCGTCGACCTCACAAGAAGAGGGTGCTGATTCGGCCAAAGAAGGCCGAGTTCAACTAAAGGGAATGCGGTCATTATTGGAGAATCGTGAACACACACACTCGTACGAAAAAAACCCTACAGTAGAAGTACGGAAACGAAATGTCAACACGTCTTCTTCAGCTAGGGCTCGCAAGAAGCCAAAGGTGACATATCAGATGCTATTTAACAAGCATCAGAAAAAGCTAAGGAAACAGTACCCCGCGCAAGAAGGCTAAGACAACCGAAGGGGCCAAACAGTCGGAGGGTGGCTTCGGACCACGGTGGCCGAACCTTCCGCACAGTGGCTTCGAACCCCAGTGGCCGAACCCTGCGAGGAACGAGTTCGGACCCTAGTATTTGAACCCTTCACACAATGTGTTCGGACCCTAGTGGCCAAGCAAAAACTCCACTCTAGACAAACCCGCTGGCAGGAGGCTTCGGCCCACAGTGGTCGAACATACCTCCGGCCTGGCAGGACGCTTCGCTGATATGGTCTGAAATCCCTTCGACATGGCCAAGCCCCCTCCAGGCGGTGGGTTTGGCTCGTAGTGGGTGAAGCCACTAGAGTCGCCGATGCCTGCGCCGTACGATTGGACAGGGACCGCGTGGGCTCGTACACCTTACCCTAGAGTACCCTTCACAATATAATGTTGTCCCTTATTTCCTTCAGAGTATTATAACTGGCAGGGACAAACAGACGTGGCAAAGGGAGACATTGTCCATAGGCTATCCGTGGTACCTCCGAATCGACTCGCACGGGACGGAGCCAAGGAAGATGTACGTGAGAGAGGCGAAGGATAGGGAGTCTAAAGCCATCACAGTCAAAGTAGGGTCTCAGGAAGTCTCAATCCCGAGTGCCCTCTCGCCGAAGCCCGATGGAGGTAAGTCCCCTAGCCCAGCCAAGGCAAGCACCGGAGCCTGGTCCGATCAGCTGAGCGAGGCCGGTCCGACCGATAGGGTCTGCAGCGAGGCACCCTCCAACTGTAAAGCATTCGAGGCTGATCTGGGTGGTACCCCTTCGGCCAAAGATCACAGAAATAGAACAGTGGCGCCTGGTACAAAGCCACAACCATCTTGGGCCCCTCTAGGCATGTCGAAATCATAGAAAAGATGCCTACAACGCCTACGGGCATAGGATATGCACGAGAAAAAGGGCCCGAGGAGGAACGAGACACTATCTTGAGGAAATTCGCCCTCAGCCAGCTACGAGATAGGTATCGAAGATCAAGATGGTTGAAATAACCAACCTGACTCCCATTCCAAGCGACGACGACGATGACATGCTTGACGATGATTATATGCCTGTCTCCAAGGGACCCGCACATCAGGCGATGGACATAAACGTCATCATGCTACCCGCCGAGTTCTCCCTACCACATGACGAGGCCAAGGTCACTCAGTTGCACCTCGGTCCACGCAATTCTATTTTTGAGAAACCCGAGGATATGTCTCACCACCTGAAGCCTCTCTACGTCAGAGGTCACATCGATGAAAAGTTGATCTCTAGAATGCTCGTCGATGGTGGTGCTACTGTTAACCTATTGTCTTACTCTCTATTGAAGAAGCTTGGCAGGGGAAAGGAAGACTTGGAGAAAACTAATATAATGCTCAATGGCTTCAACGATGAGATTTCCGAGGCAAAAGGCGTACTCTCCATGGATTTGACGGTAGGTAACAAGACATTACCAACATAATTCTTCGTCATTGATGTGCAACGTAACTACAGCGTGCTACTCTGGTGTGACTGGATTCACGCAAATTGTTGTATTCCTTCTACTTTGCATAAATGCCTAATACAGTGGGACGGCGATGACGTAGAAGTCATACCAGCCGACACTTCGGCTAGGTAGCATTGGCCGATGTGTCCATTGACACCATCCACAACAAAGTAGAGTGTCTATCGGGTAGAGACCTTTTGGATTACGACTTCATTAGCGTGTCCGGGGGACATTTTGTACAAGTGTCTATAAAGCCAGCTTGTGTAACATGGCTATTTCTAAATTAGTAACCATGTCTAGCAAAAGTAATTTGATTGTAAGTCTCGCGTAGAGCAATACTGGTCTTCTAAAGACGATAGTGCCGAAGCCAATGAATATTTCAGCGAAGTAGAGATGTTAGGGCAACATTTTGCATCGACTGATCCCTTAGAAGAAGTCGATATTGGAAATGGTGACATTCCAAGGCTGACTTTTGTAAACCAAAATTTACAAGCTGATGAGAAGGCCGAAGTAATAAGTACTTTTGTCATACATTGATTGTTCACATGGAGTATATGATATGCCCGGATCAAGCCGCAAGCTTGTGCAGCATCGGTTACCTATTAAACCCGGGTTTAGGCCTTATAAACGCCCCCCTCGTCGCTTTAATTTGGCCGTGTATGACTGAGTTAAAGAAGAGGTGGAACGACTACTCAAGGCAGAGTTTATTAGGCCATGCAGGTATGCCGAATGGGTCGCTAATATTGTGCCTGTAGAAGAAAGGGAGCAGAAAAATACGAGTTTGTATGATTTCAGGGACCTGAACATAGCCACTCCAAAAGATGAGTATCACATGCCGATAGCTGACATGTTGATCAACGATGCTTCAGGTCACAAGGTACTAAGTTTTCTTGGTGGCAACGCTGGTTACAATCAAATTTTTATGGCCGAAGAGGACGTCTACAAGACAACCTTTCAATGCCCTGGTTTTGTCGGCTTGTTCGAGTCGGTCGTTATGACTGTTGGTTTAAAGAATGCTGGCACCACCTATCAATGTTCTATGAACTTGATCTTTCATGACTTGCTACGAGTTATGTTAGAAGTATACATAGATGACGTTGTGGTCAAATCGGATGCTATAGGAAACCACATAGCCAATTTGAAAGTTGCTTTTGATAGGATATGACAGTATGGCTTAAAACTGAACCCACTCAAATGTGCTTTTGGCGTGTCGGTAAGCAAGTTCTTAGGATTCATGATTCATGAAAGAGGTATCGAAATTGATCCTAAGAGGCTTAAAAAGATTAGAAACTTTGTAGCGCAAACATGCAAGAAAGATGTGCAAACATTACTAAGCAAGATTAATTATTTGTGTCGCTTTATATCCAACCTGTCTGGCAAAATTGATGCTTTTGTCCCCATACTCCGGCTAAAGAATGAAGCCGAGTTCGCTTGGTGGGCAAGTCAGCAAAATGCCTTTGAAAGGATTAAAGAGTGCTTGTCATCGCCACCCATGGTGAGAGAAGGATGGAATTCCCTTTCAGTTGTGCATCACTACAGAAGATAGCGTGATAGGAGTCGTACTAACATAGGAGGTGGAGGGAAAAGAGTACATCATGACATTCTTGAGCCACTGCCTACTTGATGCCGAAACCAGGTACGTGTTCATGGAACATTTGTGTTTATCACTTTATTACGCATGTACCAAATTACGTCACTATGTTCTTCCTAGCACATGTATCGTCACTTGCCAAACGATGTTATAAAATACATGTTGAAAAAGCCGATTCTAAGTGGAAGAATCAGAAAGTTTTTGGCCTATGCTTTAATTGAATATGATTTGGCTTATGAACCATTAAGAGCTATGAAAGGCCAATTGTCGCTAATTTTATAGTTCATCGCCACGTAGATGTCAATTGGAGTAATGACATTGCTCTATTTGAAGTAGTGCCCTGGAAGCTTTTTTTGATGGTTCAACTTGTAAGAATGGCCAAGGTATCGGGGTAGTTCTCATATCACCTAGGGGAATGCACTTTGAAACTACGGCCCGTTTAGAATTTCCCTCTACTAATAACCAAGCTGAATATGAAGCATTATTGCTAGGAATGACTTGCTAGAATCCATAGGTGCCAAACATGTTCATGCGCATGGTGATTCCTTGTTGGTAGTACAACAAGTGGAAAAAAGTGCTCAATGTTTTAATGGCTTGCTAAATAGTTACTTGGATAAATGTTTGGACATAGTTGCTACTTTCGACGACTTTAAAATTTCTCATGTGTCAAGAGAAGCCAACTCGATTGCAAATGATTTGGCTTAGCAAGCATCTGGTTATCAAGTCAGGAGAGGAAAATTTTCTACACAGAAAAGGCCAATGCTTGAACTCACTACCGAAGCAAGGAGCTTCAGGCAGATGCGAGGTCCGCTGGACCAGTCCGGGTCAGACCAATCCGGGCACCGGAGGGTGTTGCGTGCTGGAACCTCGTGCTGGAACCCTTCATCCACCGAAGAGCCCTACGTGCTAGAATACTCATGCCGAAGTTAAATTTGTGTTGCTAGATGAAGTGTTATATCACCGAACTATTGATGGGGTACTATTAAAATGTTTGGATGTTGA
Organism: Zizania palustris; assembly: GCA_019279435.1. Taxonomy (NCBI): domain Eukaryota; kingdom Viridiplantae; phylum Streptophyta; class Magnoliopsida; order Poales; family Poaceae; genus Zizania; species Zizania palustris. The sequence continues at coordinate 22,164,265 of JAAALK010000285.1, read as the reverse complement.
TCCGTCTAGAATAGCTATAGGAGAAGTCCATGAAGGGCTTTGTGGCACTCATCAGTCGCCCCAGAAAATGAGTTGGATGCTCAAAAGAGCAGGTTTCTATTGGCCGACTATGACTGAGGACTGTTTAAGTAGTATAGAGGGTGTGAAGCATGTCAAAGGTTTGGTAATATCCAATTAGTTCCTGCATCGCTACTTAATCCTATTATAAAGCCATGGCCGTTCTGAGGTTGGGGACTAGACTTCATCGGCCAGATTCATCCTCCCTCTTCAAAAGGGCATCGATTCGTGTTTATGGCAATAGACTACTCCACTAAATGGACTGAAGCCAAGCCTCTCAAGATATGACTCACAATGAGATAACTGATTTTATCTTGGAGCACATTATACATAGATTCGGTATTCCCCAAACTTTCACTACAGACCAGGGTACTTCATTCATTGCTAAAGAAGTGAGAGACTTTGCCAAATTTTATGGTATTAAGTTAATAAAGTCTTCACCATATTATGCTCAGGCCAATGGTCAGACCGAGTCTAGTAATAAAACTATGATTAAGCTCATTAAGAAGAAAATTGAAGAATTCCCTAAAAGGTGGCATGAAGTGCTTTTAGAAGCATTGTGGGCTTGTAGAGTTGCAAAGCACGGTGCTACCAAAGTTAGTCCATATGAGTTAGTATATGGGAAAGAAGCCGTTCTTCCCATAGAGGTGGATCTTGGCTCTTTAAGATTTCTTAAGCAAGATGGTTTATCGGTCGATGAATATGAAACTCTTTTGAAAGACAATTTAGATAAGTGACCGATAAGAGATTATGGCTTCACAAGCTATAGAGAAAGACAAAAGAAGAATAGCTAGAGCTTACAATAAGAAAGTTATACCAAAATCGTTTCAAGTTGGTGACTTAGTTTGGAAGACGATTTTGCCCTTAGGCATTAAGAGCCCCAAATTTGGCAAATGGTCGCCTAGTTGGGAGGGTCCCTTCAAAATAGTCGAAATCGTTCCAAGTAATGCATATTTATTAGAGTCTCTACAAGGAGAGCGATTTCGAAGGGCCTTGAATGGCAAGTATTTGAAGAAATACTTCCCAAGTGTGTGGAAAAGCGCTTGAAAGTGTCGAAAGGCCGATATGAAAGGTATCGTCCTTAGCCCGTTATACTTTTAGTTCACTCAGTTCACTAAAAGGAAGGGGCATGTGTTCATAGCAAAAAAGTCATTAATGGTCAAGATTGTCAAAATATCAATTTTGGTAATTTGGGCAAAAAATACACGTGTCCATTAAGCCTTGGGCTTCAGAAGACTTCCAGTGGCCTGCTACCTTCGGCCCGAAGGCCTTCGGAGGCCTACCTCAACAAAGCTTCGACCCAAGGAGCAGGCTTCGCAGGCCTTGCCGAAGGCCCACTTCGGGCTGATTTTCAGACATAGAGTTTGAATCTGATTCTGGCTAATTTTATCCCTAAGTTTGATTAGACCGAATCCTACCAAATTAATCTTAGAGATAAGAAGACTAGCCTCTATAGATATAGGGGTGAGGCCGGTTCATTAAGCACCCAACACAAATCAATCACAAAGCCCTAGCTTTGAACCATACCTTTACTTTTATTTACTTTTCTGCAACCTTCATAGGTTTTCCTGGAAGCCCTCCACTAGCCACGACGAACCCGTGGTAAGCCTTGCTACTTCGCTCGTGAAGTACCTATTAATCTACATAACAGATTGCTATCGCCTTGTTACTTCACCTGTGAAGTATCCGTTAATCTACGTAACAGATTGCTACCTTCGTTTCCCTACTACAACACTTAGAAGATTCAGTCCCTAGGCCGAATTGGCAGTTGAACTCTATTCTGTTGCATTCATGCTCGAAGCCCCATCGCCGGAGGTGTCCAAAGCTAGGAGGCTGGTTTCGGAGGTCGTCAGAATACCCTTCGGCGAAATCCTTGCTTCGAGTACCCATGTCAGACCATCACGCTATTATAGGTTTGACCAAGTCCCGCATGCTAGCATGCTCCGTAGCAGGCTTTGTCACGTCAAGCTTCGCCATGCTTGTACTCCGCTCTGGACAAAGTCATGCCAGTGCGTTGCGTTTGGAATATTTTTTCATGTCAGAGACTTCGCACCGAACCCCATTGTTTGGAGGTGATTTAGCGTTGAGATCTGTTCAGAGCCTGCCTTCGGTCTGATCAGTCCGAACGTTGAAGACTACCTTTAGCGTGACCCTTTGCATTAGATGTTGAAGGTACCCTTCAGTGGAAACCTTCGCATAGTACAGTCCGAATCAGTTAGGCTCCGTTCAGCTTGCTGGTTTACCTGGCAACTTCACCCCCCTTGCCACTATTAAGGGTATTCGGAACACGACGTCAGTGTTGCGTTACGCTTAGGCTTGTCCCTAAGTATCCGCACACTTTTGGATCGTCAAACTAAACCAAGTGTGGGGGCACGTTTTCATGTCAACAAACTCCTAGGGTGATCATATACAAAATATAACAGTCTTAGGTATATACCGAAGCCCATAGTTTAGACGGAGCCTCTTGTAGTGGTATTCAGGACCCTTCGTCTCTAATTTTACAAAGGGCTTCGTATTGAAATGTCTTTGCATGATGGCTTCGCGTAGGACTTTTTGCCACTTGTATGGAGTTAAGATTCTTTACACCAATAGTTACATTGATAGAATAGATTCCCTTATAGAACTAAGTAATGATGCTCTTTCTAATAGCAGCAATAACCAAGTCTCTTGATCATCAATGGTGGATCTTCCAAAGCAGGGTGTCATCTTTTATCTTAACCAGTTAGGGTGAATGTTAGACAACCACATGCATAGTATTGTCTTGCTTAACAAGGCTATTAAAACGGTTTTGCGATTTGGAGCATGGAGTTGGGAGTCATGCATATGATGTTACCCTAACGAAGAAGAGTCACATATGATGTGATTAGCAAGTGTTCCTTACCTATGTCACATAGCTTCTAGTTTTGATGCCAAAGCTCACTAGGAGTTAATTGAATAGGGATCTTGTGCAACTATTTGTCGTTAGAAGGAAAGCGACTATTTTTAAATATAGTGGAACATCTTTTATTTTATAGAATATCAATATAACATAGTGCTGAACCTTGCATTATTTTTGTAGATCATGGCACCTACTATAAGGAACACTTCAGTTTTTAATTTGTGATCCATTCTAGAGAGAGAACAACTTAATGGAACAAACTTTATTGACTAGTACTGAAACTTGAGAATTGTTCTCAAGCAAGAGAAAAAGGATTACATTCTAGAGGAACCCCACCCTAATGAACCCAAGGATGATACACCCCTCGCTAATAGACTTACAATCAAGCTAAAAGGCGCGCTTATGAGAAGAAAGCTAGTCATTCAATTTATGTCAGTTGTCTCATGCTTGACTATATGTCCTATGAGCTCCAAAACAAATATTAGAATAGAGATGCATACAATATGATCGTAGGGCTAAAGGCCATGTTTGAGAACCAAGCACGAACTGAGAGATATAACATCTCAAAGTCAATATTTGCATGTAGTTTGGTAGAGGGAAGTCCAGTGAGTCCTCATATAATCAAGATGATTGGTTATAATGAGAACTTCGAGAAACTAGGTTCTACCCTCAACTCTGATTTGGCCGTGGATATTATTGTTTAGTCGCTCCCTACGAGCTTCAAGCCATTCATCATGAACTTTCATATGAATGGCATGAAGAAGACAATGGTTAAATTGCATGGGATGCTCAAGATAGCCGAGGAGAGTATAAAAAAGAATCCTAGTCATGTGATGATGGTTCAAAAGGAGAATAAAAAGAGGAAATTCAAGGGTAAGGCTGGAGCTCTAGATGCAATCTCGAACTCAAAGTCTAAACCAGCTAGAAAGTCCAAGTTAGGATCTGTTGGTACTGATATTTGCCACCACTGCCACAATCCCGATCATTGGGAGAGAAATTGCAAATTGTACCTAGCAGAACAAAAAAAGAAAAAGGGAAGTGTGTCTCCCGTTTCAGGTATAAATGTTATTGAAATTAATCTTGCTACTCGTCCAAGTGATTCATGGATATTTGATACCAGGTCAATGATTCATACATGCAAATCGTTGTAGGGGCTGAGTAGAGCAAGAAAGTGTGCGAGAGGTGAATTGGATGTCCCTATTGGTAATGGTGTAAAAGTTGCAGTGTTGGCCATTGGTGTTTATTCATTGTCGCTTTGTTCAGGATTTAGTTTTGGAGTCGAATAATTGTTATTTTATTCTCGCTTTGAGCAGAAACATTATTTTTTATTCATGTTTAGAGGAATATGATTTTGAATTTGTAATAGAGAATAAGTGTTGTTCAATATTTTTGGATGGTATGTTCTGTGGTGTTTGTCTATTGATGAATGCCCTATATATCCTGAATCTTGATGACACACATGTTTATAACATTAGTACAAAGAAACCTCAATTAAATTATTTCAATCCCACATATATTTGGCATTGTAATTTGGGTCATATAAATGATAAGTGCATGCATAAGATCAAAAAAGATGGGTTTTTAGAGTCATTTAATTTTGAACCACATGACACATGTGAGTCTTGTTTACTTGACAAGATGATAAAATATGTCTTTCACTATTCACAGTGAAAGGGCAAATGAAATATTGGCCATTATACATACTGATGTGTTGGGGGAGTAAGTTTCCCTTGAATAGGGGCCAAATGACGTCAGCCTCTGACAACCTTCGGCTCGGAGCCCATCACTGTCGAAACATGTTCCTTCCCGAAGAAGCTGTTTCTAAGTCCCAGGGTACACTTCGGAGCCCGCTGGGGCGAAGCCCCCAAACCCCCTCGAAGCCCTCTGGAGCGAAGCCCTTCGGAGCCCTCAGGAGCGAAGCCCTCAAGATTCCTTAAAGTTTGCTAAAAGCTAAGCTCAGGCTAACTTCGAAGCTAGCCTCCGGGCCTTGTTCGAAGTTAGCCTTCGAGCCTTGTTCGGAGTTAACCTTCGGGCTCTGTTCGGAGTTAGCCTTCGAGCTCCCTCCGGAGCTCCTCTGAGCTAGTTTCCGGACCCTCTCTAGTCAATTCAAGGCCAAGTCTCCGAGACCCCAGTTCGGAGCCCAGTTCGGAGTCCCGTTCGGAGTCCAGTTCGTAGTATACTTCGAAGCCCCATTCGGAGTGTACTTCGAAGCCTCCCTTGCGGCCTCCGCCTGAAGAGCTCTGGCCCCTACTCCAAACCCAGGAAATATCTACGCCTCGCTACAATGTAAAAGACATACCGGGAGCCCCTTCGCCCCTAGTATGTCGTTTAGCCGGTCAAGATGTGACGTCGTCTGACACGTCTGTAAAGCTGTAAAGCACTTTTGTACAGTAGCTAGCTCCTTTTTCCCATTTTGCCCCTATGAGCCTAGGGCTTATATAGGGCATTTTGGTCTTTTCCTTAAGGCTTGCGTGCTTATAAAAGCAGGCCAAGCCCTTGTAATAGGACACCTTCTCCAGGGGCCATGAAACCCTGGAGTTCACTTCTCCACACCGAGGCATACCATGTCAAATCCACCACAACTGGACGTAGGGCTATTATCCCCTAGGGGAGGCCCGAACCAGTATAAATCCTTTCTCCCTCTGAGAGAACCCTTCGAGGTTCATTTTACACTTTGTATACACACATACAAAACCTGTGCTATAGCTAACACAATTGCTACAATAGTTGGCACCGTCCGTGGGGACCTTAGTCCTAAAAGCTAAGTTCTCTGCCACTGTCTGCAACTCGAAGTACGCTTGAGGGGGGAGCTTCGAAGCTTTCTTGCTTCGCACACCCTTCGGCAAGGGGCTTCAGGTGCAGTTCGAAGGTCGTCTTCGCCTTCTCCCATCCTTTGCATTTCGGAGCTCACCCTCCAGCAAGGGGCTCCGCTTGGTGTGTCGAAGGCCGTCAAAGCCCCACGGGCTACGAGGCAAGCTTTCAGCCACTTGACGAGGTATGTACGCTATCCGAAGTACCACTTCGATGTACAATTTTGTAGTAACCTTGATATAAAATTGAAGCCCAGGCTTCGCCTTAAATCGAAGACCCGCTTCGCCTTAAATTCGAAGCCTTGCTTCGCCTTTAAAGCAAACTTTTGCTCCATCTTATTGAAAAACCCGAAGCTTTGCTTCAGCCTTATATAAAATTCGAAGCCTTGCTTCACTTTACAAAAATCCGAAGCATCCCTCCGAAGGCTACACAGCGCCTCTTGGCCCGTAGCAGTGGGCTTTGAGACTTCCGAAGTTGCCAAAAAGGCACACCCCTTCGCATTTTAATTGCCCGCACCAGCAATGGCTATGTCCCTAGCTGCCACAAGCAAGGGGGGAAGCATGTATGCGAAGTGTGCGAATGTAATACGCAGTACGAGCAGTGACAAAGCTAAAACGTTCGAAGTCATAAAACAATGCGAAGCATACAGACGAAGTATGCAAATACAATAAACTCCATTCATTGAATGATAATTGAGAAGTATGTTACAAATGTACTTCGAAAACAAAACTACGAGTAGTCTGTATCTAAGCCTAAGAAAAAGCGAGCTCGAGGCCCCAGCCCTCGCTTGCCCTTCTTTCGGCCAGGGCCCCCTCGGCTGGACGAAGCCTCGTCGGAGCCTGCTCTCCCACGTCCGGTTCATCCACGCCCCGGAGCCCACAAATCTCGCCTTCCACTTTGCAGGTCGCTCCAAGTCTGCGAGGCAGGCGACGCCATGTCGAAGGCAGAAAAGTATAAAGCTTTGTCACCTGCCAAGGTTGTTCGCGAAGGCAAAGATGAAGAACTCTGAAGGGACTCCATCTTAACGATGGCCAGCAGATCCTGAACTACTTCGGGGATGGCTTCACCGTTAGGCCCCCTCGGATGTTTAAACCGAGGGGGGCCTTCAGACCTAGCTGCCTCGAGGACTGCCCACAACTAGCGAAGTTCTTCAGAGTCCTCAAGTACTTCGAATTAAACATTCGGAGGCTGAGCCTAGGCAGGTATAAAGCACCCCGCATTCATATTAATAAGCTGATAAGTTTTTACAAGCCCTACAACTAAGAATTACAAGGAGCCTAAGGAGATCTACACCTTCGGAGACGGAGGTGCCGACATTGAAGGCTGATTTGGCGAGGCAAGCGCTTTGGCTCGGCGAATGCGGAGGGCCTTCTGAAGCTAGAGGACTGCTTCGTAGCCTTGGTCCTTCCAAGGCTCCTGAAGTTGCCGCCAAGCTCCGTGGACGCCAGCCGGAGGCATCACCAAGTGCTGGCATCCGAAGGCCACCGGGGTCACGGAGGTTGCTGCTTCGAGCTGGTTGCACCCCGCGTCGTGAAGCATTTGCAACACTCCATGACCCGCCACTCGGCTAGCCATCAGGGCGAAGCCCTTTAGAGACTGCTCCGCCGTCGAAGCCACCACCTTCAAGAATGCAGCGCGGTCCCCAATTGGATCCTGGCCGCCGAAGTCCGGAGCCTGACATTCGGTCCCTATTTGTTGTAGGACCTCGGTCAGGCTCAGAGTGGCTTCGTCGATGTTCCCAACAACAAAATTCTCAAGTGATTGGGCTCAGTTGGCGGAGTTCAGAGTTCTCCTTCGCTAGCTGGGCTTCGGCATCCTTTTGCAGCCTGAAGCTCTGCTCGGAGCCTGTCGGTCTCCGAGGCCAAGGTTTCCTAGCCTTGTTCAGCCTCAGCCCTCGCCGCCTCGGCCTCGGCCCTCGCCGCCTCGGCTGAAGCTTCGGCCCACCTTCGCTTCTTGGCTTCCACCGAGACTTCACGTCGGAAGGCCTCCTTCTCCTTCCGCCAAGCGCATCATCCGCCTGTCTGCAAAAGTCGAAACTTTGCGTTCAGCGCGAAGGCCTGGAAAAATTCAAGAAGTCATAAGTGTTGATCAAAGATGAAGGTTGTACTCGAAGGCTGCATCAGACTTCGCTCACCTGGATAAGGGCTTCGTTCCTGTTGATGAAGAGGTCCATGGGGTTTGAGCGGCTGAGTTGAGCCACCAAGCCCCCTACCTCCACAGTTGTGCAGCCCTCATGAATGTTGTTGATGGCCGCCTCCGTCACGGCCCCCTTCAGCCAAAGAGGCTAGACAATGTCCTCCACCACAACTGCCTGCACTTGCTTCGGCAAAGCTGAGTTTTGATTCGCTACCTCCACCACCTCGACTTCCTCGTCGCCTTGGAGGTCCCCTTCGTCACGACCACTGCCTCCGTCTTCTTCAGACAAGGAGCTGTCGGACTCCGAGCTGCTGCTGCCGCTGCCGCTGCTGCTGCTGGAGGCCTCTGCGGGCTTCGGCGCAGTGAGCCTCGCACCGGCATCATCTTCTACAAAAAAGATTGAGTCAAAATCCACGTATAAAAGAGAAGTATGTTTGAAGCGGTTACCTTCATTGGAGATTTCTTTGAAGGTGGAGGGGTCAATGTGTGCCCCCAATCCCTTCGCTGCGAAGTTGGCGCATAGGCCTCCGCACCTGAAGTCGTGCTTGTCGAGGCCTTTGTTACCTCCTTGGTAGCCGAAGCATTTGTGGGCTCCGATTCCGTTTGAGGGTCCGCGGCCGCTACTTCCTCCGGAGTAGAGGCTTCGGTCGCGGGGACCTCCAGACGAGCCCTCGAAGTTCTGGGCTCGTCGTCATCCCCTCTCTTCCTCTTGGCGCCGGTTGTCGGGGCTGCGAGGTGGGAGAAGTCCGGCAGGGCCGGGACCTCTTCAGTAGCTGAGCAGGGTCCACACCCTATTCCAGTGCTCCAAAGACCCCACCGAAGCAAGCCGTTGGGCTTGCTCCTCCGGTGTCGGAGCCCCAACAACATTCTCCGCCGCCAGCAACGGCCTACTCCGGAGTCCTCACTTCGAGATGGGCTTCATAATATTCAAGTCAGAGTAAAGTTTTTGGCGAAGTATGAAAGTGTAAAGGTTTCAAAGTCTTACAGAGACGTTCAAATGCCACCTCGTTTAGGCCCCCTCGGCCCGAAGCTTGGAAGAGCCCCTTCGGCCAATAGCGCGCAAGGGGGCTGAGCCGGAGGGTGATGAACTCCTCCGTGAGGTCCCTCATGCTCATCTTCATGGCAACCTTCCGAAGGAGCGAGATCCTTGAGCGAAGGGTGTCTGGGCTAGTCTTCACCACCCCTTCACGCCGGTATGAGATAAGGGCATTAGTACTCCGAAGGGGAGAGTTCACGCCGACGGAGGCGTAGAACCATTCTTGATCCCACTTCGAGTACCATTTGCTGTTCACGGCCCTCACTGGGAAGGCATCTTGGTATTCCCTCCTGAAGCTGGAGGTTGGCGCTTCTGAAGGCTAGAGCCTTCTTGACACGGTCTGTACCCTCCCTCGGCTTCGGCTTGCAGTTGGCATCGTGGAGGGCGATGATGACTGTATGCGCGGCCCTCGCAGCCTTCGGCCCTCATGGCCCATTCAAAGACAGCAAGCCTCTCCACGGCGTTGGGCGAAAGTTGAGGAAGTTCAAGGTTATAAGCCCTCAGGACTTTGCTCAACATCCCCACTGCTGGCAGCCCGAGGCCGGCTTTGAAGAAGGCTTCGAACATCACCACTTCGTAAGCCCGAGGCCTTGGTATGGCCTCTGACTTCTCCGGGACTATAAGTTGGATCTTCGCCGCAATCCTCCCTTCGTAGGCCCTACGGATAGACTCCTCTGTGGAGATCGAGGCCCTCATCTCCAGTGTTTGCTCGAACTTGTCGGATGGCGTCCGAAGGTCACTCGGCCCCAGCTGCCTCGGTGCGGGCTTCGCTGCCACAGCTGTCGCTGCCTGCAGTTGGGCGGAGCTCGAGCTCGGGCCCAAGGCCAAGGCCTTTGAAGATGCCTTCTTTAACATTTTGTGGAACTTCAGTCGCGAGGGGCTAAAAGCTAGCGAGGGGTGCTTCGCACGAAGCTAAGGAGGAGAAGAGAGCGAAGGGTGCAAGGCGCTGAGAAGAAAGCAAATGAGAGCGTGCCGAAGCCGCGTGTGGTAAACCCCTATTTATATGCGGTAAAATCCCGATGGTTCGTGGGCCGAACCCACTGGCTAGGTGGGCCTCCAGCGAAGGCGAAGCGGCCCAGCGCGCGGTAACTGTCAATTTTATAGCCGTTGCGGAGTCAGGTGATCTCCCCGAGGCCATTCTAACAGCTGGCGCAGGCGGTTATCACATGCGCATTTCGAAGCTGCCTTCGGTCCAAGCTCCGAAGGCCTATTTTTCCCTAAAGTTGTAATTTTTGGTTATTTGTCCCAAGGGCGCACGCACCCCTTCGTCCCGAAGGACTACATGCAAGGGGCTACTGTTGGGGAATAAGTTTCCCTTGAACAGGGGCCAAATGACGTCAGCCTCTGATAACCTTCGCCCCGGAGCCCATCACTATCGAAGCATGTTCCTTCCCGAAGAAGCTGTTTCCAAGTCCCAGGGTACACTTCGGAGCCCGCTGGGGCGAAGCCCCTGAACCCCCTCGAAGCCCTCTGGAGCGAAGCCCTTCGGAGCCCTCAGGAGCGAAGCCCTTCGGAGCCCTCATGAGCGAAGCCCTCAAGATTCCTTAAAGTTTGCCAGAAGCTAAGTCTCAGGCTAACTTCGAAGCTAGCCTCCGAGCCTTGTTCGAAGATAGCCTTCGAGCCTTGTTCGGAGTTAACCTTCGGGCTCTATTCGGAGTTAGCCTTCGAGCTCCCTTCAGAGCTCCTCAGAGCTAGTTTCCGGACCCTCTCTAGTCAATTCAAGGCCAAGTCTCCGTGACCCCAGTTCGGAGCCCAGTTCGGAGTCCCGTTCGGAGTCCAGTTCGGAGTATACTTCGAAGCCCCATTCGGAGTGTACTTCGAAGCCTCCCTTGCGGCCTCCGCCTGAAGAGCTCCGGCCCCTACTCCGAACCTAGGAAATATCTATGCCTCGCTATAGTGTAAAAGCCATACCGGGGGCCCCTCCGCCCCTAGTATGTTGTTTAGCTAGTCAAGATGTGACGTTGTCTGACACGTCTATAAAGCTATAAAGCACTTTTGTACAGTAGCTAGCTCCTTTTTCCCTTTTTGCCCCTATGAGCCTAGGGCTTATAGAGGGCATTTTGGTCTTTTCCTTAAGGCATGCGTGCCTATAAAAGCAGGGCCAAGCCCTTGTAACAGGACACCTTCTCCAGGGGCCATAAAACCCTGGAGTTCACTTCTCCACACCGAGGCATACCATGCCAAATCCACCACAACTGGACGTAGGGCTATTATCCCCTAGGGGAGGCCCGAACCAGTATAAATCCTTTCTCCCTCAGAGAGAATGCTTCGAGGTTCATTTTACACTCTGTATACACACATACAAAACCTGTGCTGTAGATAACACAATTGCTACAACATAATGTATATGGTCCAATCAGTTCTACTATTGGAGGTGGTTTTCAATATTTCATCACTTTTACCAATGACTTTAGTAAATTTGGTTATATCTACCTAATGAGGTATAAGTGGGAATCGTTTAAAAAGTTCAAGGAGTTCCAGAATGAAGTACAAAATCATACAGGAAAGACATTTAAATTTGTACGATCTGATCGTGGAGGTGAATATTTGAGCAACGAATTTAATGATCATCTAAAACATTGTAGAATCATTACACAGCTGACTCCACCTGTTACGCCTTAGTGGAATGGGTTGTCCGAAAAGATGAACCAAACCTTGCTGGACATGGTCCGGTCGATGATGAGTCAAACTGATCTTCCATTGTCTTTTTGGGACATGCTTTAGAAACTGCCACTTTCAAGTTAAATAGAGTTTCGTCTAACTCAGTAGAGAAGACACCATATCAAATATGGATTGGGAAGTGTAATAGTGTGTCTTTTCTAAATATTTAGGATTGTGAAGAATATGTTAAACATTTGATGTTTGACAAGCTCACACCCAAGTCTAACAAATGCTTCTTTGTTGGATATCTTAGGGAAACCAAATGATATTGTTTTTATAATAGGGAAGAGGGCAAAGTGTTTGTCGCTTGAAATGATCTTTTTCTTGAGAAAGAGTTTCTCTCGAAAGGGATTAGTGGGAGCACATTATTTTCCAAGAAGTTTGAGAGCCACTAGAAAGTGTTTCAGCTCATACTAAACAACAACTTAACGATCTGAGAGGGTTAGTCAAGGGCTAGAGCGGTTTACATTTTTAACCAATGATTAGCGTGGCGTGTTGTTGTTGCACAACGACAAGCCTAAGATCTATTCAAAAGTTGTGATAGTGCTAGTCTCTAAGAAATGGGTTGAAGCCATAAGATTTGAGTTAGAGTTCATGTGAGAAAACCAAGTTAGGAACTTTGTCGATCCATCCGATGGAGTAAAAACTATCGAGTGCATATGGATCTTTAAGAAAAAGATAGATGTTGATGGAAATATTCACATCTATAAAGTACGATTGGTGGTGAAAGGTTTCAAACAAATTCAAGGTGTTGATTATGATGAAACATTTTTGCCCATCACAATGCTTAAGTCTATCCAGATGATCCTAGTAATTCCTGTATTTTATGATTACAAGATATGACAAATGGATGTCAAGATGATTTTCCTTAATTGAAACCTAAGTAAGGATGTGTACATTACACAGCTTGAAGGTCTTGATGATCAAAAGAATGTTAGGAAAGTTTGCTAGTTGGAAAAGTCTATTTATGGGCTGAAGCAAGCTTCTCAGAGTTGAAATCTTTGTTTTGATGAAGTAGTCAAAGGGTTTGACTTCATCCAAACATAATAAGAGCCTTGTGTTTACAAAAATACCAGTGGGAGCGCACTTGTGTTTTTGGTCTTATATGTGGAGGACATATTGTTGATCAGAAATGATATTCCTATGTTAGATGTTGTCAAGTCTTCGTTGAGAGAACATTTCTCAATGAAAGATCTTGGAGAGGCAGCATACATTTTGGGCATAAAGATTTATAGATATAGATCTAGAAGGCTAATTGGATTAAGCCAGAATTTGTACATTGACAAGGATTTGAAACGTTTCAAAATACATAATTCTAACAAAGCAAGACTCAGTATCCTTCGACACCTAGTGAGTTGGAGAAGATGAGTGTGACCCCATATACCTCCATGATTTGGTCCATCATGTATGCCATGTCATGTATACACCTAGATGTTCCTTATGCTCTAAGTGTTACAATCAAATATCAGTCAAACTCGAGTGAAAGTCACAGGGCTGTTGTAAAGAGTATCCTTAAGTACTTGAGAAGAACTGAGGATATGTTCCTAGTATGCGGAGGTGAGGAGAAGCTCATTGTATGTGGTTACACTGATGCTAGCTTCCAAACTGACAAGGATGATTCAGGATAGTAGTCTAGCTTATGTTCTGCCTCAATGGAGGCTCAGCGAGTTGAAAAAGTTCCAAGAAAGAAATGGTTGTTGATATCACTATATATACGAGATCATATTGAGAGGTGATGTGAAGATATACAAGTTGCACACAGATTTGAACATAGCGGATATGTTGACTAAACCTCTTTCTCAGCACAAGAATGAGGCGCACTTGAGTTCCATGGGTATTAGATACTTGTGTAAGTTAGTTATGTGTATGTGAGAGATTGTGTCATGTCGATGCTTATGTAATTTTTATAATTGTTATCTTATTCCTTGAATAAATGTCATTTACATTGATTAAGGAGTTGATGACTTGTTTGTGAAACTCTTTGTTATATAATGATGTTGTTCAAAATGATCCCCAATCGGATATCATCATGTGGGAAAGTGATGATACATAGATTAACACATCCGACATATTGTTGATCATGTTTTACAAATCATAGACATGGATATGTCATATCAATGATGTGGACAAATGTTAGTGAATATCATGTTGGATAGACCCACTTTGAGATAGTGCTAAGATTGTTATTATAATGTGTCATTAATTGTCATCTCAAATGGTGTACCTACAGAGTCCTTAGACCTGAGATCATCATTGATTTCAAAATTCATATTGGCAAACTTTGAAGGTTCCTAACGCTATTTTGTAACTGTGTAGTTATAAAGGTCGTTCTTTAGTGTGTTATGAAACCTGTCGTGGAATGTGAGAGGTCAAGATGGAATTTACCCCTCCTTATAAAGGGAGAGACGTCTCTAAGACCCTCGAGATAGTTGGATTGGAAAAGTGCATGGCCATGCTACTATGACTAAGGTGTTAATCATGATTGAATCCACTACTTGATTGAGTGAAATGTAAAGTTAACCAACAAGGGTAGTGTTGCGGGAAAATACTTCATCCTAAGGGTTACTATTACAACGAGACGAAGACAGGCTATTTAGTTGAAGCTCTTTAGTGTCCAACTCCGGCTTCATACTGGATCAAGTTCGAAGGATCGAGGCAAACACTAGTTCGAGTATATCTTCGAACGTAGACTCTTTAGAGAACATCCTTGCCAGCTACGATGGAAAGCTTATCTTCTTTCTTATTAGATTAGCCTTTTACAGTTTTAGCCCCATTAAGGGTATCGAATAGTTTCCACTATGTCGGTTGTAACAGAGGGGTAAAAAGGTCTTTTCCTTAAGGTTTTGGCCTATAAATACCCCCCATTTTACCCTGTAATAAAGATTGAATACTGAGTTATTCAATACACATCTTCGAACTGCTTGGAGCTATTATCCACTTCGGAGGCTTGAAATAGTTTACTTCACAAACACTTTGTTTGTTAGTTTCTAATATGTAAAAACCTGTTAGCGTAATCTTTTACGCCAACAGTTGGCGCCGTCCGTGGGGAGCTTAGTCCAAAAAACTTCGTTCTCTACCAATTTCTCAAACCATCCCTCCCAAGCGAAGTTCAGGTGGTAGTCCTACTCGGAGGTCCCCTCGGACCTCCGGAGTAAGATCTTCGAACACAGTCGAGGTCGGAGGATCTTCGGCAATTCCTCCACCTCAGACTCCCGAAGGGATTCCCCTTCCTCGAGCATACGGAGTTCCTCCCCCAACTCCATCCATACTTCGGCCAACCGGAGTCCCTCTTCCACCTCGGATTCCTCTTCGGACTGATGTGTACAGTTCTCAAGACCCGAAGGTCCTTCCAGAGGAGATGAAGATGGTCTTGGCGATATGGCCGCCCAAATGGCCAGTCTCCAAGCTGAAGTGGTGAGGTGGATGCAAGAAGCCGCAGATAGGCTTCGTTCTCAGGCCACCCCGGTCATTCCCGAAGTGCCCCAAGACGACGAACTTCCTTATCCCGAAGCCCCGGAGAACGCTTCCTTCGATAGCGAGTCTCGCTGCCTCCCGAGCTACAGAAAGTGTGCTTTGATCCTAAGCTTAAAACATTGAAGCTCTACAAATATTCTAGGAGACGAGGACCCTAGGGAGTTCTCCCATTCTTATGCATTGGCAATTGAGGCCAGTGGAGGAGTGCGAGACACCATGGCCAAATGTTTCCCTCTAGCTCTTGAAGGGGTGGCTCTGTGGTGTTTTTGGTCCCTGAAGCCAGGTCAATTAGAACCTAGGAGCAATTAAGGAAGAAGTTTATAAGTAACTTCCAGGGTACCTTCGTACCCCCAATGTCTATAGGAAGTCTTTTCCAGGTGAAGCAGCTTCCCGGAGAGACTATAAGACAATTTTTCAAGCGCTTTGCCCATACGAAGTCGCAAATTCGAGGGCTGACTACATCCTCCGTAGTTGATGCAGCTCGAGAGGGAGTTACCCATGCGAGCCTCCTTGATAAACTTCATCGGAAACAGATATCTTCTGTTGCTCAGTTGATGTCTTATTTCGAAGAGTATGCAAGGTCAGGAGAAGGGTGACTTCGGAGAACTGCTTCAACTCCGTCAATCCTTCAAGAAGTCAAGTTGGAAGTGAAGACTTCAACACCTTCACAGGGGCCTAATCTTTGAAGTTCAGCATGACAAGCGTCGGGGGCAAAAGCATCCTCGTTCAGAAGTCTTGAACATAGCACCTCCACAGAAATTTGCCCCTAAGACTTCGCAAGCTTCAGGAAGCAAGACCAGCGGCTGCAGGTCATCATGGAAGCCGGCTAGAAAAGCCCATGCTTTCTTCTGCTGCATCCATGGTGAGAATCGAAGTAACGCAACTAATGTGTGCAAGTCTATACTCGCTTTAAGAGGCGAGTACCTTGAAAGAACCTCAGGTCGAGGCACTACTGATCGATTTCCTTCCGAGGTGCGTCCTGAGCCTGTCCAGGCTGTGGCATGTATAGACAATTTCGACCCTGCAAGGCAACCTCTGGTGGTCAATATTATGCCACCTCCGAGGCAGGAAGATGGTCAAGATCGAGGGAAAAGTGTAGTCCTCCCCATTTCTGGAGGAGGGACTCTTGCTAGTATGTCGAAGAGGCAGAGAAGAGAATATGTCCGAGAAGTGGGCCATATTGGAACTTCTTCGTCCGCAGCTGCCATGCCTGAATGGTCCCATGTGTCGATATCTTTTCCGCAGATGATGCAGTTGGCATAAAGTTTCCACATGCAGATCCACTTGTCATCACTGCCTACATAGCAGGGACTGAAGTCCGGAGAGTACTGATTGACAAAGGGAGTTCAGCAGATATTATCTTCATCCAAGCCTTCGATTAGCTTTGTATCTCCAGAAAGCATCTTCTCCCAGCAGCTCGTCCTTTGCAAGGCTTCGCAGGACCCCCTCTCGATGCCCTCGGCCAAATAGGTTAGGAGGTCACTTTCGGAGAGGGGCTCTTGGCCAGGACGGGGCGTATGCATATAATGTTATCTTCGGGAGGGGCATGTTGAATCAGTTCGGAGCCGTGGCGCATCATAATTATTTGTGCATGATGATGCCCACACAAGCAGGAGTGCTCACTGCTTTCGGAGATCAAGCCACTGTGCGAAGAGCGAAATATGGTCATGGGCCCCCTCTTGACCCAAGACAAGTGAACAACGTGCAAGACAACCCGGAGGATATCTCTGCTTTGGGTGAACCTTCGAAGAAGTCCTTTCCAAGGCCAAGCCCCGAAGGAGAGATTGTAACAAAGGTTATTGTCAAAGACGGCAAAGACTATTCATTTTAGTTCGGCAAGGATTTTCCTCCAGAAGTCGCTACTTCGTTAGAAAAAGTAGTTGAAGAAAATTTAGATGTATTTGCATGGTCTGATGAGGACATTTACGGAGTCAGTCGGGATATTATTGAGCATAGTTTACTTGTGAACCGGAGGGTTCGGCCTATCCGACAAGGACTCCAGAAGTTATCTACGGAGAGGGCCATCCTTGCTAAAGCTGAAGTGGAAAAGTTGCTGAAGGCTGGGATTATCAGAAAAGTAGCTCATACGGAGTGGCTAGCCAACCCAGTCTTCATCAGGAAGAAATCTTCCCGGAAATGGTGCATGGGTATTGACTTTACATCTTTGAATAAAGCATGCCCCCGTGACCCCTATCCCATGCCCCGAATTGATAAATTGGTTGATTCCACTGCTGGTTCGGAGTTATTAAGCTTCCTTGACGCGTATTCCAGTTATCATCAAATCTGGTTAAAGCGCGAAGATGAAATCAAAACAAGCTTTGTAACTCCTTCGGGAGTCTTCTACTATGTAAGAATGCCTTTTGGCTTAAGAAATGTCGGGGCAACTTTTTCGAGGTTAATTTCTAAGGCTCTAGGTCATCAAATGGGCCACAATGTAGAAGCCTATATGGATGACATTGTAATAAAGAGTGCTCTAAAGCACCAACATAGCCTAGACTTAGCAGAAACGTTCAATAGCCTTCGGGCCTGTGGTGTCCGTCTCAACCCCAAAAAATGTATCTTCGGGGCTTAGGCTAGAAAATTGTTAGGGTATCTAGTTTAAAGAGGAGGAATCGAAGCTAGCCCTACTCAAATAACTGCATTGCAAATGATGGCTCCTCCGAAAAATGTGAAGCAAGTGCAAAAGCTAACTGGCCGCCTTGCAGCACTTAGCAGATTCCTAGCAAGGTCTGCAGAGAGAAGTTTGCCCATTTTCAAAGCATTGAAAGGATTCGAAGATTTTGCATGGACACCGGAGTGTCAAAAGAGTTTTGATGATATTAAGAATTATCTCAGTAACCTCGCTACACTCACGGTGCCTATTACTGATGAAACCCTACTCCTTTACCTTGCGGCTACTGGCTCCGCTATCAGTGTAGTCCTTGTTAGAGAAGTTGATTTCAATGTGAAGTTGGTACAGAGTCCAGTCTATTTGTACCCGAAGCATTGTTTGGAGCAAAAACAAGATATTCTGAGCTTGAGAAGTTCACCTATGCTCTGATAATGGCTTCGATGAAGTTAAGGCATTATTTCCTAGCACATAATGTGATCGTACCAACTCCGTATCCCTTAGGAGATATGCTCCGAAGTAAGGATTCCACAGGAAGAATTGGGAAATGGGCCGTTGAATTAGCACCCTTCGGCATCTCCTTCGTGGCAAGGATAGCAATTAAGTCACAGGTGTTGGCAGACTTTGTGGCAGGAATGGACTCCCCCTGCAGTATGGGCTCCGGAGAAACCAAGTGAAGGAATTTGGACAATATACTCCGATGGAGCTTTCCAAGCATCTGGAGCAGGTCTCGGAGTGGCAATAATTTCGCCTTCAGGGCAAAGAGAAATGTACTCCGCTAGGCTCAACTTTAAGTCCACTAATAATACAACGGACTATGAAGGAATTTTGTTAGGACTTCGAAAGGCACATGCTTTGGGGGCTACAAGAGTTGTTATTAAAACAGATTCTCAAATTATAGCAGGGCACATAGATAAGAGTTTTCAAGTTCGTCATCCATAGCTTGCAAAATATTTGGAAGAGATCCGTAAGATTGAAGCAGCATTTAAAGGGATTTCCATTCGAAGTATACCCAGAGATAAAAATATGCAAGCTGATACCTTGGCAAAAGCTGCAGCCGGAGCTATGGACATTCAAGAAGAAGTTTTTTTACGAAGAGCTCAGTTCACCTTTGGTAACACAGATCACTTCTGCGGAATTTCTTTGCATTCCAAGTACAGATTGGCAGAGTTCAATTATGGAGTTGTTGCAAGGAGAAGCAAATTTGTCCGAAGGCCACAACTTTCGAGGTTACAAGCTCAGAATTCGAAATTATCATATAATCAATGGTATTCTATTCAAGGACTGGAGTATGTTCCCCTCTGCTCTGATGTATATCTCAAGCCGAAGGTCGGGAGATTCTCCGAGAAATTCATGAAGGACTTTGTGGTAGCCATCTGGCCCATCGAGATTTGGTAGGAAAAACACTTCGCCTAGTGGCTTTATTGGCCTACAATAGTATCTGATGTGGAGAGCCTAGTCTGCACGTGCCAAGGTTGTCAATGGATGGGAAGAAGAAGTCATCGTCCGCCAACAACTCTTCAAGTAATTGCCCCAGTGTGGCCCATGGCCAAATGGGGCATGGACCTTATTGGCCCCTTCCCAGTAGCAAAAGGAAATTTAAAATTCGCAGTGGTAGCAATTGAGTATTTTTCCAAGTGGGTCGAAGCAGAGCCCCTCACAGCTATCACTTCTAATAATGTACAAAAATTTTTCTGGAAAAGTATTATATGCCGGTTTGGAGTACCTCGGTAGCTCACAATTGACAATGGGACACAGTTTGATGCAGAGCCCTTCAGGAAGTTTTGTGAAGATCTTGGCATACAAATATGCTTCGCTGCAGTGCGCCATCCTCAGTCTAATGGAGCTGTAGAAAGAGCCAATGGTAATATCTTGTCAGTATTGAATCGAAGAATAGTAGGGTTGGAAAAAGGGTTGTGGACCAAAGAGCTCCCAAAGATTTTATGGTCCATTCGGACTACTCAAACAAGGTCCACAGGTTTCACTCCTTTCAGACTATTATTTGGAGATGAAGCTATGACGCCAACGGAGCTTAAAGGAGGATCCCTTCGCAGCACCGAACCAGAAATAGAAGCAGAAAGGCAAACTTCACTTGATTTAACAGAAGAAACAAGACTTCGAGCTGTCACCAATTTGTCAAAGTATCAGCAGCAGACGAAGACTTGGTTTGACCCGAAGGTTAAGCTTAATGAACTTAAGCCGGGTCATCTGGTTTTGCGAAGCATTATAGCACCAGGGAAATTAGGGAATAAGTGGGAAGGTTCATACATTATTCTCCGCTCAGGACGCCCAAGTTCTTTTAACTTAGCTAATTTAGAAGGCGAAGAGTTAAAGCATGCCTCGCAAGCGGAGCACTTAAAGCGATATTTCGCATAGGGGCTCCTTGTAATCATATGTAATCACCTTCTGAATTAATAAAGCTCATGGTTCAGATAAAGCCTACCTTTCAAACACTTCCTACTTCTAGTGGACGCACAGGAAGAACGAAGTCGGTTGTGAGGAAAGTGTCATTCATTTGAACCAATTTTTTGGACTTCGAACCACTAGTTCGAAGCTTCTGACGAGGTGGGAAAGTCACTGAAAATGGATTCCAAGCCGCCGGCTTGAAAGCATCCGTAAAAAGAGTCCAAGGAGACCAAATAATGCGGATTCCAAGCTCCGGCTTGAAAGTATCCGTAAAAAGAGTCCAAGGAGACCACCACGAATTCCAAACCACCGGTCTGATAGCATTCGCAAAAAGAGCCGAAGGAGGACAAACAAAACAGAGTTTGAGCTAATAAGCTTTGAATATCTGTAAAAAGAGTCCAAAGTGACCAATTGTTTTTGACGCTAAGGTGTCCGAGAAATTAGTCTGAAGTGACAAATTTTAAACAAAAGGTACTAAGCTACCAGTTTTCAGACTCCAAGTAGTCGAAGACATTTTGTAAGATTTTAATCAATCTCTAAGTAGCTGAGGGGCTCCGAGCCTCCAAAATTGTACTCCTAAGTCTTTCTTTGCGCCTAACCATCTTGGACTACACTTCGAAGTTGCTTACACCAAAAGAGGGGCTGGGAAGTAAGGAGACAATTTTAAAATCTTATTCTTTATTATTCGAACATATTACATTACATTACGAAAAATTTGTGTCTATACCAAGAAGAAATCGAAGACCCCTTCGATCTCTAGAGCTACCACTAAAGCTAGAACGATTCGTTCCAGAGCTGGGAGTCCTGATAACGTTACGTTTAATGCTTCTCCCTCTCTTCGAAGCTTGAAAATCTTTTTGTTCCTGTTAAAGTTCAGCCCATGTTCGAAGTCGCTCGGGGCTTCTTTCCCAGCTTCGAAGTTCTTTAGGCTTCTTTCCTTGTTCTTCAGAAATACTATCTTCTTCGGACCATTCAACGTCTTCAGAAGATGAGGTTTCCAAGTTAACTTCTTTTTCTTCCTCTTTAATATAAGATAATATATCTTTACATATTTCAGGCGCAATTGCACTGGAGCTTTCTCGAGGAATCAAAAATCGAGGTCGTTTGTGAAGTTTTAAAAGATCGAAGGTAGCCCATAGCAGGCGAAGTTCTTCGGCAACATTTAATACTTCGACATCATCCATACGAGGTTGAGAAGCCTAAAAACATGATAAATAAGTTTTCATTCATAATATATGAAAGCATAATTTTTACATATTCGGACCCATAAATAAAACTAAACCTGCGGGTCCGGCGGAGGCTGGCTGCTCGAAGCTTGAGACCGAGCTTGTTTTGGGTGATGCCCTTCATCGATTCAAGCCTTGATCGTTGTTCGACCTTTGGCTCCATGAAGCTTGGAAAGCTTGCCAAGCTATGGCCACATCTTTGGAAGGGTTTAGCAGTTCGTTGTCGTCGAAGGTAATGGGAGACGCCTCTGAATCTAGTGCTACTGATAGCCCTCGATCCTCGTAGTAGCGAAGTACTCCGAGAGCAGCTACTTGGCTGGAGATTTCTCCATACCGAATACCTGTTGTCTTCATCATCTTCGCTGCTCCTTGGATCATTTTTAGTCGTTGCAGTAAGGGGATGTTGTCACTCGAAGGTAGTGTCCAAAGAGTACCGAAGTACTCTAGAATACCTAAAAGACTATTCACGACCTCCGCAGCTACCTTCTCCGACTTCACTTTATCTTCAATTAAGGCATCCCTTGATGAAGTTAGCTCATCTACCACAAAGGATAGTCTAGCTGCTTCCGTAGCCAAAGAGTTCTTCTGGCTAAGCAAGTTGCTGGCTTCCTTCGTGGCTTTCGTCTTCTCTTCTTGAAGCTTAACCAGCTCAGCCCCCGCCGTTGCATGCTCTACTCGTATTTTCTCTATTTCAGCCTAAAGCACGATTTGTTTGGCTTTGAGCTTCTGGTTCGCAGCCTCCATACCAAGTCTGGCTCTCCTCTCCACTGCAACCATCTTGTCCAAGCTGGAGATTTGAATTTTGGAGCATCAAGACTCCTTTGAAGAGCAGTAATCCTCGCCTTGAGATGAATACTTCCTCGCTCGTTCGAGACGGCTGTAGCTCAGGCCTAGACTATTTGCTGTGAAGAGAAAAAGCAAGGTGAGGAATTGTTCATAAGTTGAAATTAATCTTGTTTTGCAGATACTTCATACCTGGTATACTGCCCGTTCCAAGGCTACGTTCAGCTCCGAGCCCTCAGCCTCGCTAAGTATGGCTACTAAGTCTGTTCCCCCAACTTTGCGGTTAGCTCGATCCAAAGGCTCGAGCAGGGCCCGAAGTCCGGTCCTTCGCTCCAAAAAAGGAGCTAGGAGGGGGAGCATGGACAGAGCCCTTTGATCGTCTTCATTCGGCAAAGGGTCAGAGCGTTGTGCTGCATCTTCGGAGACTTTGGTGGACTAGCCCCCCTCCGTAGATTGACCTCCATCTGTTGATTCAGACGGAGTTAATCCTAAGTTCGGAGCAGGAAAGGGGTCCATTTTGCATTTACCTTTTCCAGGTCCCATTTGCGCAGTTTCTGGAACCGACCCCAGAGATGTCGAGGTCCCAGAAGCAGTATGCACGGGAGGAGTCACCTCCATGGGAGCGGACCCTGCCGAAACAAAGGTATTATATATTGCATAATTTTGCAGGGTGAAGGAAAAGGCGGTTCAAGTGAAGTTTACCTCCGAAGTCCTATCGGCGGATGAGTACGGGGCTACTTGGAGGGTGGAAGGCCACTTCAAAGTCATCATCGGACTCGAAGTCTGGAACCGAAGGGTTGACTGTTGGAGCCTCCCTTGGAGCAACAGCTACCACTTCGTTCGGAATCGAAGCTTGTTCAGCTGTAACTTCAACTCCACCTTCAGTAAGAGGGGCTTCTTGATGCGGCAAGTCAGGCTGGACGCTTGAGGTCCCGGCCTGTTCGGAGCTACCTGGAGCATTTGGCACGTTTGCTGCGTCGCCAGTGTCTACGATGACTTTTCCTGTGCTTCATCTTCGGTAATTAGGTCCACGAGGACCCTTTGAATTTCTCTAACTCCCTCATCTTCAGATGAATCGGAGGACGAAGCCACAGGTCTTGAAGGAGCCACATTCTTCGGCTTTCGGGCTAGTTTTTTCACCATGATCTTGGCCGAAGCCGAAGTCCCAGCATCCGCTTTCCTCTTCTTCGGCCCTTGCTCAGAAGGCACCTAGTCCGGAAGAGGGGGGCTGCAACTCCGAGTACGCCCCATACTCGGTTGAGTCGCTCCCAACTGCCCACTAGCTTTGTTCTCCACTCTTTTTCGGTCGGAGTTGGAGCTCCCAGAATCTTCTTCGATTCTCGAACAACTTGCTCCTAAGTCATAGGGGCTTGAGAAGCTGAAAGATAAGTTTGCATTGGTCATTTCATCAAACAATCGTATATAAAACTTGTTGTTTTCAAAGCTACCTGCAGGGCCCGAGTTCGAAGAAATTTTTCAGAGTCCACCCTCCGAATCTTCTTCGAAGGTGACAGGTCAGTTGGCCATTAGAGGTGGAATTTGGATCCCGATGAACTCCTCTGCTAAGTCTCGCATGCTCATGCGGCGACTAATCCTTTGGAGCAGGCTAAGGCGAGCTTCTAGCTGGCCGCGGTCTGGGTTAACTTGGGTTTCTCTTTGGAAGTATATATCTTGGAGAGGTCTAGCCAGACGGCTGCCTGCTCCCACTTCAGCATAAAACCACCGGAGAATCCAATCTGTGTACCATCTGACATTGATGGCTTTCATTGGAAATCGCAATTGGAATTCATCCCGGAGTCTGAAGTTGATACTACCGAAGGCTACTACGATTTTCTCCCCTCTGGAGCCTTGGTAAGTTTTTGGCTGGCAAGATGCCCTGTGCAGTGCTGCAAAAATTTATGCTCTTCCTTCGTAGCCTTCAGCCCGTAGTGCCCTTCGAAGATAGCCAGACGCGCTATTGCATTCGGAGACAGTTGAGGAAGGGTAACATGAAATAGGTCCAATACCTCTAATAGGATGTCCACCGCCGGGAGTCCTAATCCAGCCTCGAAGAAGGCTTCGAAGACCACAACTTCTCTAGGCCATGGTGAAGGGATGGCCTCCTTTCTAGGTTTCTGGATGATGACCTCCGAGCTAATCTTCCCCTCTTCCACCGCTGCGATCGTCTCCCTCTTGCAGGTAGAATGCCCCAGTTTATAAGACTAGTCCGGATACTTCGAAGAAGCCGGGAGGAGATCGTGAGGACCGATCTGTTGGGGATTCCCCGTTAGAGCTGCAACCGCCACTGCTGCTAGCACTGCCACCACCGTCGCTGCTGGTGCTGCCGCTGCTGCCGCTGCCATCGCTTGCTGCCGGGCTAGGGCCGAAGTTGCCCCAGGATCCTTGAAGCTTGTTTTCTCCATTGGTCCGAGTCGAAGGCTTGAAGTTAGAGTTTGGAGGCTAAAGGATGGTTGCGCAAAGACGGTGAGAAAGGTGTTTGAGAAGTATCTAGGTCCTCTATTTATAGCCCAAGTTCACAATTTTTTACCGTTCACATTTGCCGTTTCGCATTCTTGACCATTACTATTTACAAAGTTAATGCACCGCGTAGCTTCTTCTAAAAGGAAAAGGCTAACGGCTATTTATTTTGAGTCTAAAAGGCTTTCTGACTTCTTAAGTTAATTTTGGGGTTGTTCGATTGTAACTTCCTTAGAAATCAATTCGAAGTTGTGAATCTTCATGTATTTCGAAGGTTGATTAAATCCATTAACCCCTATGCATGATTATTTTTCTTGCGTATACTGCTCTCCTAACTTTACAGATCTAGCGGAGAAGCGTATTCGAGGGGCTATTGTTGGGGGAAAATACTTCATCCTTAGGGTTACTATTACAACAAGACGAAGACAGGCTATTTAGCTAAAGCTCTTTAGCGTCCAACTCCGTCTTCATACTAGGTCAAGTTCGAAAGATCGAGGCAAACTCTAGTTCGGAGTATATCTTCGAACGTAGACTCTTCAGAGAACATCCTTGCCAGCTAAGATGGAAGGCTTATCTTCTTTCTTATTAGATTAGTCTTTTACCGTTTTAGCCCCATTAAGGGTACCGAATAGTTTCCACTATGTCGGTTGTAACAGAGGGGTAAAAAGGTCTTTTCCTTAAGGTTTTGGCCTATAAATACCCCCCGTTTTACCCTGTAATAAAGACCGAATACTGAGTTATTCAATACACATCTTCGAACTGTTTTGAGCTATTATCCACTTGAGAGGCTTCAAATAGTTTACTTCACAAACACTTCGTTTGTTAGTTTCTAATTTGTAGAAACCTGTTAGCGTAATCTTTTACGCCAACAGGTAGCCAAAATCTCGCCTTGAGCTTTATTGATGTTATGAGGTAAACGGATTTGTGCATGAGTATATCAAGGTTGAGAGAAAATAAAATTTTGTATGTTTTCGGGTGGTCAATATGTGCTGCTAGGTACCGCTATTGATAAGTGATTTGGAAAAGGTTTCTACTAAGCGGCCATTTGTGTCTGAATCTATCAGATCACATGCTTAATGGGATGAAATAAGAAACTTGTGAGAATTGTCTCATGTGCAAGTGGGGTATTGATGGAATTGTGCCCAAGAGAGTTTTGGGGAAACTAAAAGTTCTAGTTGTGAACCAGAAGTTCTGGATTATAGAACTATCAGAAGTTTCGGTTGGACCAGAAGTTTTGGATCAATCCAAAATTCAGTTTTCTAGGGGAACCGAAAGTTCTAGGTTCCAGACAAATTAGAAGTTTTTGTTGAGAACCAAAAGTTCTGGTCTAGGTGAAATATAGAGGGAGGATGAGGGAGAATGTTGTGTTGCTATTGCATTTGCCAAAACCCTAGCCACCATGTCTTCTCCTCTCCCTATTCACAATCGTTGTTATCTTCTCTCCCGAATCTCAC
Source organism: Zizania palustris (assembly GCA_019279435.1). Lineage (NCBI taxonomy): Eukaryota > Viridiplantae > Streptophyta > Magnoliopsida > Poales > Poaceae > Zizania > Zizania palustris. The sequence continues at coordinate 22,138,278 of JAAALK010000285.1, read as the reverse complement.
GATGAGAGCTAGCACATAGGCGTGAGGTGTTTTCCCTCTCTCTACGTGTGGACTCCATGGAGGCGCTGCTCGAATAGCGGTACTCATCATCATCTTCATCATGTTAAGATCGTTGTACTTTGTCAACTTGATCATCGGCAAACAAGCGGAGCAATGCAGAGTTGAGCAAGCACGTGCTTCCCCAACTTCTACTTCCACTGCACTAGTGCATCCCTCATTAGAAGGTAACGACCCATGATCAATTACATGCACGGTTCTTGGGCTTATAGGGTTAAAAATTAAAATTACTGGCAAGCGTAGCCTCCCCATATCCCTAAAGTGTCATGTCAAGCACACAGTAAAGCCATCGTCATGTGTGCCCTTGCCGTTACACACTTTTTTGTGCTGAGTGCAGCGTTGTGCATTTGGCAAAGAGTTCACCGAGTGCCCGATAAAAAACACTCGGCGAACACATATTCACTGACAGTGGGTTCACTGAGTTCTTCATCGAGTGTGGCACTCGACGAACCCTTTGCCAAGTAGAAAAGAGGCTTCACCGAGTGCCACAAGTACTTGGTGAATAACTTTTTTCGCATAGTGAAATTTACTTTCCCATCTAGCTAGCAATCATAGTACACACCTACTTAAACATGTGTACTACTATAAATTTGTCATGTAACGGTGTAGATTAAGGTGCCCACTATACCCTGACTAATATATAAACAATAATTTGGCTTCTTGATTGTTAAGTAGTCATGTTGAAAAACTATTTGTACTCATTATGGAAAACCTAAATTCATCGAGTAGCAAAAAAATTGTTGAGTGCATTATTTTGGGCACTTGGTAAAGATGGGTTTGTGTAGTGTTTTTTAAAAAACACTCAGCAAACTATAAACAATTTGATGTGTTAATAGTAGCCTGATCTTCTAATCGGTTCGATTGAGGTGACATGAGGACGTTCACGCTTTAAGGCTTCTGATAAACGATCGTAGCCTTGCAATCTCTACACCCTCATGACTAGTCATTATCAACCACGCTCTCATGTAGTCAACCTCACCATGAAGTTTTTCATCCTACAAACAATCGAATAACTTTGCAAGAACAAGATAAAATTGCAATCTTGATTGCTGATAATAATGTGAAGTACTCGAAGTTTATGGTTCTTCAAACTGATCCACGACAAAACTGCAATGTTTGAATAATCTAAACAAAACCCAAGTCGTAACAATGATGGCGACTATCTATTTATAAGGTTAGAAAACATGAGATTCCATCTATTAGGACTCAAATACCGTAACGTAGTAGGACTCAAATACCGTAACCCAGTAAGACTCAAATATAAAATCTAGTAGCACTCTAATATCATAACCTAGTAGGACACTAACTTGAATTGTCTTATCATATTATATGACTCCTGATCAAGCTTGTGGTTGGACATGTAGAGGTCGGCTTCTCTATCGGCCCGATCGGCAGTCTGACCCTTCCTTTGTAAACTCAAATTGTCTGATCCCATAATGTAGAATACAAGATGCTGATAGATTCTAGACACCAATTATTTCTAATATTCCCATTGACCTAGAAGGAATTTTGAGGTGAAACTAGTGCCATTGGAAAGATGTTGAAGTTATCTTTCCGTGCATAGGTAGAACATCAAAAAATTTCGTATGCAGCCTAGGCGATGATTTTAGTGTACACTGATCCTAGACCTTAGGTAATTAATGACCTAAGACAGTGAACTTCGTACTTATTGCTCCCATCGGCCACCTACTTCACCCCCTTCCCAAAATTACCAACTAGCCATAGTTAAGTCCACAGACACCGACCAACGACTACAATTTAGATACACGAGTGCAACTAGGATGATGACTCAGACTATGACATGCTCTGGTGCACTGCCCCCCACCACATCTAACATCAACGTCTACTCGAAGGTATATATTTTTCTCAAATTTTAATCTACCTATTGTATTTTATTTGAACAAAGTGAAAAATTATTAGTCATGCAACCGCTTATGTCATTTCCAATTCAGGAGTGTTGGATTATAAGTACGACTAGACAACTGGTCATATTTATAGTAAGATGCTCCAAAATTGTCCACGCACTTTGGATAGTCTTAGGATCTGCGTCCTACATAGTTAAATCACGTGATCTCGTATGGTTCTAAACAGAGTTTCGGTGGTGTCTCTTTATTATTCACTAGATACACAACCCTCTTAACCCCGGCCAAGTCGAGACGTGTATTTGGAGAATAGTGCGGAGATGCTACCAAAATTTTCTCTAGAATCTAATGGGACTACGGGGCCTATCTACGTGGCTCGCACATCCCCGGATAGGATTTAGGACCCATCCTTGCCTATTAGTGCCCAATGTTAAGCATACATTAATTGTGACAAGTCATAAACATGGATATATATGATGGTTGTTTTGTTTGTTAATAATTTGTAGATGCCAACAACAAGGAGTTGGATGTATCTTGATTGTCATACTTGCCATGAATACTTATGTAGGGTGAACTCTTCCACTAGTACTACTAGAGTAGACATGGAAGCTAATTGAAAGACTGCAATGTGGTGTTCAAGCTATGACTGTAAGAACGAGAAAAAGATTCCAAATTCAAAATATGTCTAAGACCATTTGCTAAGATGTGGATTCAAGAAGGGATATCATTTATATGGAATAAGCTTGGCGAAAAAGGAGAAAATGATGGTGAAGAAGGAGAAAATGATGGCGAAGGTGGGGAGAATGATATAGATTACATGAGCGACAATGACATTTTAGGAATTAATAAAGATAAGTATACTAATATAGTGGATAATGTTGATCAATTGGTGTATCATGCGAAGGAACAAGTATTATATTCTAAAGGAGAGTTTTCCAATTCCAAAAACTTGTTCGAGACTCAAAAACACTGATCTATCCTCGCTACAAAGAGAAGCACATATCCTTATACACTATACAAACATTTCTACAAATGAAGGCAATATACAGATGATCGATGTGAATTTTAAAGCATTACTAAATTTGCTGAGAGACCTAGTGCTTGAAGAGAATAAGGTGCCTACCACCATGTACAGTGCTAAGATCATATGTCCTGTAGGGTTGGACATAGAGAAAATGCATGTATGTAGGAATGATTGTGTTCTATTTCATGGAGATCATGCAGACCTTGACAGATGTCCAATATGTGGGGCACATAGATTCAAGAATAGAAAAGATGATAATGAATTGGACGATGGGTGCAACAGAAGGATTGTTTTGAGGAAGGTGATGTGGTATTTTCTTATAATCCCCCATCTTAAGGAGATGTTTTCAAATGCCAATGAGTCTAAATGATTGAGGTGGCACAAAGAGGGTCATAAGAATTACTCGATGATATGACACCCAATAGATTATACTCAGGTGAAGAACAATTAATGTCGTATTTCGATGGTTTGCTAATGATTGCAAGAATATTATATTTGCCATGAGTTCAGATTGCATCACTCTTGCCATGAGGGTAGACTAGGTCAAGGAATCTTGGGCAAGCAAACACTCACTCTGAATCCAAAGGCATAAGACGAAGTTCATTTTCTCATGTTGTAATAATCGAGTGAAGTGTCACCATACATCATTAAGCACAATCACGTGCTTTCTATATGGAATTAATCTCATACTGATGTTTGGATTGCAAAACAACACATGAAAAGGTTCAACAGATGGTTTCGAGATCAGATCACATGATCAAAAACCCAAGTGAGCGAATCGATTAGGTAGCTAGCAAAAAACCCTACATACAATGTTACGACATATTAAGGTTATAATAAAAATGGTTATACATTCTATATGATTGATCAAGATAGAAGATCACAAACTAAAACAATGGTGTTTGTATAAATGCCTATAATAACGACAATATAAAGAGAACATATTACAATCAGATAGTGGAGATTTAGGAACATGGCTACTTAGAGTTCAAGGTACTTCTGTTTCGTTGTTGTTGGGTCAATTGAACAGACTGCTTTACGGTCGACAAGTATGGATTCATAAGTGTAAATCTAAATCAGTTTGGCTATAAAGAAGAACCTTTCATGCTTGCTAAATAGGTTGCTCAAGTATTTTATGTGTTTGATACGACAAATAAGAAACTTCATGTTGTCCTAGCTAGAAAAAGATGGATTGTGGGTGTTGAAAATATTGTTGATGAGGAAGAGTACAATAAGTTTGACGAGATACCTCCTTTTTGCCACCTAAATTATATATGTCATAGGATAAACCAGACGAGAAGACTCCATACCTATGCTCTGACCATTCTAAAGGATTGTACGTAATGAAAGTACGAAAATAGAAGATTTAATGGTCAAATTGTATATATACAAGTATTATGTTGTGATGATCACTATTCATTGTAATTTCGTGCATGTTTCTCTTTGAAGTGTAAGACACTACCACAAAAACATACATTAGTGATGGGCATGTCCCCCGTCACGCTTATTGCGTCAGTAAAGCACTATCATTAATGACAGGTAAATACCCATCACTAAAGGGTCTCTCCAGGTCCCCTCCATGTCCGGCATGCCCCCTTTTAGTGATGGGGAGTACTTTGCACCCGTCACTATTGTGCACATTAGGGACGGGTCACCAATGTCACCGGTCACTAATGTTATGGTCATATTTTTTAAAAATAATTATTTTTAGGTTACATCCTGAATAAGTCATCTTTAGTGACGATGGTACTTTACACAACCCATCACTATTATGACCTTTAGGGATGGGTCGCCCATGTCACTTGTCACTAATGTTATGTTCATATTAAAAAAATATTTATTTTTAGGTTGCGTCCTACGTCAAAGCTAGGATTCGGCAACAAATTTTTTAAATTGCAAACAACACATAATTCATCATAGAACACAGAATTTATCACTGAATAAATAATTCATCATACAATACCACCATCATGGATTGCATTGCACAAAAAAGCATCGATAAAAATGTATTCCATATGTTTCACCAAATGTTTGCAACTGTTACATGATAAATGAATTATGAAATATAGACCTTATAATGGAAAGGTTCATTCTATGCGAAGACTTGCTCCTCCAGGAATAGCGCTAGTTGTGAATGGATGTCCAACAATTCAGCCTCAGTAAGATTGCCTTAAAGTATGTTGACTTCCTATAAATTGAGTTTTTGACATCAGTCAAAGTTTGCAAAAGTGAAAAGTAAATGAAGCAGAAGAACAAAGGTCACGATAATGTCTTATGTCAGGTGATTTAAGATATGCTATCTTCATGGCCAATCTCATATGTTCTGCAGCATAAAACCCACACTGGTTTCTAGAAGGTTGATTGTAGCACTGTTATAGAAATACACAATTAGTTTGGATGACACATTAAATTTGGAAAGGTAAACATTTAGAGACTTACGGACACTGTGGTTTTATGAACAATGCATTGTGATTCTTTTAGTTTGTTCATATTGGTAGTGCTTACAAAAGCTCTGTAACGAGGTAGGACGAGATTGAGTTAAACAAGAATAGGTTGAAGGTTGAAGTTGTAATGAAGTGAGTAGTATTTCTAGAATTTAAGTTGTGGCACAGCGCACCAGACTGCACATATATATTACATACCTAAATTAGTAGTTTTCCTTATTTCAAGTTATGACACAAATTACAAATATATATTACATAAAAAAATCACTGCAAATTGTACAAATCACCCACATATCTCAGTATTTTAACACTTGTACAACACTTGCATATGTATATATATACAATTTAAACTTTACACTTTTCAACACATGTACGTCTCTATTTCTCACTTTCTTAATGTACAATCCTTTAGAATTGTCGGAGCGCAGGTATAGAGTTTGCTCGTCTGATTTAACTTGTGGCATAATTGAGGTGGCGAAAGGTGGTATTTCATCAAACTGATTGTACTCGTCCTCATCAACAACATTTTCAACACCTACAATATGTATCTTTCTAGCCCGGACAACATGAAGTTTCTCATTTGTCGTATCAGGCACATAGAAAATTTGAGAAACTTGTTTAGCGAGCACGAAAGACTCACCTTTATAGCCAACCTGAGTTAGATGTACACTTGTGAATCCCTACTTGTCGACCATAATGCCTTTTGCACCATTGACCCAACGGCATCGAAACAGAGATACCTTGAATCCTAGGTAGTCAAGTTCCTAAATCTCCTCTATCTGACCATAATATGTGCTCTTTACATCGTTGTTGTCGTAGGCATCAATACGAACAACATTGTTCTTGTTTGTGCTCTTGCTATCTTGGTTAAATGTATAGAATGTATAACCATTTATATGATAACCTCTATGTGTTGTAACAATGTGTATAGGTCCTATTGCTAGCTACTTAGTCGAAGTCCAGCATGACATACATCGGGGGCAAAAGCATCCTCGTTCAGAAGTATTGAACATTGCTCTGCAACAGAAATTTGCCCCTAAGACTTCGCAAGCCTAGGGAGGGAAAGCCAGCGGCTGGAGGCCGCCAGGGAAGCCGGCTGGCAAAGCCCATGCCTTCTTCTGTTGCGTCCATGGTGAGAATCGAAGTCACGCTACTGATGCGTGCAAGTCTATACTCGATTTAAGAGGCGAGTACCTTGAAAGAATCTCGGGTAAAGGCACTACTGACCGAGTTCCTTCCGAGGTGCGTCCGGAGCCTGTCCAGGCTGTGGCACGTATAGACAACTTCGACCCTGCAAGGCAACCTCCGGTGGTCAATATTATGCCACCTCCGAAGCAGGAAGATGGTCAAGATCGAGGTAAAAGAGTAGTCCTCCCTATTTCCAGAGGAGGGACCTTCGACAGTATGTCGAAGAGACAACGAAGAGAATATGTCCGAGAAGTGGGCCATGTTGGAACTTCTTCGTCCGCAGCTGCCATGCCTGAGTGGTCCCATGTGCCAATATCTTTCTCTATAGATGATGCAGCTGGCATAAAACTTCCGCATGCAGATCCCCTTGTCATTACTGCTGACATATCAGGGACTGAAGTGCGGAGAGTGCTGATTGATGGAGGGAGTTCGGCAGATATTATCTTCGTTCAGGCCTTCGATCAGCTCTGTATCTCCAGGAAACATCTCCTCCCTGCAGCTCGTCCTTTGCAAGGCTTTGCATGACCCCCTCTTGATTCCCTCTGCCAAATAGGTCTGGAGGTTGCTTTCGGAGAGGGGCTACTGGCAAGGACGGAGGAGGTGATTTTCGATGTTGTGGATGCCCCGTACGCATATAATGTTATCTTCGGGAGGGGCATGTTGAATCAGTTCGTAGCCGTGACGCATCATAATTATTTGTGTATGAAGATGCCTACGAAAGCGGGAGTGCGCACTATCTTCAGAGATCAGGCACTGCGCGAAGAGCAGAATATGGTCATGGCCCCCCTCTTGACCCGAGTCAAGTGAACAACGTACAAGGCAACCCGGAGGATATCTCTGCTTTAGGCGAACCTTCGAAGAAGTCCTTCCCGAGACCAAGCCCCGAAGGAGATATTGTAAAGAAGGTTATTGTCAAAGATGACAAAGACTATTCATTTCAGTTCGGCAATGATTTGCCTCCAGAAGTCGCTACTTCATTAGAAAAAGTAGTTGAGGAGAATTTGGATGTCTTTGCATGGTCTGATGAGGACATTCCCGGAGTCAGTCGGGGTATTATTGAGCATAGCTTGCTTGTGAACCCGAGGGTTTGGCCTGTCCGACAAGGACTTTGGAAGTTATCTGCGAAGAGGGCCATCCTTGCTAAGGCAGAAGTGGAAAAGTTCTTGAAGGCTGGGATTATCACAGAAGTAGCTCATACGGAGTGGCTAGCCAACCTAGTCTTCGCCAGGAAGAAATCTTCTGGGAAGTGGCGCATGTGTATTGACTTTACATCCTTGTATAAAGCATGCCCCTGTGACCCCTATCCCATGCCCCGAATTGATCAATTAGTTGACTCCACTACTGGTTTGGAGTTATTAAGCTTCCTCGACGCGTATTCTGGCTATCATCAAATCTGGTTATAGCGCGAGGATGAAATCAAAACAAGCTTTATAACTCCTTCGGGAGTCTTTTACTATGTAAGAATGCCTTTCGGCTTAAGAAATGCCGGGGCAACTTTTTCGAGGTTAATTGCTAAAGCTCTAGGTCATCAAATAGGCCGCAATGTAGAAGCCTATATGGATGACATTGCAATAAAGAGTGCTCTAAAGCACCAACATAGCCTAGACTTAGCAGAAGCATTCAATAGCCTTCGGGCATGTGGAGTCCATCTTAACCCCGAAAAATGTATCTTCGGGGCTCAGGCTAGAAAATTGTTAGGGTATCTAGTTTCAAGCAGAGGAATCGAAGCTAGCCCTACTCAAATAACTGCATTACAAAGGATGGCTTCTCCAGAAAATTTAAAGTAGGTGCAAAAGCTAACTTGTCGCCTAGCAGCACTTAGCAGGTTCCTAGCAAGGTCTGCGGAGAGAAGTTGCCCATTTTCAAAGCATTGAAAGGGTCCGAAGATTTTGCATGGACACCGGAGTGTCAAAAGAGTTTTGATGATTTTAAGAATTATCTCAGTAACCTCGCTACACTCATGGTGCCCGTTTGCGGATGAAACCCTACTCCTTTACCTTGCAGCTACTGGCTCCGCTGTCAGTGTCGTCCTTGTCAGGGAAGTTGATTTCAATAGGAAGTTGGTACAAAATCCAGTCTATTTTGTATCCGAAGCATTGTCTGGAGCAAAAACAAGATATTCTGAGCTTGAGAGGTTCACCTATGCTTTGATAATGTCTTCGATGAAATTGAGTTATTATTTTCTAGCACATAATGTGATTGTATCAACTTCGTATCCCTCAGGAGATATGCTCCGAAGAAAGGATTCTATAGGAAGAATTGGGAAATGGATTGTTGAATTAGCACCCTTCGGCATCTCCTTCGTGGCAAGGACAGCAATCAAGTCACATGTGTTGGCAGATTTTGTGGCTGAATGGACTCCCTCCGCAGTATGGGCTCCGGAGAAACCAAATGAAGGAATTTGGACTATATACTGCGATGGAGCTTTCCAAGCATCTGGAGCAGGTGTCAGAGCGGTAATAATTTCGCCTTCAGGGCAAATAGCAATGTACTCCGCAAGGCTCAACTTTAAGTCCACCAACAATACAGCAGAGTACTAAGGAACTTTTTAGGACCGCGAAAGGCGCGTGCTTTGGGGTCTACAAGAGTTTTTATTAAAACATATTCTCAAATTGTAGCAGGGCACGTTGATAAAAGTTTTCAAGTTCGTCACCCCCAGCTTGCAAAGTATTTGGAAGAGATCCATAAGATTGAAGCAACATTTAAAGGGATTTCCATCCAAAGTATACCCAGAGCTGAAAATATGCAAGCCGATACCTTAGCAAAAGCTACGGCAGGAGCTATGGACATTTCGGAAGGAGTTTTTATGAAGAGCTTAGTTCACCTTCGGTGACACAGATTCCTTATGCGGAAGTTCTTTCCCTTCCAAGTACTGATTGACAGAGTTCAATTATGGAATTGTTGCAAGGTGAAGCAAATTTGCCTAAAGGGCCACAACTTTCGAGGTTAAAGCTCAGAATTCGAAACTATCATATAATAAACGGTATTCTCTACATGGCCGGAGTATGTTCCCCTCTGCTCCAATGTATATGTCAAGCCAAAGGTCAAGATATTCTCTGAGAAATTCATGAAGGCATTTGTGGTAGCCATCTGGCCCCTCGGGCTTTGGCAGGAAAAACACTTCGCCATGGGCTTTATTGGCCTACAATAGTAGCTGATGCGGAGAGCCTAGTCCGCACATGCTAGGGTTGTCAATGGATGGGAAGAAGAAGTCATCGTCCGCCAACAACTCTTCAAGTCATTGCCCCAGTTTGGCCCATGGCCAGATGGGGCATGGACCTTATTGGCCCCTTCCCAGTAGCAAAAAGAAATCTGAAATTCGCAGTGGTAGCAATTGAGTATTTTTCCAAGTGGGTCGAAGCAGAACCCTTCACAGCTATCACTTCCAATAATGTACAAAAAATTTTCTGGAAAAGTATTATATGCAGGATCGGAGTGCCTCGACAGCTCACAGTTGACAATGGGACACAGTTTGATGCAGAGCCCTTCAGGAAGTTTTGCGAAGATCTTGGCATACAAATATGCTTTGCTGTTGTGTGCCATCCTCAGTCTAATGGAGCTGTAGAAAGAGCCAATGGTAATATCTTGTCAGGGTTGAATCGAAGAATAGTAGGGTTGGCAAAAGGGCTGTGGACCGAAGAGCTTCCGAAGATTTTATGGTCCATTCGGACCACCCAAACAAGGTCCACAGGTTTCACTCCTTTCAGACTATTATTCGGAGACGAAGCTATGACACCAACGGAGCTTAAAGGAGGATCTCTTCACAACACCGAACCTAAAATAGAAGGAGAAAGGCAAGCTTCGCTTGATTTAACAAAAGAATCAAGACATCGAGCTGTCGCCAATCTGTTGAAATATCAGCAGCAAACGAAGACTTGGTTTGACCCGAAGGTTAAGCTTAATGAACTTAAGCCAGGTCATATAGTTTTGCGAAGCATTGTAGCACCAGGGAAATTAGGGAATAAGTGGAAAGGTCCATACATTATTCTCCATTTAGGACACCCTGGTTCTTTTAAGCTAGGTAATTTAGAAGGCGAATAGTTAAAGCATGCCTGGCATGCAGAGCACTTAAAGCGATATTTCGCATAGAGGCTCCTTGTAATCATTTGTAAGCACCTTCTTAATTAATAAAGTTCATGGTCCAGATAATGCCTACCTCTCAAACACTTCCTACTTCTAGTGGACGCATTGGAAAAACGAAGTTGGTTGTGAGGGAAGTGTCATTCATTTGAACCAATTTTGCGGACTTCGAACCACTGGTTCGAAGCTTCCGATGAGGTGGGAAAGTCACTGAAAAACGGATTCCAAGCCACTGGCTTGAAAGCATCCGTAAAAAGAGTCCAAGGAGACCAAACGATGCGGATTCCAGGCTCCGGCCTAAAAGCATCCGTCAAAAAGTGTCCAAGGAGACCACTGCGAATTCCGAACCACTAGTTTGATAGCATTCGCAAAAAGAGCCAAAGGAGGCCAAACAAAACAGAGTTTGAGTTGATAAGCTTCGAATATCTATAGAAAGAGTCTGAAGTGACCAATCGTTTTGGATGCTAAGGTATTCGAAAAATTAGTCCAGAGTGACTACATTCAAACAAAAGGTACTAAGTTACCAGTTTTCAGATTCCAAGTAGTTGAAGACATTTTGTGAGATTTTAATCAATCTCTAAGTTGCTAAGGGGCTCCGAGCCTCCAAAATTGTACTCCTAAGTCATTTTTTCTTTGCGCCTAACCATCTTCGACAAAAATCGAAGTTTCTTATGCCCAAAGAGGGGCTGGGAAGTAGGGAGACAATTTTAATATCTTAATCTTTATCATTCGAACAGATTACATTACATTACGAAAAATCTGTGTCTATACCAAGAAGGAAACAAAGACCCCTTCAATCTCTCGAGCTACCGCTAAAGCCAGAACGACTAGTTCCAGAGCCGGGATTCCAAATAACTTTACGTTTAATTCTTCTCCCTCCCCTCAAAGCTCGAAAATCTTTTTGTTCCTGTTGGAGTTTAGCCCAAGTTCGAAGTCGCTCGGGGCTTCTCTCCCAGCTTTGAAGTTCCTCAGGTTTCTTTCTTTGTTCTTCAGCAGTACTCTCTTCTTCAGACCATTCAATGTCTTCAGAAGATGAAGTTTCCAAGTTAACTTCTTTTTCTTCCTATTTAATATAAGATAATATATATTTGTGTATTTCGGGTGCAATTGCATCGGAGCTTTCTCGAGGAATCAAAAATCGAAGGTCGTTTGTGAAGTTTTAGAAGGTCGAAGATAGCCCATAGCAGGCAAAGTTCTTCGGAAACATTTAATACTTTGAGATCATCCATACGAGGTTGAGAAGCCTAAAAACATTTTCAAATAAGTCTTCATTCATAACAGATAAAAGCATAAATTTTTACATGTTCGGACCCCTAAACAAAACTAAACCTACAGGTCTGGCGGAGGCTGGCTGCTCGAAGCTTGCGACCGAGCTTGCTTTTAGGCGAAACCCTTCATAAATCCAAGCCTTGATTGCTGTTCGACCTTCGACTCTCCATGACGCTTGGAAGGCTTGCCAGGCAACGACCACATCTTCGGAAGGGTTTAACAGCTGGTTGTCATCAAAGGTAATAGGAGCCGCCCCCGTGATTGGTGCTACTGATTGCCCTAGATCTTCGTAGTAACGAAGTATTCCGAGAGCGGATACTGGCCAGAGAGTTTTCCATACCGAATACCCAATGTCTTCATCATCTTGACTGCTCCTTGGATCATCTTTAATCGTCGCAGCAACGGGATGTTGTCAATCGAAGATAGTGTCCAAGATGTACCGAAGTACTCTAAGACACCTAAAAGGTTATCCATGACCTCCGCAACTACCTTCTCTGACTTCACCTTATCTTCGATTAAAGCATCCCTTGATGAAGACAGCTCGTCTACCATAGAGGATAGTTTAGCTGCCTCCGTAGCCAAAGAGTTCTTCTGGCTAAGCAGGTTGCTGGCTTCCTCCATGGCCTTCGTTTTTTCTTCTTGGAGCTTAACCAGCTCAACCCCCGCGGTTGCATGCTCCGCCCGCATTATTTCTATTTCAGCCCGAAGCACGATTTGCTCGGCTTCGAGCTTCTGATTTGCAGCCTCCAGACCAAGCCTAGCTCTCCTCTCCGCTGCTACCATCTCGTCCAAGCTAGAAATTCGAATTTCGGAGCCCTCAATACTCCTTTGGAGGGCAGTAATCCTCTCCTTAAGACGAATACTTCCTCGCTCGTTCGAAACAGCTGCAGCTCAAGCCAAGACTATTTGCTGCGAAAATAAAAAGCACGGTGAGAAATTGTTCATAAGTTGAAATTAATCTTGTTTTTGCAGATACTTCGTACCTGGTATGTTGCTCGTTCCAAAGCTGCATTCAGCTCCGACCCTTCAGCCTCCCCAAGTATGGCTACCAAGTCTGTTCCCCCAACTTCGCTGTTAGCTCGATCCAAAGGTTCGAGCAAGGCCCGAAGTCCGGTCCTTCGCTCTAGAAAAGGAGCTAGGAGGGGGAGCATTGACAAAGCCCTCTGATCATCTTAGTTGGGTGAAGGGCCGGAGCGCTGTGCCGCATCCTCGGAAACATCGGTGGACTGCCCCCCCCAGTAGATTGTCCTCCGTCTGTCGATTCCGATGGAGTTAATCCAGAGTTCGGAGCAGGAAAAGGGTCCATTTTGCCTTTACCTTTTCCGGGCCCCATTTGGGTAACTTCTGGAACTAACCCCGGAGATGTCGAAGTCCCAGGAGCAGCCTTCGCAGGAGGAGTCGTCTCCATGGGAGCAGACCATGCCAAAACAAAGGTATTATATATTGCATAATTTTGTAGGGTGAAGAAAAAGGTGCTTTAATGAAGTTTACCTTCGAAATCCTATCGGCGAATGAGTACGGCGCTACTTGGAGGGTCGAAGGCCCCTTCGAAGTCTTCATCAGACTCGGGGTCTGGAACCGAAGGGTTGGCTGTAGGAGCCTCCCTTGGAGTAACAGCTACCACTTTGTCCTGAATTGAAGCTTGTACAGCTATAACTTCGACTCCACCTTCGGCAGCAAGGGCTTCTTGACTCGGCAAGTCAGGCATGACACTCGAGGTCCCGACCTGTTCGGAGTTGTCTGGTGCAGCCAGCACACCTGCTGCGTCACTAGTGTCTAAAACTTCGACGTTTGCCTGTGCTTCATCTGCGGTAATAAGGCCCACGAGAACCCTTTGCATTTCTATTACTCCTTCATCTTCAGATGAACATGGAGACGAAGCAGCAGGCTTGGAAAGAGCCACACTTTTAGGCTTATAGGCTAACTTTTTTACGGGAGTTTTTGCCGAAGCCGAAGTCCTAGCATCTGCTTTCCTCTTCTTCGGGACATGCTTAGAAGGTACCCAGTCTGGAAGAGGAGGGGCTGCGACTCCGAGTACGCACCATACTCGGTTAAGCCGCTCCCAACTGCCCACCAGTTTCTTCCTCTACTCCTTTTCAGCCGGGGTAGGAGCTCCAAGAATCTTCTCTGAAGCTCGAACGACTTGCTCCGAAGTCATAGAAGCTTGTGAAGCTGAAAGATAAGTTTTTATTAGTCATTTCATCAAATAATCATATATAAAACATGTTGTAGTTTTCGAAGTTACCTGTAGGGCTCAAGTTCGAAGAAATTTTTTGGAGTCCTCCCTCCGGAAGCTCTTCGAAGTTGATAGGCCAGTTGGCCATCAAAGGTGGAATTTGGAGCCCAATGAACTCCTCCGCTAAGTCCTGCATGCTCATGCGGCGACTAATTCGTAGGAGCAGGTTAAGGAGGGCTTCGAGCTGGCAAGGATCTGGGTGGACTTTGGCTTCCCTTTAGAAATATATGTCTTGTAGGGTCTGGCCAGACGGCTGTCTACTCCAACTTTGGCGTAGAACCACCAGAGGATCCAATCTGTGTACCATCTGGCATTGATGGCCTTCGCTAAGAATGACAGTTGGAATTCATCTCGGAGCCCGAAGTTGATGCTGCCGAAGGCTACTACGATTTTTCCCCTCCGGAGCCTTGGTAAGTCTTCGTCTAGCAAGATGCTCTGTGCAATTCTACAAATATTTCTGCTCTTCCTTCGCAGCCTTTAGCCCGCAACGCCAATTCGAAGATAACTGAGGAAAGGTGACATGGAAGAGATCCAGTACCTCCGACAGGAAGTCCACGACCGGGAGTCCTAACCCTGCTTCGAAGAAAGCTTCAAAAATGACGACTTCTCTCGGCCGTGGCGAAGGGATGGCTTCCTTCCCCGGTTTGCGGACATCGATCTCTAGGCTAGTCTTCCCCTCGACCACTGCTGCGATCGTCTTCCTCTTGCAGGTGGATGGCCACAGTTTGTAAAACTGGTCGGAGTACTTCGAAGAGGTCGGGAGGAGGTCATGGGGACCAATCTGTTGGGGATTCCCTACCGGCGCTGCCGTTGCTGCCGCCAGCCATGGCCTGTTGCCAGGCTAGGGCCGAAGTCGCCCTGGGAGCTTTGAAGCTTGTCTTCGCCCTTGATTCGAACCGAGCGATTGAGGCTAAGGTTTGGAGGCTAATGGTTGATTGCGCAAAGACAGTGAGAAAGGTGTTTGAGAAGTTTCTAGGTCCTCTATTTATAGCCTAGGTTCACAATTTTTTACTGTTCAGACTTGTCGTTTCGCATTCTTGACCGTTACTGTTTGCGAAATTAACGCACCACATAGCTTCTGCTGAAAGGAAAAGGCTAACGGCTATTTCTTCTAAGCCTAAAGGGCTTTCTGGCTTCATAAAAACTGATTCCAGGATTGTTCGAATATAACTTCTTAGAAATCGATTTGAAGTAATGAATCTTCACGTATTTCGAAGGTTGATAAAATTTGATAACCCCTACGCATGATTATTTTTCTCGCGTATACTGCTCTCCTAACCTTACAGATCAAGCGGAGAAGCGTATTCGAGGGGCTACTGTTGGCGGAAAATACTTCATCCTCAGGGTCACTACAGTAACAAGACGAAGGCAATCTATTTAACCCAAGTTCCAGTATCTAACTCCGGTTTAGTACTGGGTCATGTTCGAAGAATCAAAGTAGACTCTTGTTCGGAGTATACCTTCGAACGTCGACTCTTCAGAGAACCTCCCTGCCAGCTAGGATGGAAGACTTATCTTCTTTCTCATTAGATTAGTCTTTTACCATTTTAGCCCTATTAAGGGTACCGAATAGTTTCCACTATGTCGGTTGTAATAGAGGGGTAAAAAGGTCTTTTCCTTAAGATTTTTGCCTATAAATACCCCCGTTTTACCCTGTAATGAGGATCGAATGCCAAGTTATTCAATACACATCTTTGAACTGCTTCGAGCTATTATCTAATTCGGAGGCTTGAAATAGTTCATTTCACAAACACTTTGTTTGTTAGTTTCTAATCTCTGAAACCAGGGCCGGCCCTGGGGTGGGGACACCGGTGCCACCGCCCCGGGCTCCCGCCACCTAGAGGGTCCAATATATATATATGTATGTATGTATGTATATATGTATATATATGTATGTATGTGTGTATATATATGTATGTGTGTGTATGTATGTATGTATGTATATCTATTAATGTATGTAATCCGTATGTATACGTATGGGCTAATCATGTTCGACATACAAAAAAGTCGCAAAGCAAGTTGCAAACTTGCAATTTGCATGTTAATTTGTCCCGCTCATCTCCTCGATCGCCAATCCTAGCCCTAGCCTCCCTTATGATTGATATGACAATCAATTCATTGAAAAAAGATTTGAAGAACTCTAATCATTTGAAGAAATATTTAAGTTTTTAATGAGTTTAACAACTTTGAAGTCATTTGATGGTCTCGAACTAAAATATGTTGCATAACGTTGGAATTAACCTTCTCTCTACATGGTTCATCTGATCTGAATTTAAATAATCTAATTTATGAGTTAAGTGTTTTATAATTCATTTTGCGATAAAAAATGTTTTTTGATTTTTTAGATCTATAATATCTTAAGGGATGTTAAATGGTTTGTCAACTTTATACAATAACAAACACTTATAGGATGAAATTGATATTGATACCATCATCAATAAAATTTGTTTTATTATTAAGAAACATCATCAGAAAATTTTAAAGTAATTTAAAATATTTATGTTATTTTAGATTAATATTATTATATATATATTTTAATTATCTTTCGGTAAAGGCCCCTAAAATTAAGTTCTTCCCGGGCCCCTACGATCTCAGGATCGGCCCTGTCTAAAACCTGTTAGCGTAATCTTTTACGCCAACATCACTTTTATTGGTGACTGCATAAATGTTGTACTCTGACCTATCTGATTATTAGTGATGCGTAGCAACTAAACAACATCGTGAGACATATGCACATAATATTAGTGATGGTGGTAACTAATGACAGCATGAGATAAACGTGCATACATTGATTTATTATTATATCCAGGACTAATTAAACTACAGAAACTATAAATTACACATATCAGTTCCGGCCGTTCTGATCATCTCATGCATGCATAAGCATGCCCTAATGGCTTGCTGCATTATTGTTCTATTTAGTCGATCGACCACACAAGCTGAACATATATATGTCGCACGCACATTATTACACACAGATATACGTTTATAATATATATATATATATATATATATATTACATCTAGCTATTGCCCTATTGGCCGGCGATGTAGACGAAGCAGCGCTAGTATGACGATTGATCAGACGACGAGACTGCTCTGGTGGTGGAACCTGGCGATGAAGTCGGAGGCCTTCTGGTCGACGTCGCGCTCGCCGACCCACCAGCCGGAGTCCTCGTCGCTCGACCTTATCTTGCGCAGCCTCGCCGGCGGCCGCTCCCAGTCGCTCGCCGCCGCTTCGTCGTCGACGTAGTACCGCCTCGACTTCCGTGAGAAGCTGAAGATGCAGAAGAACGACCTCCCTCCCATATACTAGCTTAAATTACCTTAATCTCCTAGCTAGTATTAATCTACCTTTCCTGTTAAGTTAATAGCACTAGCTATCAGCAGTTATCACTGAGATATATTAGTTTGATATCTAGGGCAAGCAGCTAGCTATAGAAAAGCTAGCGGTTGGTGAGTTGATGTCTCTGCTTGGTGTTAACGAAGGTGAGAAGAGGCCACACCTCAATTTATAGGACCTCCCGGCCAGCCAGGCCCTGCATGGCTTGTGTCGTAGATCAACCGCATTCTATGTTAGGCTGGTAGTTGCGAGCTAGCTAGCTAGACACCTAGGGTTCTTCCGGTCTCGGGAACTAAAGGTGCCCCGATCGGGGAGATCAGGATCAGACGGCTAGCATCGAGCGATCGGGATAAAGGCCGAGATCGGACGGCCCGGATCTCGTGATATGATAAGATGCTAAAGCGTGGTGGCACGTCGTAGATGATGTTCCGTCTGGAGCGCACGATAGATGGCTTGATAAAACGGCAGTCTTTGCGAGACCAAAAGTAACAAAGCGCTCGCGGTTTAGATCGGCCAGCTTTTGCGTGCATTTCATGCATGGCTTTGTGCTGAGCTTGATCCGTGTGGTAGCTAAAGCTTGTTGCTGCTAGCTTGCTAACTGTTAGTTGTATGTATCCTCAAAAAAAAAAAAAACCTAAACCACTCAAACCAGTCTAGTTATCGAAATTTTCAACTTTCTCTTTCAACTAATGGTTTATAGTAACCAAACCGATAATGACCGGTAAACAAACTGTAACCACAAACGGTAACCATGATTGGAATTAGCAAAAATTAGGGAGAGTGCACAAGGTAGACTTTGCCAAGCGATTAATGAGCCACATGTGAAACTTAGTACAGTAGGTACACACGTTTAATACGCGCGATGCACTAAATACTGATTTATCTTTCAAATTAAAGAAGACACTTAATTATATCTTAGCGCATCCATTACACTCTAATAGTAATTGTCTATCTGATCGACTAGCGTCGCTAACTAGCAATGCGATACCGATTTGAAAAAACACTACCCAACAGTCACCTCAAGCTAGCTAGTCCCCCACCTTGTGGTCACCGCTCATTGCTCCTCATCATGTGACTATGTGAGATGTCCACGCCATCGTGTGGTCATATCTTATCCTCAAAAAAACCGTGGTCATATGCATGAAAATATCGTAAAATATCTCGGGTACGCTGTAGCTGTGCAAACAGATGCACGAACTAATTAAGCTTTACTTGGGAACTCAAATCCATTTGCTTCATTAATCTATGTATATTCCTCTCTTGGAATATGTGTACTCAGTTGTTAAACAAAAGTGGTTAATTCAAATTTAATACAATATATTACAATGAATCTAAATAGTGGTACTGTCCAAATTACTTATACATATTGTATTAAGTGTACAAATTAGTTATTCGTATATATTGTATTAAATCAAATTATAAATTGTAATATTATAGAATGGAACAAGTCTGTGGGCTTTTTTTGTTCAACCTCCTTTAGAAAAAATTGTATTGTCGGCTAGCTAGCTAGCTACAACTGTGTTAGCAGCTGGGTGATATAAAGTAGTTAATATTACGGATGGAATTAAGGTCATTTTACAACTTAAACTTTGAGGCATGTGCCTAGTTTTATGAATATATCATTCAAATACTTGTGATGAGAAAAATAAGACGTCTGAGTATAATATTATGATGCCATTATCACTCCACAAATTTAAATGCAAGGCTAGATTCTATCTACAGAAACTTTGCTGCATATGTTGGAGAACTATGGACTGCAGAATTGATTTTTATTTTCTTATATTGAGTCTAGCCTTTCAAAAAAATCTGAGTAAACTAGAAATTTTTACAACCAAAATGATCGATATTGTAAAAATAAATTAGAAAATTTCACATTATTATTTTGCACAGGAAGCTTAACTATTCCTCTAATTTTGCTTGACTAAATGTAATCATATACTGATATTCAACCTAATACCATGTGTGTGTGTGTGTGTGTGTATATAGAGAGAGAGAGTCTAGCATTTCAAAACAAATCTTTGTAAGCTAGAAATTTTTACAATCATAATGATCTATGTTGTAAAAATAAATTATAAATTTTCACATTATTATGAACATGATATGCAGCTTAAGTACTATTCTTCTAATTTTGGTTTACTAAATGTAAACATACACTGATATATATATATATATATATATTTGGTGCATGCAATATGCAGTCCCACATAGCGAGGGGTGGAGCCGAGGAGGCACAGAGAGGTGGAGTGTTTAATTAAAGTTTAAGCCGTAGACCTAGCTCTTTATTTTTTATGTTTTTTATTAAATTGTTATAAAAATTATTTGAAAATTCTAAGTAATTATTTAAAAATATTTATGTTAGTTTCAGTGACTCTACATCTCTGTGGCTAGCTTTTTGTGCCACTTTAAGAAGAGTAATCATGGTGCGTGTCCGTGTGTGGGATACTATTCCGTCAGTATTTTCCATTGTTCACCCAATATGAAGTAGTTTATGGTTGTTTACCCATAGTGTTGATTCGCTTGTACAATGTACCACGCATGCTTTTAGCAACCAAAACAATCCGGTCAAAAACATTAGAGGAAAACTAGCGTGCGTGCCACCTTCATATTTGATTGATTGATATATACAAGCCGATAAATTCACAAATTAGCAAATAAACTAGGCAGAATCTAGGTTGTTGTTACAAGTACTATCTGATACAATAAGATGAACAGCTGAGGAAAGAACAAGATATAAATTGATGAAGGTCAGTGTGCTGTACTACTTTCTTGTTTTAGGTTTTCTTTTTTCTGCTTCCAAATTAAAGTAGCTGGCAAACAGTGACCTGCAAGGTGTTGGCACTGGGCAAGAGCTACCTAGAAAAAGGAAAAGAAAAGGGGAGCTTTGTTTTCTTGGGCTTTACAAACAAAATTACCATACGAAGCTGTGCAAATAATACTACTTTTGATCATGCAAGAATCAAGTGTATTTGTTGAAATAAATTAACAAGCCCTTTGCACATGAAGAGATTGCTGTGGCCAATGATCAGCTTATTATTTGCCCCGTATATACTCACCTTCGCCGTGTATACGTAGTGCATGCTGTAGTTGTATTGCATGCTTAGTCCCTAAGCATGCATGACGCTGATATCTGCCATTCGAAGTGTTGTGTGAAAACAAAAATTATTGGCAGATGTGCCGTTGCATCATAAAAAGCAGAGGGCAAAACCTTTATGGGGTGTATTGTCTTTGTCGAGCGTGCATCCTGGACTGTTCAGTGAACACTTGCCGCTCATTTCAACGGAAGCTTGTAATGCAATCTGAATTTGCATCTTTCTACTAGTTGATCATCAGGGCAACAATTAGTTGTTTAATTCCCTGGAGATTCCATATTCCTAGCCTCGAGATCTGTCCAATTGACGATCCATCTCAAAGAAAATGTCAGCATGACACGAGATGTCTACTATATAGCATACGACGACCCGGGGAGAACAGTAGTATGGCAATTCTTTTTTGAAGTTAGACAGGGCAATTCCTACGAAAAAAACACTACATGAGCAGTTGGGCGTAAAACATTATAAGCTGCCGGCCGGGATCGAGAACATAGTAGAGGCGCGCAAGGGCATATTTGCACATCAGGGCAAAATGTTCCAGCTAAATAGCTAATCACCAGCAGTAATATTCAACAGAGGAATAAATGTAACAAACTTAGTGCTGCTTTCTATCTTTGTTACACAAAAAAGTCAACACCGGATAAAGATTTATATGAAAAAACTCAACTAATTACTATCACAAGATTACATGCACAAGGACAGTCAATATTTATAGGTACTTATAGCAGTGGCAGACCCAGAATTTTTATAATGAGGGTACGAAAAAAATATTACAAATAAAATCTATAATATAACGAAAATTAGACTATTAAAATTACAGAAGTAATATAGCCGAAACATACTCAATCTACATAGGCAATCATAATTACAAAAATATAAGAAATAAAATATAAATCAAACCTCCATGGCCATCATAAACATTAAAAAATGATATTAAGTTGGTATCAAGATTTATGATAGTTGCAAACTAGAGAATAAGAAGGTACATGTTACTTATAAATTAGTTATACATTTTATTGGAACTATTTTTTTGTCTTAAATAATAATGCAAGAGTATTAACAACATCTTTCATTTTCTCATTCCATCACTGACAAGTTTATCCAACATTTTTAATTTTGTTGCTCTTTTTCATAAGTGAACTTTAATCTTATAGGAAGGGTGTTATCCATTGCACAGTTTGCTTTCACGAAAATTTGTAACACCAATACAATCATCTTATTGATAAAGATTAAAATAAATACACTTATAAAGGTATTAAGTAGCAGAAAGTTTAGCAAAATATGAAATACACCTAAAAACATGTATATGTGTATATATATAATTTTTTTTCTGAAAATTTTTGGGGGTACAACTGTACCCCATTGCTCCATGGTAAGTCTGCCCATGACTTATAGACATCATATTAAAGTAAGATGGTAAAAGACTTGTTTGATTAGTATTTTATGTCTTTTGAGTATCGTTTTTATGTCATAATCTAACACTATCAAAAGAAGGGGAAAATTCTTTATCAAAAGTAGAACACACGGAGGAAAAATGAACCAAATCAAAAGGTGCTTAATATCTGTACTAAAAAGGATCGAAATTTAACTGCAGAATACTAATATATAACTCCAAGAAAGCATCTATCAAGCACCAAACTAATTCTGCAGTCCAAGTAAACAAATGACAACCAAAACCTTACGACGCTTTTGTTGGCATAAAAGATTATGCTAACAAGTTCAAATAGCCTCGAAGGGCTAGCTAAAAAAGCGATTTACTGCGGACTGAACCAGGCCTCTGAATAGCGATGACGACAGCCCTACGGCCGATACACCCACACCTGAGTACCGAGGACCGATGACTTGTGGTCGAGTTCGTCATCTTAATGATCAAGTGAATTCGCTCCTCATTACTCAGGCAACTTTGCCTATGAATGGATTACTAAGTTCCAGTTATGATTGTACTATACCTAGGAACATGGGAGAAGAAATGATAGATCAACCAATTGCCGACTGTGATCCCCATCGGCATCCGCCACCACTCGTACCGGCTACAACTCAAGTATCGGCCACCATCGGCATAAGCCATCGTGCCAATTGCCGCCACCATCGGCCGATCGCAGACAACACTGACCATCACTTAGATCTCTATCAGCCATTGGGTCGATCGAGTGACCACCAACTGTTGATCTCTTCCGACCAACATCCAGCACTTCAATAACAATCGACAACCGACTGCTGCCTCTATCGGCATTGGCCACCACTCGGATGATGGCCTTCCTTCCGTCATCAGGCCGATCAGCTTACGAAGCCACCAATCGGGAGCCTCGTGTCCGATTAAGTTAAGTATGAGTTTTCTCACGATCTTGAGTCTGTTAGGATTGAGTCCTTCTAGGGCACGACCCAAATCCCTAGGGCATGACCCATGCCGCGGGTCTTGTAAACCCTATAAATAGTTAGATGCTACCACTGTTAGGGTTGGATTTTGCTTAGATTATTCCGTCGTCATAGTTTCGCCATGTATCAATTTGTAAAACCCTAAACTTCTGCTTTTCAGATTATTATCTACAATTCATATTGTGTTTACCTTGTTCTTGCAAAGTTCTACGATTGATTTGCAGGATCAGAACCTTCGTGGTGAGGTTGACTACGTGAAAGCGTGGTTGATAATGACTAGATGAAAGGGTGTACCTATCAGAAGATTGGGCCATCCTTTTGCACGTCTCCATGCTCATCAAGTGGTATTAGAGCAAATGTTGCTCGTTAGGGTATCAATCTATCTATGTTGATTTCTTTTACCCAGAGACCAGAAAAAGGCACACAAAAATATTTTGTTGTTCTGCGTTAGATTGTTTATCCGCTATTTCCAAACCCTCTTGATTGTTTTTTCGCCAGATTAATTTTAGTCATGCTTTGTTGAGTTTGAGTCCTTTGTTCGAGTCTTGTTGCTGGTTTAGAGTCGTGTTCTTGAGTGTAGTTTGAGTTTTGTGTTGTGGCGAGAGCCTTTCCTTGAGAGATCGAGTTCGTCTCGGTTTTGGATCACAAACGCTTTCATTTTATTTTCCGTGTCATCGGACTATAGCTAGGGTGCAAACCGCCTTGTGTTAATCGCGACACAATGCTAGCCCCCTTGTGTTCTATTATAAAACCTATTTGGGGAGTTCTTCTAGAGCCGAACAAGCAAGAAGAAGTGCAGATACCCTGTTCTGCACCTCTTCCCAAAATATTTGGCCACAACGTCTGCATATGGATTCGAGATCAAACAGAAGAGCTCTTTCTAGAGCCACACAAGAAAAAGTTTCTTCCGTCCACATATCAAAAGGGAAAAGTAGTCCCAAGAGAAGAAATATTAAAAAAGGAAGGAAGAAGATGGAAAAAAGGAAGGGCAGGTAGCAAAAGTGTCCTACTCCATATTCAAAAGAAAGGAAAAGAAGAGCAGGTAGCAAAGTGTATTGCTCTATACCCAGAAGAAGAGAAAGGAAGAACAAGTAGCAGGTAGCAAAAGTGTCCTGATCTTGAAGAAAGGAAAAAAGAGCAGGTAGCCAAGTGTCTTGCTCTATACGTTTTGACAACTTTGACCTTTTGCGCGTGCTGAGTGCACATCCCACAATCCATGTACCCCTCTGTCGCTTTCTTAGACTAGATCGTAAGGACAAGTCTCAGCCAGCAACTCTGACAAGTGTTTGGACTTTTATTCAGCATCGTTAATTCTTGTTGGACCGAAACAAGCGACCAGAGGGGGGGTGAATGGGAGCTTTTAAAATTCTGTTCTGCTAACAGGCTTCGAACACACCCTTTGAATTGTCTAGTTCAGAGGTATCGAACACACTCCGAACACAGGCTTCGAAAGGGGTAAAAATTCGAAGTTCATAAGACTTCAGTCTTACTCAGATAACCAAAAACACACTGGACTCTGCAAAGATTGTGCAGGCTCCACACATTGAGGTGCCTTCAAGAAGGCTTCGCACAACTGGACTTCACACACATACATTTCCCTCAAGGCTTCGAATAGATGCTTCACACGAGTAACTGGTACTAGTCTTCGCACTTCAAAGTGCTACAAACCGGAGCAAGCAAACTAACAACAAGAATGGCATCGACTAGAGAAGAGAACAGACCTTTAATCCACACTTCACAAGGCACTTCGCTAGTAATCAGTGAGGTCTTCCCTCTGATTAACACAGAGCGAACATACACCATATTTACTCACAACAATCACAAGCATGAGAGACAAAAACACTTCGTTGGAAATGAAACAGAGCAGGAACTCTGGTTGACACAGAACAAAGTGAATGCAGTAAACTCAACTCGCGCAGTGCAAAACATAGATACAAGTTCATGCAATAGATGGATAATATAACAGAAATTTCATTGCAAGAATAAGGAACACAAAACTCACAAGTTCAGAGAACACTTCATGGCGGCTGGCTAAGGCTACAGGGAAAACAGAAGGTTCTAAAATGGAGTATACAGTGTTGCCCTAGACCTCAGCCTGCCTCTCCTTTTATAAGCACTACTCTGACTTGCGAATAGACTAAAATACCCCTAGGGTTTACAACTTTTTTGTCTCTAGAAGGCACGGGGGTACAGATGGTAGTCTACTTTATTGGAAGCTCCTTTTGTCAGCTTCGCAGGGCAGATTGTAGCGGCCTTTGCAGAGCAGACACGATCAATTTTTGCAAAGCGGAATCTTCTGGAGCCCCCTTTGCACACGAGGTGTGCAGAGGCTTCGGTGACACGCTTTGAACCCGAAGGCCTTCGCTTCATCAAAGTCAGTCTTTGATACTGAGAAACCAAGGGTTGGTTTCGGTGTGTTGTGATGAGTGATTGACTGGATTTTACTCTCTGTTCGAAGGGTACCTCCGAAGGGGCTTCAGAGGTGGTACCTCCGAAGGGTGTTCGGAGGTGGGTTCACCGAAGTGTGTTCGGTGTTTTGCTTGCTGCAGCTGTGCAGCGGAGTGTGCTCGTCGGAGGGATCCGACAGTACGCGATGACTGGGTTTGTACCGTAGGCTTCGGTACTTTGGGCGGTACACCGGAGTGTGTAACGAAGGTTGGTAACCCGGAGAGGTCTCCGGAGTACTGGATACACTTGTTTGCTTGTCGGTGGTGCGCAGGGACTTCGGAGGCGACGGACAGGGTTCGAGCCGGGTGAACCTGGGTCAAGCGGGAGGCTTGATGCCAGGGGAGCGGGGAGCTCCGTCACGGTGGCTGCGAAGGTGGTCCGGGTCGGTCCTCGGGTCGAGGCGTGCCAGGTGAAGGCAGAGAGTGCGGAGCGTGGCTCCGGCTGAAGGTGCTCCGAGACAAAGTCCTCGGACATGAGGCACTTCGAAGGTACTCCGAATGGAGTGACTTCGGAGTTGGTGGATCAAGTCCTCTGCGGAGGCAAGGTGTTCGAAGTGTGCTCCGGAGGGAGACACTCGAAGGTTACCCGACGAAGGTCTCAGAAGTCGAGGCGCATCGAAGGCATGGTCCGGGTGAGGCTCGTCGAGGAGTGTGCTCGGAGTGAGACACTGCGACGAAGTGCTCATGGAATGCTTCATGCGGAGGCCTTGGACGAAGGAGGGACTTCGAAGGGTGGTACTCCGAAGGTGGGACTTCGGAGTGTGAAGGACTTCGGAGCGAGGCTAGCTCCGGAGTGAGGTTGACTTGTGGTGCTTCGGCCATGCATGGCTTCGGTACACGGACGGACGGTGTTCGAGCTGGGAGTAGCTGCGAAGCCGTGGTGGTCCACTCCGGAGGTGGTGGTGCGAAGGCCCAAGGGCTTTGACGGCTTCGGCTCAAAACCGTCACTGTATCGAAGGACTTCTTCGGCGGAGCGAAGGCCAACAGGCTGCAGGCTTCTCGCCGAAGCTACCGCACCCTCCGGTGCGAAGGGAGGTTCCAGAAGTCAACACTGTAAAGGCTGACACTATCTGTTCTGAAAAAGGCTGACACTGTCCCCTCTGCAGCTGACAGAGAAGCCTCCAAAATAAAGGTGGACTACCTTTTGTACCCCTTAGTTCTGAAGAGACAAAATGAATGTAAACCCTAGGGGTAAAGTAGTCACTTCCTTAGGATGAATCCATGGGCTATAAATATGGGGGCTCGGTAGGTAACATTTAACACTTTGAGCATTTACTGTTGAGCTCCTGTACACATACCTCGCTGGTTTTCATCCAGAGTTCAATATATTTTGTGTTCCTTGTTCAAGCGGCGAAGCCCTGCGTCTGTGTGCTTTTGCTTGAGCTCGTATTGCATACCTCGCTAGTTTTTAGTTCACCGAAGCCTGTCTTGGCGAAGGGTGTTTTTCTCGCGAAGTGTGTTTTTCAGTGTGCTGTCGCTCTGTGTAACACGAGGCAAGACCTCGCTGCTTACTAGCGAAGCCCTGGTTGTATCCCGTTTTGCTTCCTGTGTCGAAGCCCTTAGCGTAGTCCGTTTTGTGTGCGTGTAGACCTTCGCGTACGAAGCCCAGCACCAGTTGCTGTCGCCAAGTACTTGGTCGAAGTCCTCAGAGGGCTGTCCACTCTTGCGAAGGGTGAAGTGCGGAGCCTGCACTGACTTAGCAGAGTAGATTTTCGAGGGTTGTTCGTGGAGCGAAGTCTTCTTGGCTTCGAACTTTTGCTCCTGCGAAGCCTGTGTTCGGAGCTGTCAAAGTACCTCCGAACCAGACCTTCGAAGGTAGTGTTCGAAGCCTGTTCCGCAGAAGACAGAACAGAACCGAAGGCTAAGTTTTTAGCCCGAATTTTAAAGCTCCCATTCACCCCCCCTCTGGTCGCCGTTTCCGGTCCAACAATTGGTATCAGAGCAGGTTAAGATCACCAGTTGACCTTAACCGGTTTTGTGATCTGTTGGCGACATGGATAGAGGCAGTAAAATTCCTCTGTTCGATGGGACAGATTTTGCATACTGGAAGGTGCGCATGGAGGCTTACTTGTTAAGCCAAGGAAATGCAATTTGGGAGATTGTGGACTCACAATACTCCATCCCTGATACCCGCACCACTCAAACTGAAAAAGATCAGTACAATGCCAACTCAAGGCAAGGAACATATTGTTCATTGGTTTGAGTCGGAGTGAGTTCGATAGGGTGCAGCACCTTAGGACTGCTAGGGAAATTTGGACAACGCTCACTATTTTTCATGAGGGCTCTACACAGATTAAGGCCAGGCGCCAAAGCACCTACAACCAACAGTATCAGCTGTTTGTGCAGGCACCTGGTGAATCTATAGATGCCATGTTTTCTCGCTTTGACGCGATAGTGAGTAACTTGCGATCCAACGGGACGCTTGCTTACAGTGATCACGATAGGGCTATCAAGCTTCTCTATGCTCTTGACCGTAGCATATGGGAAGTAAAGATATCCAGCATTGAGGAGTCCACAGGTTATGATACTTTGACCTGTGATGAGCTCTTTAGCAAGCTGAAGTCCACAGAGATTGCTAAGGCATATCTTGCTGTGCACAGAAGCTCTTTGCCACAGCCATTGGCATTGGTTTCTAGCACTAGCCGTGGCACCACTGCAGAACCAAGCACTTCAGGCACTTGTGTTCTTGCAGATGGTTTTGCTTTGTCCTCCCTGGTCTCCGTCACAAAGGAGCAGGTGGATACTCTAGCTGATGACGAGCTTGCTCTCATTGCCCGGAGGTTCACCTGCTTTCATCATGAGAGACGGGATCAGAGGAGAAGTGGTTTTAGTGGCTGCTATGAATGTGGCGACACCTCTCACATCAAGGCCTAATTGCCCCAAGGTCAAGAAGAGAGATGAGAGTGACCGCCCCAAATTACCACAAAAAGGAGAGGAAGCCCTTTGTGAAGGGCAAGCGCGGCAAGATGGCTAAGAAAGTAGCCAAGGCCGCTTCCAGAGCCTTTGTTGCTGCTCTCAGCGACATCGACACATCCTCAACTGAGGAGTCGAGCTCTGAGGAGGAGGAGTCCCCAAGGAAGGAGGACAAGAAGGACAAGAAGGGACTTGACTTCACCGGCCTTTGCTTCATGGCCGACAGCGATCACAGCGGCGATGAGCTTGACTCATCTGAGGTAAACCTATCATCTGACCAGCTTCTAATTAAATTAGATGAGCTGAATGAAGTTGTGCTAGGTCAGGATAGATTACTTGTGCAAGCCGCTAGAGAAAGAAAAGACCTTAGACTTAGGCTAGAAAATATTTCTACTGAATATGCCATGCTTAAGTCTAAGTTTGATGATGCTGAATGTGAATCATGTTCTGTTGTCATGAGTGAGCTTGCTCAGTTGCGTTCTGTTCATGCTCAAACTCTTTCTGAGCTTGAGACTGCACAGAAGCAGCTTTTGGAGGTGGATTCTAGACCTCATGATATAATTGATTGCATGAACTGCTCTTTATTACGCGATAGCATTAATTTACGTGATAAGCATGTTCATGATTTAGGAGGCTAGATTGGAGAGGGCCGGTAGTTCTAAGGATGTGCAACCTGTCTGTGACACATGCATTACCCTTAAGGACCAGCTAGGCACTGTCAGAGAGCGAGCTGAAAACCTCATGTCCGAAAGTGAATACCTTCTTTCCTGTGGTTAACAAATGCACTGAGGGGAAGGGTAGGATGGATTTGCTCTTGGCCAAGACCAAGATGTGTGCTGACAGAGCCGGGGTAGCTCTAGGTTTGGGTTTTGAGAGGATAGCTTCAGACAGTAAGACCAAAACTGTTTTTACCTCTCCCACCACCCTAAAGAAAGAGAGAGCTCTGTTGGACACCCCTCCAGCCAAAAAGCCTACCCATCCACCAAAGAAAACCACTCCTCCTACCAAGAAAAATCCTCCCAAGAAAACCACTCAAAAGAAACCCAAGGAGCCTATGAGAGTTGCTCCTGTGACCCATGAGAGTGCCCCCAGGAGAGTGTTTCATTGTTCTTACTGTCAGCGGGCGGGTCATTTGATTGGTTTCTGTTTCCGTCGCATCAAGGATGAGCGACGTGCACAGGCGATGAGCTACCAGGACATGGATTACCCATCTTTAGGTATGCATGAGTCTGAGTCTTACTCTCGTCCTGTTTTGAGGCTCCTCGTGTTTCTCGGAGAGGTTTTGCTCCTCCAGGTCTTCACCATGTTCCATATGATGGTAGACCTCGGGCTGGCAGATTTGTACCTCATCAGAGTAGGAGACCTCGACATGCTTTGCATTCTTTGCATGTAGGTAGACCTCGCACTTTGCATCATTCTGATTATTATGTGCGTAGACCGTCTGCTTTTACTGTGCCTACTACTCGTGTCACTCAGTGCTGGATGCCTCGTCATTATTTTACTCACCCCAGCACTGAGCGATCGAGACACTCTTATCATGTGTAGGCGACAGGTCGAGGCTTGGAGGGCACGTGGATCATGGACTCCGGTTGTTCGCGCCACATGACCGGAGATGCAAATTGGTTCTCCAGCCTCACCACAACCAAGCAAAGGGAACATATCACCTTCGAAACAATCGAAGGAGTAGAGTGAAAGGTAAAGGTGTGGTAAGGAATTAACATCGAACTTCACTCTCAAAGATGTTGCTTTGGTTGAGAACCTGGGATACAATTTGCTGTCTGTATCTCAGTTGCTTGATGAGGGCTTCGAAGTGCAATTTCATCGCGATACTTCGCAAGTGCTCAATTCTGATGGCGTTGTTGTGTGTAAGATCTTTAGGGTTGGGAGAGTTTTTGGAGCTGATTTTTCAGAGTCGTCTGGATCTTCTCATTGTCTTGTTGCACATTCGACTTTGAGCTTTGGAAGTGGCATAGGAGACTAGGGCATATGAGCCTTTGAGTTGCTCGCTCGTCTGAGCGCCCTAGGCCTGATCCGAGGATTGCCCAAGCTCAAGTTTGAGAAGAATTTAGTTTGCGCTCCTTGTCGACATGGAAAAATGATTGCCGCTTCGCATTCGCCAGTCACCACAGTGATGACTGAACAGCCCGGAGAACTTCTCCATATGGACACTGTAGGTCCTTCTCGGGTTAGTTCTTTAGGCGGCAAGTGGTATGTACTTGTATTGTCGACGATTTCTCTCGCTACTCTTGGGTCTTCTTTCTTGCCAGCAAGGATGAAGTGTTTTCACACTTTCGGAGCTTGGCTTTGAGACTTTTCACTGAACTCCCAGGTGCATTAAAATTCATTCGAAGCGATAATGGCACCGAGTTCAAAAATAGTCTCTTTGTTGACTTTTGCATGGAGCATGGCATAGAACATCAATTCTCTGCTCCGCGGGTTCCTCAACAGAATGGTGTTGTTGAGAGAAAGAACCGCACTTTGGTTGAGATGGCTAGGACGATGCTTGATGAGCATAGGACTCCTAGAAAATTCTGGGCTGAGGCCATGAACACTGCTTGCTACATCTCAAACCGAATTTTCTTGCGCTCAATTTTAAACTTGACATCTTATGAGCTGCGTTTTGGGAGACAGCCCAAGGTTACTCATCTTCGAGTTTTTGGCTGTCGCTGCTTCATCCTAAAACGTGGAAATTTGGATAAATTTGAGTCGCGATCTTCTGACGGGATCTTTTTGGGTTATGCTACTCATGGTCATTCTTATCGTGTTTATAATTTGGAAACTAACACTGTCATCGAGTCATGTGATGTGACTTTTGATGAATCAACCCCCTCTGTTAGTTCTGCTTTTGAACAGGCAAATGAACACGACATGGAACAGACCTTATTCGAAGACGAAGATCCCGGAGAATTCGAGGATGATCCCCTACTACCCTCGACATCAACCCCTGAAGCTGACCCCGCTTCAACTACTTCGGCACGAGGTCCCGAAGCGACTACCTCAACATCGGTCATCTTGGACCACTCCAACGCACAAGTTGAGGGGGAGACTGCATCCCGCCGCGAGGCTCCACATCATGTCCAAAGGATGCACCCTCCCGAGCAGATCATTGGTGAGCTTGATCAAAGGCAAAGCAAACAAGGTACTTTTGTCCACCAGACAAAGTACACCAAGGACCTGCTCAAGAAGTTCGACATGTCCGATGCGAAGCCCCTCGCCACTCCAATGGCTACATCTGTAGCATTGGACCCTGACGAAGATGGAGAAGCCGTAGATCAGAAGGAGTTCCGAAGCATGATCGGCTCCCTCCTCTACTTGACTGCCACGAGGCCGGACATACACTTCGCAGTGTGTCTGTGCGCTCGTTTTCAGGCTTCACCACGAGCTTCGCACCGCCAAGCGGTCAAGCGCATCCTAAGGTATCTCAAACACACCCTTGAATTTGGCATATGGTATTCTTCGTCTTCATCTTTATGTCTTAGAGGCTATTCAGATGCGGATTTTGCTGGGTGTAGAATTGATAGGAAGAGTACCTCAGGTACTTGTCATTTTCTGGGTACGTCTCTGGTTTGCTGGTCTTCCCGCAAACAGTCTAGTGTTGCACAATCGACGGCTGAAGCCGAATATGTTGCTGCAGCTAGCTGTTGCTCTCAGATTTTGTGGATGGTTTCCACTTTGCGGGATTTCGGGTTAGATTATAAGAGTGTTCCACTTTTCTGTGATAACACTAGTGCTATTTGTATTGCAAACAACCCGGTTCAGCACTCCAGAACCAAACACATTGATGTACGGTATCATTTTCTCAGAGATCACAATGAGAAGGGTGATATTGAACTTCAATATGTTGATACCCAACACCAGCTTGCCGACATTTTTACAAAACCCCTCGATGCTTCTCGATTTGCTTACTTGCGTGGGGAACTTGGTATTTGTCATCCCTACGGCATTTTGTGAGGGGGAGCTGATTTTAAATTGTCTTGCATATGCTCATTATGTGTGGAATTGCACTTACATCTTTTGCTATTATATGCCTGCTTTTAATTCAAAGAAATCATGACAGCTCAGCTCTATGAAATATGTCTGGAACATTGATTGTGCATGATGTTTTATTTTCTAAAATCAAAACTTGCTCACCGCACAATCGTGTATCTAGCTTGTTTAGGCTGGACTGCTTTAGCTATCTTTATCTACTTGACAGCAATACACTGTTCTTTGGATGCGAAAAGTTGCAACTTGAAAAATGTGTTCATTATTCATGGATATTCATCAAAATATTCATTCATCTGAATCAAATTCAAAAATCCATGATTTGCCTGGTTTAAATGAAAAGATCCAGGAGGGTTTGTTTGTCGCACTACTCTATTCTAGACTGCTTACCATTGCACATTGGTCTGAACTGGGATAGTTTAGTGTATGCCAAAATCACCGCCTTAAGCTTCAGATGGCTTTCATGCCTAGGCTTGGCCTGATTGGTCAGTATAAGGTGGACAAACAAATAACCCCTGGCATTACGAAAAAGAACAACAAATTTATTTGATCATCAAAGTTGCTTTCTCAGCTTCTTTTGAACAAGACTTGCCTGTCTCATGTAGAAATTGTTAGCTTTGCGCAGTCCTTGCCTTCACATGTCTAGCTGCTTTGACTAAGTGGTGATGCTTTTATCTTAAAATGACACAAATCACATGCCATCATCTTGTTTCACAGATTGTTAAAGTGAGCTGAGCACATGATCATTAGTTTTAATGTTGGCATATTTTTGCATTATATGTCTTTGCAATTCTATTCATTCCGAAGCTTTGCATCTTTTGATTGCTCCTTGATGCTTGCATTGCCAAAGGGGGAGAGGTTTGCTATGTTCTCTGCCGCAAGAAGGCATAATTTTGAAGGGGGAGAGATTTTTGACATAAAGGGGGAGAAAAATTTGCTTAACTCAGGGGGAGTTCTTATCAAGGGGAGATTTGCCAAAAAGGGCTTTTACTCTTTTGAGAAAGGGGGAGAAAAATTTCTTTTATCAAGTGACATGCTTTGGCTCTTTTCTGAGTTTTTATGGTCACTTGTGTGCTGAAAATTTTTAAATTTTCTTGAACTTGGATTTGGTTGTCAATGCACTCATCAAGGGGGAGATTGAGAAACCAAGGGTGGTTTCGGTGTTGTGATGAGTGATTGACAGACTTTTACCCTCTTTTCGAAGGGTACCTCCGAAGGGGCTTCGGAGGTGGTACCTCCGAAGGGTGTTCGGAGGTGTGTCACCGGAGTGTGTTCGGTGTTTGCTTGCTGCAGCTGTGCAGCGGAGTGTACCTGTCGGAGGGGTCCGACAGTACGCGATGACAGGGTTCGTACCGATGGCTTCGGTACTTTGGGCGGTACACCGGAGTGTGTGCCGGAGGCTGCTAACCCGGAGAGGTCTCCGAAGTACTGGATACACTTGTTTGCTTGACGGTGGTGCGCAGGGACTTCGGAGGCGACGGACAAGGTTCGAGCCAGGTGAACCTGGGTCAGGCGGGAGTCTTGATGCCAGGGGAGCGGGGAGCTCCGTCACGGTGGCTGCGAAGGTGGTCCGGGTCGGTCCTCGGGTCGAGGCGTGCCAGGTGAAGGCAGAGAGTGCGGAGCGTGGCTCCGGCTGAAGGTACTCCGAGACAAAGTCCTCGGAAGTGAGGCACTTCGAAGGTACTCCGAATGGAGTGACTTCGGAGTTGGTGGAACAAGTCCTCTGCGGAGGCATGGAGTTCGATGTGTGCTCCGGAGGGAGACACTCGAAGGTTGCCCGACGAAGGTCTCAGAAGTCGAGGCGCATCGAAGGCATGGTCCGGGTGAGGCTCGTCGTGGAGTGTGCTCGGGGAGAGGCACTGCGACGGAGTGCTCATGGAATGCTTCATGCGGAGGCCTTGGACGAAGGAGGGACTTCGAAGGGTGGAACTCCGAAGGTGGGGCTTCGGAGTGAGGATGACTTGTGGTGCTTCGGCCATGCATGGCTTCGGTACACGGACGGACGGTGTTCGAGCTGGGAGTAGCTGCGAAGCCGTGGTGATCCACTCCGGAGGTGGTGGTGCGAAGGCCCAAGGGCTTTGACGGCTTCGGCTTAAAACCGTCACTGTATCGAAGGACTTCTTCGGCGGAGCGAAGGCCATCAGGCTGCAGGCTTCTCGCCGAAGCTACCGCACCCTCCGGTGCAAAGGGAGGTTCCAGAAGTCAACACTGTAAAGGCTGACACTGTCTGTTCTGAAAAAGGCTGACACTGTCCCCTCTGCAGCTGACAGAGAAGCTTCCAAAATAAAGGTGGACTACCTTTTGTACCCCTTAGTTCTGTAGAGACAAAATGGATGTAAACCCTAGGGGTAAAGTAGTCACTTCCTTAGGATGAAGCCGTGGGCTATAAATATGGGGGCTCGGTAGGTAACATTTAACACTTTGAGCATTTACTGTTGAGCTCCTGTAGACAGACCTCGCTGTATTCATTCTGAGTTCAATTTATTTCAGTGTTCCTTGTTCAAGCGGCGAAGCCCTGCTTCTGTGTGCTTTTGCTTGAGCTCGCTTTGCATACCTCGCTAGTTTTTAGTTCACCGAAGCCTGTCTTGGCGAAGGGTGTTTTTCCTCGCGAAGTTTGTTTTTCAGTGTGCTGTCGCTCTGTGTAACACGAGGCAAGACCTCGCTGCTTACTAGCGAAGCCCTGTTCTTTCCCGTAGTGCTTCTTGTGTCGAAGCCCTTAGCGTAGTCCGTTTTGTGTGCGTGTAGACCTTCGCGTACGAAGCCCAGCACCAGTTGCTGTCGCCAAGTACTTGGTCGAAGTCCTCAGAGGGCTGTCCACTCTTGCGAAGGGTGAAGTGCGAAGCCTGCTCGAAGCACCTCGTGTGCGGAGCCTGCACTGACTTAGCAGAGTAGATTTTCGAGGGTTGTTCGTGGAGCGAAGTCTTCTTGGCTTCGAACTTTTGTTCCTACGAAGCCTGTGTTCGGAGCTGTCGAAGTACCTCCGAACCAGACCTTCGAAGGTTGTGTTCGAAGCCTGTTCCGCAGAAGACAAAACAGAACCGAAGGCTAAGTTTTTTAGTCCAACACGAACACACTCCGAACACAGGCTCCGAAAGGGGTAAAAATTCGAAGTTCATAAGACTTCACTCTTACTCAGATAACCAAAAACGCACTGGACTCTGCAAAGATTGTGCAGGCTCCACACATTGAGGTGCCTTCAAGAAGGCTTCGCACAACTGGACTTCACACACATACATTTCCCTCAAGGCTCCGAATAGATGCTTCACACGAGTAACTGGTACTAGTCTTCGCACTTCAAAGTGCTACAAACCGGAGCAAGCAAACTAACAACAAGAATGGCATCGACTAGAGAAGAGAACAGACCTCGAATCCACACTTTACAAGGCACTTCGCTAGTAATCAGTGAGGTCTTCCCTCTGATTAACACAGAGCGAACATACACCATATTTACTCACAACAATCACAAGCATGAGAGACAAAAACACTTCGTTGGAAATGAAACAGAGCAGGAACTCTGGTTGACACAGAACAAAGTGAAATGCAGTAAACTCAACTCGTGCAGTGCAAAACATAGATACAAGTTCATGCAATACATGGATAATAGAACAGAAATTTCATTGCAAGAATAGGGAACATAAAACTCACAAGTTCAGAGAACACTTCATGGCGGCTGGCTAAGGCTACAGGGAAAACAGAAGGTTCTAAAATGGAGTATACAGTGTTGCCCTAGACCTCAGCCTGCCTCTCCTTTTATAAGCACTACTCTGACTTGCGAATAGACTAAAATACCCCTAGGGTTTACAACTTTTTTGTCTCTAGAAGGCACGGGGGTACAGATGGTAGTCTACTTTATTGGAAGCTCCTTTTGTCAGCTTCGCAGGGCAGATTGTAGCGGCCTTTGCAGAGCAGACACGATCAATTTTTGCAAAGCGGAATCTTCTGGAGCCCCCTTTGCACACGAGGTGTGCAGAGGCTTCGGTGACACGCTTTGAACCCGAAGGCCTTCGCTTCATCAAAGTCAGTCTTTGATACATTGACGGTTTTGAGGCGAAGCCGTCAAAGCCCTCGAGCCTCCGCACCATCATCTCCGGAGTGGATCACCATAGCTTGACAGCTACTCCAAGCTCGAACTTTGCCTGTTCATGTACCGAAGCCATGCATGGCCGAAGTACTTCAAGACATCCACACTCCGAAGCCCCATGTTCGAAGTATCTTCACCACCTTCCGAAGTCCCACCTTCATCCAAGGCCTCCGCACGAAGCACTTCCATAAGCACTCCTTCGTAGTGTCTCCGCCTAGAGCACACTCATGAAGAGCCTTACCCAGACCATGCCTTCGATGCACCTTGACTTCTAAGACCTTCGTTAGGTGTCCTTCCAAGTGTCTCCATCTGGACCACACTTGGTCTCCTTGCCTCATTCCTGAGGACTTCGACCGCCATTTTTTGAAGTTACTCCCTCAGAGTCACCCTTCTAAGTGCCTTGCCTCTGAGGACTTTGCCTTGGGGTACCTTCAGCTGGATCCACTCTCTGCACTTTCTGCCTTCTCCTGGTGAACCTTGACCCGAGGACCAACCTCGACCGCACACAGTCTCCGTGACCGAGCTTCCCGCTCACCTAGCATCAAGCTCCCTGCTTGACCTAGGATCACCTACTTCGAACCATCTCGTCGCCTTCGAAGTCACCTGCACACCACCGACAAGCAAACAAGTATATCTAATACCCCAGAGACCTCTCCGGTACACACTCTGGTGTACCGCCCAAAGTACCGAGGCCTTTGGTACAAACTTCTCATCGTATTCTACCATACCCTCCAACAGACATACTCCGCTATAACAGCTGTAGCCACCGAACACCGAACTCTTCAGTAAAACACCTTTGAGCCCTTTCAGAGGGACCCCTTCGTCCTGAAGAGAACATGTCGATCACTCATCACATACTTGAAACCAATGCACATCTCAACTTGGTTTCTCAATTCTGTTATTAATTTGTGCTAATCCTTGCTACTAAAATTTGCCTTCCGAGAACCACCTACTTTGTTTCAGAATAGATTGGATCCTTGTAATCGCACATTACAAGTCATCGGACGTCGCATCTTTTTTCGGTCATACCAACTACTTCAATCAGTAAGAGCTTCATAAGGGCTTGGTCAGACGTGGAATGTGAGTGAAAGGGAGAGAGTGATTCGCCGACACCTTGAGAGATAGTTGTTAGGGATAATACCTTTTGTTTTATCTTCTATTTCCTAGTAACGATGGCAGGTGAGATCACCGACTTTGAGAACTACATGTCTAAGGTAAAACATCAATAGATCGAAGGGTAGTTTGATGCTAGCATGAATGCTATGCGGCTAAGCATCCAAGCATCAGCCAGGAGTATCTTTATTCTCACGGCTAATGTTAAGAGAATATCACTAGAGAACCAACTCCCGCCCTAATGCATGAGGTTGATGCCGATGAAGAAGATACCAATCACAGTAGTGCACACGCTAACAACCAAGGACATCGGCGTCCCTGAGTGCACCACAATCGGTGAGGTAATGATCACCATGGAAATCAGCCACAAGATCGAGGTAACCCTGACCCTTTTGCCAAAGTCAAATTTACTATACCTTCATTTGCTTGTAAGTATGACCCTGAACTGTATTTAGATTGGAAAATGATGTTGAACAAAAATTTAGCTCCCATCTTGTGCTAGAACAACATCAGGTTAAATAAGCCACTAGTGAGTTTAATGACTTTACAATCATCTAGTGGAACGAGTTGGTAAAAACTAGGTTAGAATCAGACACATGGGATCGACTAAAGAGAGCCATGCGTGGTAGATTTGTCCCTCCATCTTACAAGTGCGATTTGAGAAACAAATTGCAACGCTTAGAACATGGTAATTGATTTGTCGAGGAATATTACTAGGAATTACAAATAGGAATGTTGCGTTACGAAGTAGAAGAAGAAGAGGAGGACAAGATGTAATGATTCTATGGGGGTTACATGGTGAAATTCAGGACAGTTGATTATAAGGAGTATAATTCCATTACTCGATTATTTCACCTTGCTATGTTGGCTGAGAAGGAATTACAGTGGAGACAATTGGCGTCCATGAACCATTTCAAGAGTACGCCGATTGTCAGGCCTTCCCTAGGATACGCCAAGACCCCATCGGCCACTTCCTATCGGCCCTGCACTTCCTGCACTGATCAGGCACGGTCCACGGTATCGGCCGCGACTAAGCCAGTGTTACAAATCGGCCCCGACTCTCACTCTTGCATAGAGTTTGTCATAGGTTGCTTCCACAGGCAGGACCAGAGACATCCAGTGCTACAAATGCAAGGGAATCGGCCATGTGCAATCTATGTTGATTGTGTGTGTCCTCTAAATAAAGCTAATTAGATACATATTTATAGTCTAGAGACTTTCCATCTAAGTAATCTACGTTGTAACTAATTCTGGATCATCTTTATCTTCTCTCACCTCTATCGGCTCCTTCATATCTGACCATTTTATAACGATATGGATGGGCATCTTTGAAAACCTTTGATCGGACTTCTTTGACTTTTGTTGATCGTGCGACATCCTTAGTGGGCCTAGGATTTACCAAATCTTCGTGTCAACACATGCCCCCATTTTCGGACCATTAAAGGGTAACCAATGCTTAGAAATTATTGGTCATCATCACCCTCTGCCAGCATGTCCTTTCAAATGTCCCTCTTTAACATCTTTTCAAATTCATTATTAGTAGCTGAAAGCCTTCATCTTCTAACACTTTATAAAATAATGCACAGGGTATCGGCTCCTGTATTATATCACCCTTTCTTCTTCCTTTTTGCAGTATTCTTTTATAGGCATTCATGCTTGTGATGGATGTAGCTTGGTTTGATGCATCTACTTTTCTTTGTGACGGCGTCAAACCAAGCTTCATCCCACACAGTTTTGTACTAGTGCTCTTTAAACCGAAAATTTTGTTCCCCTAATCTCGGGCCTACAAAGATCTCGATGTTTTGAAAATTGTACTCATGATTACCTTTTTGCCGAACGTTGAAGGTGGTCCCACCAAATCCAGCGGGATCGTCTTGACCCAGCTGTCGAGGAGCCTTTTTTGCTCTATAAGTATCCCCGGTCACTTATCTATTTTCTTCTTGACACTTTCTGCATACTGTTCTTACTTTAGCCCTCGAGCTTGTCACCATCCTGCTTCTAGCACCCTCATGATGGCCGCCTCGTTGTTCTTCATCTTCTTCACTGCCTGTGTAGCCCGGTATCATTCACGATGGCCACCAATGACGTGATCCCTAAGGTAAGTTCTCTACATTCTTTTTCCTTTTCTATTGTTTTTCAGTTTTCTTGGTTCTTCTGCCACTTTTTTTTCACCATTTTCCTTTTTTCTTACCTATTTATTTTTACTTTCTTATTTGTAGAAACTGAAGAACCAAGTTTTGATTCACATGGCCAACCACCCAACTTATCACTTCCTGGGTCCGATGGGCAACCCCGATCCTACTAATATCATAAACATCGAAACCAATTGGATCCCTTTCAAATGATCTTCCATGCTTTCCTCTCATTAGCTTCTTAGCTTCAAGGATTTTCCTTCCCCACTTTCTGGTTGGTGCAATTGGCACCTTCTGACTTTTGTCTTTTACCATGCCTGGTGAAATTTTGTCCTTCCTTTATAAAATGTCCTTCAATGTGTTTCTTTTTATTCATTCGACTTCGCCTTCTCCTCCGGCTGCACAAGCCATTGTTGTTGCCGATACATCTTCATCGGCTCAGGTATGTATACATCTTCACATTGTGTGTATATTCTTTGAGTCTCTGAAGTCTAACGCTTTTTGTTTTTAGCCTTCTTCTTCCCTTGCCGTCGCATCTCTTCGCAGCAGCATTTGACTAGCTGGTCAATGACCCAGCTGGCGCCCAACTGGCCTCAGTCACTGGAGGTGCTTCTATGGAGACCGTCGTCGGGGCCGGTACACTGGGGTCATAATTGTTGATCCTAGCATATCGGCTAGTGTTGCCAATATGGCCGCCGCAGTTGAGGCTAATGCACTAGAAGTTGGGTCGGTGACTATTGTCATCGCCAGCGTGGAGACTGATGTTGGGGCTCCTCCTGCTGATGGCTCTCATCAAGTACTTTACTCACTTTATCTTCTTGTTGCTTTCCACATAACTAACATCGGCCTTAAATGCAGTCGATGCTTCACATCGTGGACTCGTCTGCCCCCCAGGGAAGCCTTGAATAGGAAGGGTCATGCACCCTTCCAGTGGCTGCAATAGAGGATGATACCATCGCTTCTTCTGCCAATGGTGCTCACAATCGGCTGCCCCTGCTAGTCATGCTGATGTAAGCACTTTTGTGCTTGTTGTCACAGCGTGGTTGCCTCTTTTTTAACTTTCTTCTTCCTTCAGTCCTTTGTCTGGAATTTCCCTTTTGATATTGGGCCATATCTTGAAGATGAAGAAGTCACCGGTGCTACTTCGTTGGTCGTGACTCAGTTGCCTCTGGAAGTGATGGGGGTTCTATCGGACTTGCTGCACCGCTTGGAGCACCCGGTGGAGGTCCTAGTCAATGACTCGGCGCCAATAAGGGCGTGTTTCAATGACATTCTAGATGTGCCTAGAGTTGGTTGATGCCCTTACGTCGGTCGCATACCTAGAGTTCCATCGGCCAGATGTGCAGCGGGCGCTGAAGCAAATGGCCGATCATGCCAATTGTGTGTCGCAGTAGGAGGCAATCAAGATCAATGATGAAACGGTGCTTGTTGAAGGTAACCTCTTGGATCACGTTTGGAGTGAGTCATCGGCCACATCGCTGGAACTTTACCAGCTATGGGCGAAAGAAGCTGACCTAGCCTTGAGGATGGATTGGGTCTGGGTGAAGATTTCTGAGAAGGAAGGTGTTCTGGCATCCTTCCTGGCTCGGATCAAGACCCAAGAATGCCGGCTCACCGGTGCCGTCTTCCATGTGCAGCGTCGACACCACGCCATTCAATATGCCCCTAGATGCGAGCGGTTGAGGCCA
Organism: Zizania palustris; assembly: GCA_019279435.1. Lineage (NCBI taxonomy): Eukaryota > Viridiplantae > Streptophyta > Magnoliopsida > Poales > Poaceae > Zizania > Zizania palustris. The sequence goes on along the minus strand of JAAALK010000285.1, from coordinate 22,096,953 downwards.
TTTGCCGCACTCTTGTTTAAATTTTCTTTATATCAGATCTTTGACTTGTAGAAGTTACAACATCATTCTTTTGCAATATATTGTCATTGATCCCTTGATTTGGTCTTGTGTTTTTTCATCTAAGGTCGATGCTTCATCATTAACCATCTAAATGCAATACCATCGGTATTGGTTGTTTGATGTTGTCGTGTAGATCTTAGGAATTTATCCAAACACTCGGAAAATATTTCTTCATGTACTTTCCATTCAATGCTTTGTCGAACAGTTCTCCCTTTAATCCTTTGAGTAGATAGGTTTTGCTAGGCACCACTCGATGTATTCAAAACGGTCCTTCTCCATTAGGTGACCATTTACCGAACCAATTGTCCTTAGACTCGATTCGTAGGATAAGTTTCCACACGAGTTCTCCCTATTCTAATGACCTAGGCACCACTTTCTTGTTCTAAAACCTAGCAACTCTTGCTTTGTTCTCATTCAATCTTCTCAAGGGCTCTTAATTGGTCCTGCGCTAGATCATCTAAGCCATCCGTCATTAAATTATAATAATCATCGGCTGTGAGTTGATCTTGTAGTGTAATCCTTCTTGAGCTAATGTTATTTTCCCATGGTAGTACTGCTTCATGGCCATAGACTAACTGATATGGTGGTACTTGAGTAGACCCGTGTCGTGCCATCCAGTAATCCTAGAGTGCTTCTGATAGAGACCAATGCCTGTTGGATGCTTTGGCCTGACCATTAGCCTGTGCATAATATGGCGATGAATTTAAGAGCTTGATTCCAATACCGGCTATGAATTGCTGGAACTCCTCTAATACAAAAATTGTCCCTTGATCTGTGGTGATGGTTTGTGGAATCTTGAATTGATATATTATATGTTCCCCGATGAACTCAATGGCATCGGTGGAAGTAACCCGTCTGAGTGGAACGTCCTCTACCCATTTTGTGAAATAATCAATAGCTGCCAATATGAACTTATGTCCTTTACTTGACCCTTGGTATATTTAGCCGATCATGTTGATGCCCTAGCCCCTGAAGGGCTAGGGTTTAAATATCGGGTTCATTACTGATGTCGGTGCCCTCTGAATGGCTGCAAACCTCTAACAATCCTGTCAACCCTTATAATATTCTATGCAGCCCTCCACCGTAGTCGACTAGAAGTAACCTGCTCTCCAAAGCAACCATTTCATCTTTTGGGCTCACTAGTGTGTTCCGCATATGCCATGGTGTACTTCACACATCACCACCTTAGCTTCTTCGGTGCTTATACATTTGAGGAGAACTCCATCGGTCGTCCGATGGTACAAGTCTTCGGTGAGCAATACATATATTGTCACTTGATATATGAGTCTTCTTGGTGCCGATGTCGAAGGATTTTTCAAATAATTAATGATATCGTACCTCTAATCATCGTCCTCTATTTCTGCGATCTCTACATCGACTGACCTGGCCATCGGCTTATATCCTGATGCTGCTTGGGCAAAATTGTTCGCTTCTGAGTTTTGCTCCCTTGGGATATGAGTAAGAGTTACGCTTCGAAAGTTTGACATTATAGCTCTACCGGACATACATACGACTTCTTCCATCTCCTATACCAATAAATCAGGTATTTCTACATTAACCGATTTATCAGCGGGAACGATTTTCACTTGATCGCCAACCAATTGCATGAGGCTCTAATGCATTGTTGACGGGACACAACAGTTTGCATGAGTCCAATCGTGCCTCAGCAATAGACTGTAGGATCATTTTCCTTCTATGATGAAGAAAGTAGTCGGCATGGTCTTGCTCCCAACCGTCAATTCTGCATTTAGTACCCCATTGTTTCTAATGAATTCCCATCGAAGTCCCTCAGTACCATATTGGTTTTGATGAGACCCTCCAGCCCTCTCCCCAGCTTCCGAAAGTTCGCATATGACATCAAGTTGACAACTGCCCCCTCCATCTATCATCATCTTGGACATCGGCTTCCCGTTGACCATACCCTTGATGTAAAGAGGTTTCGGGTGTGGATGGTCATAATCTTCTGGCTTGTCGAATATTGCTGGCTATGGGGCCAAAACTAGCCGGGCCATTGTGTCAGCCTGCTCGGCATCATCGTCAGGAGTAGCCCAATACTCTGCAAGGAGGAAGAAAACCATGTTTACCCTTGCATCTTTCTTATCATCGTGATTGGCCTTGTCTTTCACTCGCCATTAACTTTTAATCCTTAAGGGCCGAATAGTCTCATTCCTATGACTTTGCATCTTCAGTTCTCTATACCACAACCGTTGTACTCTTCTTTTCTGATTCTTTATGAAAATCCCACTAGGGAACCACTATGGATTCCCTGACATGGCTTTACCATCGGTTGAATTGACCGATGTCCTCGACATTGATAGGGCCTAGCCTTTCGAGTATCGATGCCCTTGGCGGCGACAACCTACGATGAGTGGCCAATGCCTCCTGATTATGTAGCCTCATCCTGTCATTGCGCGGGTCATCATCGCCTTGCTACCTGCCCTCGCTATGACACTCAGGGCAATCAACCATCGATGGCAATTGAAACCTTTCATTCTAGCAAAATCTAAAGAACTCACAATTCCAATGGGGGTTGAATCCTGAGTACTCATGATCGTCCTCACTGTCCACCCTTTCTCTTGACATTCTTTCATATTTCCCGATCAGGTCTGAGGAAGTGACACTAATGTTAGCTCGCCTACTCTTCTTTGTGTGTCTATCGTTAGTGTGGTGTGCATGCACCATGTTGACCGGGAAAGGATGGTTGTCAATGTTCATCTTGTTTCCATCATTGAACTTAATTCAGCCTTACTCCATGGCCGATTGGATCTGCTGCCTAAATACCATGCACTTGTTAGTGTGGTGCGATGGGGAGTTATGCCAGTTATAGTATTTTTCTTCTTCAACTCATCGGCAGGCGTTATCACGTGATTAGGTGGCAACTAGATCTCCTTCTCTTTGAGCAATAGGTCGAATATTCTATCGGCCTTACTGATGTCAAAATTGTACTTTTCTTCTTTATCAACTGTCGTTACCCAGGGACACGAGACCTGCTTCTTGTTTATGGTCCATTCGGCCAAGCCGACCTCCGCATTGGACCCACTATCCTCATTTGAGTCCAATTGGAAAGCCTAAGTATATGCCACCTTCTTTTGATATTTGTCCCTTTTTGCCTCCTAGAATCAGCTTTCATGGGCTGATACTCGCTGCACTAGGTATGAGAGGCTCTTGAACTCTTGTGATGAACACTTTTCCTTTATTGGATTCAGGAGCCCTTGGAATGCTAACTTAGCCAATTGCGTGTCACTAAGATTCAGGCTATAGCATCTACTTCTCACATCACGAAACCTCTGCAAATAATCCTACACCGACTTGTCCATCCTCTGTTTTACTACCATTAAGTTGGTGAGCTTCATCTCATGTATGCCGGCGAAGAAATACTTGTAAAAATTATTTTCTAGATCAACCAATCCTTTGATAGAGTTTACTGGTAATGACGAGAATAATATGAAGGCTGATCCCGGTAGTGACAATAGGAAGAACCTGACCTTGAGTGCTTCCTCGGCCGATGCTTCGCCACACCGGGCGAGAAAATGGTTGATATGCTCGATCTTGGAGACCTATTCCTACCTAGAAAACTTGGTGAAGTCAGGGATCTTGTATCGGTTTGGTAGAGGCACTCGATCGAACCACAACGGGTATGGCTGCCAATACACGTATGCCTGGTCTTTAGATTTGAGGTCAAACTAGTCCTGAATAACTTCAGTGATTCGGTTCACCCAATCGTCTTCCTGTTGGTTCGGCGTGGGTATCGATCAGACATTGGAGGTTGCTGATATTGATCCAGCTCGAACAACATTGTATCTTTGTTCTTCATTGGGATAGGGCGGCACCCCATAATATACAGTCTGATGGTATCCCTAAGGGTCGCCATCTGGTATCCACCTTGGCGGCACAAGGTCTAGTAGCATATTCCTGGCAATTCCATATGTAGGTTGAGGTACCTCTTGCTTGATCGGCCCTTGCGGCGCGGATGAAGGCTGGGAGGGTGGCGTACCACTTCTGAAAGGATATGTATTTTGAGATGGGTCCTGTCTACCTAGCCCTTAGAGCATAGGGGTAGGTAACGGGGCTGTCATGTTAACTTCGAGGATGAACAAAGTGTTTACCGGACCCTGCCTCATCGACCCTTGTGGTGGTGGCACCGACTGAGTATGTCGAGCATTTTGCAACAGATGAAGATGGTTAGTCGAGAAATATATCAGGCCTAGCGCCAGTTCCTAAGCAATCATTCCATCAATAGTCTTCTTAATTAGCTTGTGCAAGGTATTTACAACACCTCAGATTGATTGATGAGGGCGTGATGGAGATCGTTGTTGATGGCTTCCTAAGAACGGACCTACAGACTCTTAGCCTGTTGGGGGGTCTCCCCAGCTATGGCTGGCTACGGCAACTGTCTCCTCTAAATAGGACCAGATCGAGTCATGTCGAAGGCCTCGAGACACAATCTCCAGTAGTTCTTCACGTGATCTTGTATCTCCGCCCTTTGTTCATCGGTTGTAGGACCGAGAGTAGCGACCAGAGGGGGGGGGTGAATGGGGGCCTCAAAACTTTGAGCACACATGTCATGCAACGAAAGCTCACATACACATCAACAGATAAGTACACTGCATCTGAAAATAAATCAAAAAATATAAGAAATGTGATCAGAACTTGGTGAACCAGAAGATACCTTCACTTACCTGTTGTTGATGTGGCGCAGGTTGCACTGTGGAAGTCTCAAGCAGCAGTAGTAGTACTCAGTGCAAGCAAAAATGTGTGCATGACTTCACTGGTTTTCTAGAAAAAAACCAGAAATCTTGGTTTTCTTTGGGACCCAATAAAACCTGTCAAGACTCCTATCCAATCAGTAGCAGCTACGAATTGTGCTTGGTGCAGAGAAAAACACCCACACACAGCAAAAGCAACAGGGTTAATGGCTTTTGTGCCACCGTTATTCTCCGTTTCGCCAAAAACACCACCAAAATTTCGTGAATAGCCGATATGCCATTATTATTACAGATTCACTCCAAAATGCCATTTGGGCCAACATGCAGAGTACTATATTTCAAAAATTCCGAGTTTACCCCCACTATTCATCTTCTACCTCAAGAGTTCTCCCTAGCCCTTCTCTGCCGCCACTCTTGACGGGCGCCATGGCTGTGCCGCCGCCGAGACGCATCGCCGCTCCTGCCAGCCGTGACCGAGGTCCTCCGTCGCTGCTCCCACCGGTGGCTGCCTCCCGCTATGGCTGCACCGAGAGCCTCCATCGCCGATTCGAGACATGCCGCCGTTCCTACCAGGCGCCTCCACCTGCCATGGCTGTGCGAGGTCCTCTGTTGCCACTTCTACCTCCCGCCATGGCCGGGCTGAGGGCCTCCACCACCGTTCCTCCTGTAGACCCACCGGCTCCGCCCCTGCCCCATTCCCGAAGCCCCTCACGCCCGCCTCCGAAGTCCCGCTTGCCCTCGAAGACCCTTGAAGTGGTGGCAGCGGTCCTCGGCACGACAACGAGGTAGGCGGTGGTGGCGGGGCCGGCAGCGATGAGGTAGGTGGTGCCGGCTGTGGAGGAACGGGGGCATGAGGAGGAGGGAGGAATAAGATGAGGGTAATATTGGTATTTTTTAAAAACAGTGCTCTGCGGGTGGGCCCAAATGGTATTTTGGAGTGAATCTATAATAATAATGGCATATCGGCTATTCGCGAAATTTTGATGGTATTTCTGGCGAAACGGAGAATAACGATGGCACAGAAGCCATTAACCCGAAGCAATAACTATGGCTCGGCTGGACAAGGAAAATAATGAACAATACTCTCACTAGGAGGAGAACAGTGCGCAGTGCTTGACAGTCCACTTGTCAGCGATGCATGGCTTCAGGTTCTTGGAATCTGCTACCCAAGTCATGGACTGCTGCACAGCTAGATGCAGTACCACATGTTACTCCTAGCCATGTGTGTTGCGGCTAGATGAATCGTGCCTCCCTGCGCTGATGCGCTCGCTGCTCACAAATCTCTAGCCGCCTCACACGCGTTCGCACACGCCGCAGCGTGCCTCGCCCCTTCTATGCTCAGAACCGAAACTTAAGGAAGACCCTAGATGAACACATGTGCGACAGAAAATATGGAGGCGGCATTGATTTCAGTATGAACAGGAAGAGTAGGTGGAAGAGGATAAAACAAAAAGTGAACTCTGATTTTGAATTTTTTGATGAGTTAAGAAACCCTAGGGGGATTGGGGCTCTATTTATAGACAGCCCAATAAATTAGGAAAACCCCAATATACCCTTAGGGTTTTTTACAGACACCGAAATAAAATAGAAAAGACCAAAATGCTCTTAGGATTTTTACTGACTCGACTAACACATACTATGCGCCTAAAAGGCAAAATAGTAAAATCCTATCTAAATATAACTTGTCCTGATACGGAGCTTTCGTAGAAGGTACGGCTTCGCTTCAGGACCGTCTGATCTCCGATGGGTGGTCTGGATAGTTGCGTCAGTTTTACGCCGAAACCGAAAAAGCGTTTGTTGCCTTCACACCAGGTACTCGGATTGGGCCAGCCCTGATTCCGTGGCTCCCTCAGCCCAGCAATACCTCGCTGCCTGTTTACCTAGGTCAAACCTGGTCAATAGACTAGCGAATCACCTGCCGTTCCTGGCCCTATGTTCCCGGATTAGGTCGGCCCGACTCCATGGCCCCTCTGCCCGGTAGTCGCTCGCCGCCCGTATACTTGAGTCACACACGGCCCAAGACATGACATGTCTCGACTCCTCTTCATCTCCTCTCTCTCTTTATCAGTTGACTTGCGTTGACAATCACTCATCACTTCTAGATCCATGAGACCCATGATCTTCAACATGGCTCCTCAATATCCCCCATGATGAGTGCATTGTCAACACTCTCTTCATCAACACTTCAGAACCTGCAAAGCATGTGGAAACATGAAAACAAAAACAGAAGAGCACACATTTTTCGATTTTTGCAAACAAAAGCATCTCCACATTTCCTAGTTGCTAAGCAAGGTAAAGCATGAGATGCAAGGGCTAGCTGATATCTACCAAGATAAGCATTTTCCAGAACAAAGTGCTTCATCAAACTTGTTATCTTTTTAATTTTCAGGCTTTTTCTTTACCTTTTTCATTTTTGCTAGGGGTTATTTGCATGTCAACCTTATGCTAACCGACCAAGTCAAGCCTAGGCCAGAACTGGACCATCAGAAGCTTATGACATTGGTCTTGGCATATATTACACTATCCTAGTTCATTCCAAAGTGCTACAGTAAGCAGTCCAGCACAATGCAATGCGACAAAGCAAACCCACCTAGATCTTTTCAAATTATGCATAAAAAGGAATGGATTTTTCATTTTTCTGATTTTTATCATTTTTATAGCACATTTTCCATGGTAAAGCATATAGATGTCCACGTTGCATATCTGCATCTAAGGAACTAGCTACCAGCCATGTAAAAGATAGCAAAAGCATTCAGCCTACACATGCTAGTTACCAGAAGCAATGGTGATCATTTTTAAATTTTAAAGCATAAAAGCCATGCATATGACGGATATCAAACATATCATGTGAACTAAAGAAAAGCATGATCATCGATAGATATTGAAAAGCATATACTAGCTAGAACAAGTAAAGCAGATCAATCATATAATAGAAGCAAGCTCAAAGTGTGATATGTGAATATGCATCATATGAACTCTCACAAAAAGACTCAAGAAAAGAGTAAAGAAGAAAGAAAAACTGACTCAAAAATATCCTAAAAGGATACACAACTCCCAAATCCCCTCGCAAACGCTCAAAAGTAGACTAATCTAGGGTTTGGTAAAAATGTTAGCCAACTGATGATGGGTATAACCATGAACACGGTCAATGAAACCTTTCTCATACTGATCCCTCGGAAAGTGAAAGTGCACATCAATATGTTTGATTTTTGAATGAAGACATGGGTTTTTCCCTACACTAATCGCGCTAGTTCTATCACAAAACAAGGGAACTCTGGCAGGGAAGAATAACCCAAAATCTCGCAAAGTGGAAATCATCCAAACTAACTGTGAGCAGCAGCTACATACTCAACCTCAGTAGTAGAAAGCGCAACTCTAGATTGCTTTCGAGAAGACCAAGAGACAAGCGATGAACCAAGAAACTGGAAAGTACCGGAAGTCGACTTGCGATCCAGCCAGCACCCACCAAAATCAGTGTCAAAAAATCCAGATAAATCAAGAGACGGTGATGCTAAATAGTAAAGACCTAGATCAGGCGCATAGGTAAGGTACCTGAAAATACGCTTGACAGCCTGCCGATGAGATGTGCAGTGGTGAAGACTAAATGCGCACGCACAATCCCATGACAAACTGAATGTCCGGTCTCGTCACTGTCAAGTACTGCAGCGATCCGATCATCCCTCAATACTCTCTCTCGTTGACCTTGACGCTGCTCTCGTCCTTGTCCAGGCCCCTGGATGTACCCATTGGGGTCATCTGAGGCTTCGGCTCTCCACCAAAGTCGAACTTCTTGAGCATGTCCCGCGTGTACTTGCTCTGGTGGATGAAGATGACGTCCTTAGTCTGCTTGATGTGGAGACCTAGAAAGTACTTGAGCTCACTCATGAGGCTCATCTCAAACTCGTTGTGCATCTGCTCAGAAAACTTGGACACATGCTCATTAGTAGAACCACCAAAAATAATATCATCCACGTAAATCTGAGCAATCAAAAAGTCTGAGCCATCTCTGAGCAAGAAAAGAGTCTTTTCCACAGAACCCATCACAAAGCCACTCCCCAACAAAAACTTCTTTAGACGATCATACCAAGCCTTGGGGGCTTGCTTTAGACCATATAAAGCTTTCTACAACTTGATGCCAAAAGTCAAAAGAATGCGAATGGACTCAAGACAGGAAACAAGGGCAAAAGTCTCCTCAAAATCAATACCCTCTTTCTAGCAAAAACCCTGGGCAACTAATCGAGCTTTGTTGCGCACCACAACCCCATCTTCACCTTGCTTGTTCTTAAACACCCACTTGGTGCCTATGGGGTTACATCCAGGTGGTAGCTCAACCAGTTTCCAAACCCGATTGCGAACAAAGTTCTCAAGTTCTTCTTGCATGACGTTTATCCAATTTGCATTAGAAAGAGCATGAGAAACATCTCTGGGCTCAAAAGTGGCAACAAACGCGGACTCAGCAAAAATAGCGAGTGAGCCAACGGAAGAACGCAAGGACCTCGAAGTGAGATCACCGATGATGAGCTTTGAGGGGTGATCACGCTGAACTGCTCGGGATCATAGGTGATCTGAAGTCACCTAACCGGAGTTAGCAACTACCACCTCTGGACTCGGTTGAGGAGGCTCGATCGAAGTGGAAGAAGTGATCTGAGATCCGCCCTCATCCTCAGTCGAAGTCTCAGAAGGTGTGGGGTCTATAGGCTGTGCAGAAGGCCCACCCTCATCAACAACAGGAGCGTCATCATCTTCCTCGAAGATGGACTCTCCAAGCTCATAATCTCCAGAAAGCTCAAAAGAAGGAGTTAGCGAAGGCATGGACTCATCAAAAGAAACCTCACAAGTCTTGACAAGATGCTGGGAGTTGAGATTCCAAACACGGAAGCCTCAAGAATTCAATGCATAACCAATAAAAACACCATCCCAGCAACGAGACTCAAACTTGTCCAAATGCCCTTCCTTCTTGAGCACAAAGCACTTGCAGCCAAACGCTCGCAATTGACTCACCTAGGGCTGTCTGCCAAACCACAACTCATATGATGTCTTACATAAGTAAGATCTAAGAAAAATGCGGTTGACCAGATAGCAAGTCGTGTTCATGGCTTCAACCCAAAAGGGCATAGGAGTCCTATGCTCATCGAGCATCGTCCTGGCCATCTCGATCAGCGTGCGGTTCTTTCGTTCTACAACGCCGTTCTAGTGGGGGAGTGTAAGTGGCAGAAAATTGATGCTCAAGACCCTGATCACTAGAGAAGCTAACGAACTGAGAGTTCTTGAACTCAAAGCCATTGTTAGAGCGAATTGCTCGCATCCGATCATTGTTCTCATTCTTCACCTTCAAAATCAGGTCATGAACAAACTAGAAAACCTCATCCTTAGACTCCAAAAAGAAAACTCACGAGAAACGAGAAAAGTCGTCAACTATCACAAGCGTGTACCACCTCCCACCGACTGAGCGTACCTGAGCTGGACCTACAGTATCCATGTGTAACAACTCTCCCGGGTGTGAAGTCATCACCTAAGTCACAGGTATGTGAGAAGCGGCAACCATTTTCCCATGACGACAGGGATAGCAAACTATATCCTTCTCCATCTTAAGGTTGGGCAATCCTCGGATAAGGTCCATAGAGCTCAATCTGACTAGTAGATCAAAGCTCAAATGACCTAACCTCCTATGCCACTTCCAGAGCTCAAGGAGGATCCAGCAACCAAACAACGAGAAGGCCAAAAGATCTAGAGAAATCAATCCGAAAAACCTTACCGAAGGGTAAGATCTGACAAACCAAAGATCCTCTAGAATCAACAACAGAAGACACGCCCTTCTTAAAACAAACCTCTAAACCATCCTCAAGAAGTTGCGAAAAGAGATCAAATTGAAATTCAAGTTTCCAAACAAAGCAACATTCTTCAAAGAGAAATGATCAGAGATGCGAATTGAGCCAATGCCTTGTACCTTCCCTTGACCACTGTTCCCGAAAGTGATGTACTCCTTGGAGCTCGGGGGAGTGAGGCTGGAGAACCATTTGCGATGTCCCGTTATGTGGCGAGAGCATCCTGAATCCATGATCCACACGTCCTCCTGTTCTCGATCCTACACGATTACTGGTCATAAGTGGGAGCAAACGGTCCGACACCAGGTTTAGCAAAGGAGCTAAACCAGTGTCGAGCCATCTGCTCAAAAGAAGGAAAGCAGAAACAATCATAACAGTCTGGACCAAAACACGGATCAAAGCGCGGTCCTCGGTTCTGCCTAAAGTCTCAGCCACGAGGTCCAAAGCCGTATCTAGAATGACCTGGAGCTCTGTCGGAGCAAAACAACCCTCCGAAGCACGGGCATGAAAGCCATCTCCTCTACCACCACCTACACAACGTGGCCTGGCCTCTAGCCTATCCCCACGTTGGTAGAAATGCTCCTGCCCACCTCGAGCTCTCTCTACTCTCTCAACCCGCTTCTTCCTGAAGCAAAACTCGCAGTGATAGGTAGGCTTCTTGGGATGTGGTTGAGGCTTGAGGTTCTTGGGCTTGGTGGTGTTGGGTGTAGACTCTTTGGTGTGAGAGGGTCCAGGTAGAGAGTCAAGAGAAGTGTGGAGATGTTTAGGCTTTGCGACCTATATAGGATTCTTGGGTGGAGCTTTAGGTTGTTCTTGAAACACTCCATCCTTGGGCTGGCAGGCCTAGAAAGGCTCAGTGGAGTGAGTCTTGGGATATCTCTATTCTAGAGTCATCTTACTCCACTCCACTTCACGGCTAATGGCACTCTCAAAATCAGTCTTGGTGTAGGTGTAACCTACCCCAAACCCATCCTGCCTCTTGAACTTCTGGATCATCATGCCGAGCTGTGGCTCTCTGGCACTCACCCAACTCAGGATCTGATGGAGGTAAAAGTTCTCGTTCTGAGCATCAGCTAGCTCTTCACTTAAGGAAGTTAGCACCTCCAGCCTAAGACAAGTAGATCTCACACTCTATATCAACTTGAACAGACTTCTTAGCTTTTAGCTTGATCAGCTCCAATCTCAGGAACAAGCAGTTCTCAAAAACTAGTGGATGGAACTAACAATGTCTCAAGCTCTAGCTTAGTCTGTTCTAGATCAGCTCTAACTCTCGCTAAGCTCACCCAACTGCTCATCACTCTTGGCTCTCAGCTCAACTAAACTAGCTAGATAGGATAGGCAGTCTACACATGGCACGACGACAGTGGCATGAGCATCTTTCAGCTCCAGCTGAGCGCTTTCAAGCTCAGTGGTCAAAGCGTCTCTCTCATCTACCCTCTCTGTGTACCTGGACTTCAAGTCGTTAGGTCACACAACAACACCTCACAGTTAGGGCACTCACTACTACCACCCAAGAAAGGGGAAGAAGACAGACTCCCAATCTTTCCATTGGCCATGACAAGCTCACTCTCAATCTCATCTATCCTCTTCTTAGCCCCTCTAAGCAGAAGCTCTTGCCAGATCTTCGGCTGTGGTGCTAGCGGCTCTTTGTCTTGTCCCCGAAAGCCATGAAGGAGATGCCCGTCGGATTGTCCTTGTCCTTCCCCTTCTTGATCACGATCTCCTCATCACTTGAGCTTGATGAAGAGGAAGAAGACAATGACCTCTTGGAGTAGCTTCTCTCCATCTCGGCGAAGAAGTCCTTGTCTCACTTGTTCTCATGCCGGTAGTCCTTCAGGGCCTTTCGAAAGAAGCTCGTCTTTTGCTTGCCCTTTGTGAAGGTGGAGTTGTCGTGCTTGCCGGAGTCGTAGGAGCCACTGCCGGTACCCTTCTTGTGACCGTTCCGCTTGGGGCAGTCGGCGATGAAGTGACCTGGATCACCACACTCAAAGCATCCGGATTTTGTGCCGTGTATTTTGAACATTCGTTTATCATACACATGACGCACCGGTTGTTAAAAAGACACAGATTGTTGGACCGGAAACGACGACCAGAGGGGGATGAATGGGAGCTTTCAAAATTTCAGACTAAAAACAGCCTTCTGTTTTAATTCTGTCTTTTGCGGAACAAGGCTTCGAACACACCCTTCGAAGTTCTAGTTCGGAGGTATTTCACAGCTCCAAAACCAGGCTTCGCAAGGAGCAAAAGTTTGAAGTCAAGAAGACTTCGCTCCACCCACAACTCCGAAAATTCAACTAAGTTAAGTCAGTGCAGGCCCCGCACACTAGGTGCCTTCGAGCAGACTTCGCACTTCACCCTTCGCAAGAGCAGACTTACCTTTGAGGACTTCGACCAAATACTCAGCGCTAGCAACTGGTACTAGACTTTGTACTTCAATGGTCTAAACTTCACAGTGCACACTGAGCTAAGGACTTCGCCAAGAGAAGAAAGCATGCTTCGATTTAAGCCAGATAGTGCTTCGCTAGTAATCAGAGAGGACTAGCCTCAAGTTTACATAGAGCGAACACACATTGAATATCACACTTTATCCAGACAGACCACTCACACAACTCTCCAGAAGAGATTCAAAACACAAACTCAACCAGGAAGAAGATGGTGTACAGAGGAATCAAAACATGAAGTGCAACACAAAATACAAGTTCAAGCAGTGAAAAAAGAACAAAATCAAAACTTCATTGCATGAACAGGGAACACAAAATGAGCTCACATATCTGAATACAAGTTGTGTGGCAGCTAGCACAGGAGCTCAAAAATGGCTGCTCAAAGTGTTGCTGTGACCTAGCTAGCCTCCACTATTTATAGGCACTATTCAGCCTCGTGAATAGACTACTTTACCCCTTGGGTTTACACTGGTTTTTTCTAATCAAAACAAGGGGGGTACAACTGGTAGTCTACTTTATTTGGAGGCTTCTTTTGTCAGCTTCGCAGAGGAGACAACATCAGCTTTTGTAGAGCAGACACGGTCAGCCTTTGCAGTCTTGGAGTCTTCTGAAGCCCCCCTTCGCACACAAGGGGTGCGGTAGCTTCGTTGAGAAGACTTGAGCCTGACGGGCTTCGCTTCACCGAAGTCATCCTTCGATACTGTGACGGTTTTGAGCTGAAGCCGTCAAAGCCCTTGAGCCTTCCCACCATCACATCTGGAGTGGACGACCATGACTTCGCAGCTACTCCTAGCTCGAACTCCGTCAGTCCGTGTACCGAAGCCATGCATGGCCGAAGTACCTCAAGTCAGCCACACTCCGAAGCCCCACCTTCGGAGTACCACCCTTCGAAGTCCCTCCCTCATCCAAGGCCTCCGCATGAAGTATTCCATGAGCACTTCATCGCAGTGTCTCTCCCCGAGCGCACTCCTCGAGGAACCTCAAATGGACCATGACTTCGATGCACCTTGAATTCTGAGACCTTCGTCGGGTAAACCTTCGAGTGCCTCCCTCCGAAGCACACTTCAAATGCCTTGCCTCATTGCTGAGGACTTTGTCCACCATACTCCGAAGTCACTCCATTCGGAGTACCCTTCGAAGTGCCTTGCCTCCGAGGACTTCGTCTCGGGGTACCTTCAGCCGGAGCCACACTCCGCACTCTCTGCCTTCACCTAGCACACCTAGACCCAAGGACTGACCTTGACCCCTCGCAGCTTTCGTGACCGAGCTCCCAGCTCGCCTGGCATCAAGCTTCCCGCTTGACCCAAGGTCACTTGCTGCGAACCGTCCGTCGCCTCCGAAGTCACCTGCACACCACAGAAAACCAGACAAGTGTATCCAGTACCTCAGAGACCTCTCCGGGTAAACAACCTTTAGCACACACTCCGGTGTACCGCCCAAAGTACCGAAACCTTCGGTATGACCCAGTCAAGGTGTACTGTCGGACCCGTCCGACATGCACACTCCGCTGCAACAGCTACAGCAAACAGACCCACCAAACCCTTCGGTGAAACAACCTCTGAACCCCTTTAGAGGGACCCCTTTGAATCAGAGGATAAAATCTGTCAATCACTCATCACAGACTCCGAAACCAACCCTTGGTTTCTCAATCTCCCCCTTGATGAGTGCATTGACAACCAAATTCAAGTTCAAGAAAATTTGAAAAAATTTAGCACACAAGTGACCATAAAAACTCAAAAACGAGCCAAATCATGTCACTTGGCAAAAGAATTTTCCTCCCCCTTTTCAATAGAGTAAAAGCCCCTTCGGCAAATCTTCCATTTGCAAGATAAAAATTCCCCCTTAGTTATTTTACCCCCTTGCTGCAGAGAACTCAACAATTTCTCCCCCTTTGGCAATGCAAGCATCAAGGAGCATTTTAAAGATGCAAAGCTTCGAAATGGGCAGAATTGCAAAGACATATAAAGCAAAAATATGCCGACTTTAATACCAATTTTCATGTGCTCAGCTCAATTTAACATTTTCTAAAAATATGATGACAACATGTGATTTCATCATTTTGAAATAAAAGCATCACCACTCAATCAAGGTAACTAGACAAGTAAAAGCAGGGACTGTGCAAAGCTAGTCAATTTCTACTCTAGGAAGACAAGTCCAGTTCAAGTGGAGCATTAAAAGCAAACTTGATGAACAATGAATTTTTGTTGTTCTTTTCACAATGCCAGGGGTTATTTGTTTGTCTACCTTATATTTTCCAATCAGGCCAAGCCTAGGCACAAAAGCCATCAGAAGCTTAAGGTAGTGATTTTGGCATACACTACACTATCCCAGTTCAGACCAATGTGCAATGGTAAGCAGTCTAGAATAGAGTAGTGCGACAAACAAACCCACCTAGATCTTTTCGCTTGTAGCATGCACATCATGGATTTTTGGATTTTTAATTAAGTGGCCAAATTGTTTAACACTTGATGAATATCCATGAGTAAGTAATACAATTTTTCAAGTTGCAATGCTTAGCATCTAGAGAAAAGGAGTCTTGTCATCAAGCAGATAAAAGATAGCTAAAACAGTCCTGCCTAAACATGCTAGATCCAAGACTAAGCAGTGAGCAAGATTTGATTTTGGAAAGAAAAATCATGCACAACATTTTTCAGACATATTAAATAGAGTTGAGCTGACATGACTACATGAATTAAAATCAGGCATATGAGTGCAAAAGATGTAAATGCAATTTCACACACAATGAGCATATGCAACACAGTCAAAATTTGCTCCCCCTCACAAATGTTGTAAGGGTGACAAACATCAAGTTCCCCACGCAAGTAGGCAAAACGAGAAGCATCGAGGGGTTTTGTGAAAATATCAGCTAGCTGGTGTTGGGTATCAACATATTGAAGTTCAATATCACCCTTCTCATTATGATATTTGAGAAATGATATCGAACATCAATGTGTTTGGTTCGGGAATGCTGAACCGGGTTGTTTGCAATACAAATTGCACTAGTGTTATCACAGAAAAGTGGAACACTCTTATAATCTAACCCGAAATCCTGCAGAGTGGAAGTCATCCACAAAATCTGAGTGCAACAGCTAGCTGCAACAACATATTCAGCCTCAGCCATTGATTGTGCAACACTAAACTGTTTGCGGGAAGACCAACAAACCAGCGAAGTACCTAGAAATGAAAAGTACTGGAGATACTTTTCCTATCAATCCTACACCCAACAAAATCCGCATCGGAATAACCTCGAAGACACAAAGAGGAAGATGCAGAATACCAAATGTCGAATTCTAGGGTATGTTTGAGATACCTGAGAATGTGCTTTACCGCTTGGCGGTGCGAAGCTCGTGGTGAAGCCTGAAAACGAGCGCACAGACACACCGCGAAGTGTATGTCCGGCCTCGTAGCAGTCAAGTAGAGGAGGGAGCCGATCATGCTTCGGAACTCTTTCTGATCTATGGCATCTCCATCCTCGTCAGGATCCAATGCTATCGATGTAGCCATTAGAGTAGCGAGGGGCTTCGCATCCGTCATGTCGAACTTCTTCGGTAGGTCCTTGGTGTACTTCGTCTAGTGGACGAATGTATCTTGTTTGCTTTGCTTGATTTGCAAACCAATGAAAAA
Source organism: Zizania palustris (assembly GCA_019279435.1). NCBI lineage: Eukaryota > Viridiplantae > Streptophyta > Magnoliopsida > Poales > Poaceae > Zizania > Zizania palustris. The sequence goes on along the minus strand of JAAALK010000285.1, from coordinate 22,080,297 downwards.
GGTGAGTTCGCCCAACATGGACATCTCGAACTCCCTTCTCATGGTATCTTCAAACTCGGCAACCAAAGCATGAGAAGAGCCACCAAAGATGATATCATCCACATAAATCTGGACTAGGAGGAAATCTTTGTCATGCTTGAGAGTGAAAAGGGTTTTGTCAACTAATCCCGTCAAATATCCCCGCTCAAGCAGAAAAGACTTAAGTCTATCATACCAAGCCCGAGGGGCCTGCTTGAGTCCATAAAGAGCCTTATGAAGTTTAAGGACTTTATGTGGGTATTTGGGGTTTTCAAAGCCAGGGGTTGTTTTACATAAAAATCTTCACCTATGAAGCCATCAAGAAATGCACTTTTGACATCCATTTGATAGAGTTTGAATCCCCGGGATGTCGCAAAGGCAAGTAAAATCCTAATGGCCTCTAGACGCGCAACAGGTGCAAAAGTTTCAGTAAAATCAATCCCTTCTAATTGAGAATAACTCTGAGTTACAAGTCTAGCCTTGTTTCTAACTACAGTCCCATCCTCCCCGTTGTTTGTTTTTGAAAATCCATTTTGTTCCAATGAAATGAACATTTGGAAGAGGATCAACTAAAGTCCAGACTTGGTTTCTCTCAAAATTTTCAAGTTCTTCATGCATGACATTGATCCAGCTAGAATCAAAAAGTGCATGACAAACATCCTAAGGGCTCAAAAGAAGCAACAAAAGCAGAATCAATGAAATGAGCATGAGAATGTGTTACCCTTTGATCAAGCTCACCAATGATCTGCTCGGGAGGATGCATCCTTTGAACATGATGTGGAGCATCGCAGCGAGATGCAGTCTCCCCCTCAACTTGTGCGTTGGAGTGGTCCAAGATGACCGATGTTGAGGTAGTTGCTTCGGGACCTTGTGCCGAAGTAGTCGAAGCGGGGTCGGCTTCGGGGGTTGATGTCGAGGGTAGTAGGGGTTCATCCTCGAAATCTCCGGGATCTTCATCTTCGAAAATGGTCTGTTCCATGTCGTGTTTATTTGCCTGTTCAAAAGTAGAAATAACAGAGGGGTCGATTCATAAAAAGTCACATCACATGACTCGATGACAGTGTTAGTTTCCAAATTATAAACACGATACGAATGACCATGTGTAGTGTAACCCAAAAAGATCCCGTCAGAAGAATGCGACTCAAATTTGTCCAAATTTCCACTTTTTAGGATAAAGCAACGACATCCAAAAACTCGAAGATGAGTAACTTTTGGCTGTCTCCCAAAATGCAGCTCATTAGATGTCAAGTTAAAAATTGAGCGCAAGAAGATTCGGTTTGAGATGTAACAAGTAGTGTTCATGGCCTTAGCCTAGAATTTTCTAGGAGTCTTGTGCTCATCGAGCATCGTCCTAGCCATCTCAACCAAAGTGCAGTTCTTTCTCTCAACAACACCATTCTGTTGAGAAACCCGCGGATCATAGAATTGATGTTCTATGCCATGCTCCATGCAAAAGTCAACAAAGAGACTGTTCTTGAACTCAGTGCCATTATTGCTTCGAATGAATTTCAATGCACCAAGGAGTTCAGTGAAAAGTCTCAAAGCCAAGCTCCAAAAGTGTGAAAACACTTCATCCTTGCTGGGAAGAAAGAAGACCCAAGAGTAGCGAGAGAAATCATCGACAATGACTAGCACATACCACTTTCCGCCTAAAGAACTAACCCGAGAAGGACCTACAGTGTCCATGTGAAAAGTTCTCCGGGTTGTTCAGTCATCACGGTGGTGACTGGCGAGTGCGAAGCGGCAATCATTTTTCCATGTCGACATAGAGCGCAAACTAAATTCTTCTCAAACTCGAGCTTGGGAAATCCTCGGATCAGACTTAGGGCACTCAGACGAGCGAGCCACTCAAGGATCATATGCCCTAGTCTCCTATGACACTTCCACAGCTCAGAAGTCAAATGTGCAACAAGACAATGAGAAGAACCAGATGACTCAGAAAAATCAGCTCTAAAAACTCTCCCAACTCTAAAGATCTTACAAACCACAACGCCATCAGAATTGAGTACTTGCGAAGTATCACGATGGAATTGCACTTCGAAGCCCTCATCAAGCAATTGAGACCCAGAAAGCAAATTGTATCCTAAGTTTTCAACCAAAGCAACATCTTTGAGAGTGAAATTTGAGTTGATTCTTACGACACCTTTACCTTTCACTCTACTCCTTCGATTGTTGTTGAAGGTGATATGTTCTTTTTGCTTGGTTGTTGTGAGGCTGGAGAACCATTTTGCATCTCCGGTCATGTGGTGCGAACAACTGGAGTCCATGATCCACGTGCCCTCCAAGCCTCGGTCCAGCGCCTACACATGATAAGAAAATCTCGATCGCTCAGTGCTGGGGTGAGTTAATACATGACGAGGCATCCAGCACTGAGTGATATGAGTAGTAGGTACAAAAAAAAATAGATTGTCTACGCACAGGATAATCAGAATGATGCAACGTGTGAGGTCTACCTACATGCATTGACCCAAATGCACGACGAGGTCTCCTACTCTGACGAGGTACAAAGCTACTCGCCCGGGGTCTACCACCATATGGAACATGGTGAACACCTCGAGGAGAAAACCTCACCGAGAAGTATGAGGAGCCTTGAAAACTGGATGAGAGTAAACTTAGACTCATGCATACCTAAAGATGGGTAGTGCATGTTCTAGAATCTCATCGCCTGAGAGCGTCGCTCATTCTTGATACGATGAAAACAGAACTCAACCAAATGACCCGCCCACTGACAATAGGAACAATGAAAAATTCTTCTAGGGGCACTCTCATGGGTCATAGGAGAAATCCTCACATGCCCATTGGGCTTCTGTTGAGTGGTTTTCTTGGGAGGAATTTTCTTTGCAGGAGGAGTGGTTTTCTTTGGGGTTTGGGTAGCCTTTTTGGCTAATGGTGTGTCTAACAGGGCTCTTTCTTTCTCTAAGGTAGTGAGTGAGGTAAAAACAGTCTTGGCCAAGAGAAAGTCAAACCTACCCTTTCCCTCAGTGCATTTGTTAACCACAGAAAGAAGGTACTCGTTCTCAGTCATGAGGTGTTCAGCTTGCTCTCTAACAGTGCCTAGCTGATTCCTTAAGGATTATGCAAGTGTCACACACAGGTTGCACATCCTTAGAACTACCGGCCCTCTCCAATCTAGCCTCTAAGTCCTGAACATACTTATCACGTAAATTAATGCTCTCACGTAATAAGGGGCAGTTCATGCATTCATTTATATCATGAGAACTAGAATCAACCATCAAAAGCTGCTTCTGTGCAATCTCAAGCTCAAAAAGAATTTGAGCATGTATAGAACGCAACTGAGCAAGCTCACCCATGACAACAATGCAAGATTCACATTCAGCATCATTAACCCTAGACTTAAGCATGGTATAATCAGTAGAAACAGATTCTAGCCTATGTCTAAGGTCTTTTCTATCCCTAGCGACTTGCACAAGTAATCTATCCTGACCAAGAACTACTTCATTTAGTTCATCTAATTTAATTGAAAGCTGTTCATAGAATAGAGGTACCTCAGATGAGTCAAGCTTATCGCCGCTGTGATCGCTGTTGGCCATGAAGTAGAGGTCGGTGAAATCTCGTCCTTCTTGTCCTTCTTCTCCTCCTTCCTCGGGGACTCCTCCTCAGAGCTTGACTCCTCAGTTTTGGAGGTGTCGATGTCGCTGAGAGCAGCAACAAACACTCTGGAAGCGACTTTGGCTACCCTCTTAGCCACCTTGCTGCGCTTGCCCTTCACAATTGGTTTCCTCTCCTTTTTGTGGTATTTGGGGTGCTCACTCTCATCTCTCTTCTTGAGTTTAGGACAATTGGCCTTGATGTGAGAAGTGTCGCCACACTCAAAACAACCACTAAAACCACTTCTCATCTAATCCCGTCATTCATGGTGAAAATGGGTGAACCTTCTGGCAATGAGAGCAAGCTCTTCATCATCCAGAGTATCCACCTCCTCCTTAGTGACAGAGACTAGGGAGGACAAAGCAAAACCACCTGCAAGAACACAAGTGGCAGACGTGCTTGGTTCTGCAGTGGTGCCACGGCTAGTGCCAGAAACTAGTGCCGATGGTTGTGGCAAGGAGTTCCTATGCACTGCAAGAGATGTTTTGTCAATCTCTATGGACTTTAGCTTGCTGAAGAGCTCATTACAGGTCAATGTGTCATAACCTGTGGACTCCTCAATGCTGGATAACTTAACTTACCATATGCTACGATCAAGAGCATATAGAAGCTTGATAGCCCTATCATTATCATTATAAGAAAGCATCCCGTTTGACCGCAAGTTACTCATTATCGCATCAAAATGAGAAAACATGGCATCTATAGATTCACCAGGTGCCTGCACAAACAGCTGATACTGTTGATTGTATGTGCTTTGGCGCCTGGCCTTAATCTGTGAAGAGCCCTCATGAAAGATAGTGAGCGTAGTCCCAAATCTCCCTAGCTGTCCTAAGATGATGCACCCTATCAAACTCAATCCGACTAAAACTAATGAACATATATTTCTAGCCTTGGAGTTGGCGTTATACTGATCCTTCTCTATTTGAGAGGTGCGAGTTTTAGGGATGGAGTATTGTGAGTCCACAATCTCCCAAATTGCATTTTCTTGGCTTAGCAAGTAAGCCTCCATGCGCACCTTCTAGTATGCAAAATCCATCCCATCGAAAAGAGGTATTTTACTAACTCTGTCCATGTTGCCAACAGATCACAAAACCGGTTAAGGTCAACTGGTGATCTTAACCCGCTCTAATACCAACTGTTGGACCAAAAATGACTGAGGAGCCATGCTGAAGAGTGTGGGCCTCATGGCTCTAGATGTGATGAGTCATTGCCAACGGTAGTCAAAGTGGACTAAAAAGAGAGAAAAGACCTGCTGCGTCTGAGCCGTGTGTGACTCAGGTACACGGGCAGCGAGCGACTGTCGGGCAGAGGGGCCGCGAAGTCGGGATGGCCCAATCTGGGTACATGGGCTAGGAGCAGCAGAGGATCCACTGGGCTGTTGATGAGGATTGACTCAGGTACACGGGCGGTGAGCGATTGCCGGGTTGAGAGAGCTGCGGAGTCGGGCCGGCCCAATCTGGGTACCTGGTGCAAAGCTGGTAGATGTCGTGTTAGTTTTGGCGCAAAACTGATGACCGCTGATCTTGGAACGGACCGTCCAGAAGTGAAGCCGTAGTCACTATGAAAGCTTAGCTTCCGGATAAGTCATCTGTAAATAGGAGTTTACTATTTTGTCCTTAGGCCCACAGTCAGTCAGTCGAGTCTGTAAAAATATCCTAACGGCAATGTGGTCTTTTCCATTTTTTTCAGCGTCTGTAAAAAACCCTAGGGGTATTTCTGCTTTTTCCCCATTTATTGGGCTGCCTATAAATAGGCCTCAATCCCTAGGGTTAGGGTTAACACACTTTAATCTGAAAAATCAGTGTTCACCTCACCTACTCCTGGTTGTGTGCGCTGCTAGTTTTGTTCTTCCTGGCGTTTTGTCCCTCTCCGCCTCCATCAGCGATTCTCTGTTCATCGCAAGAAAACCACGATGGTATTTTTGTCTCTCAAATTTTTATCGCCTCGGTTTGTGTGATTCGTTCGCTTCTGTTCTCTGAGTTCTCAGCAAGAAGTATTTCCACCGTGTAGTCTCGGTACTCATCTTCCTGAGCAATTTTTATCTGAGAGTTTATTCGGTTTCCACTAGTACTTGAGTATGTTTCAATCCGTGGTTTCCTGCATCAGCCTATAGGCTCGAGCAGCAGTTTTTGTTCCATAGCTTGCTACAGCCTAAGCTATTTTTTAATCCTACAGCTAGTTCTCTCCCTATATGGCCTAGAGCATCTTATCTATATTTTAGCTTTGCAGGCAAGACTGTTTTTACTGTGCATGGAAGGATTTTTGAGTGACTAGAGTTGTCATGCAGCTGCTGCCAGCTTGCGCACTGCATAGCTAGTTGCATGGCTACTGCTCCTACTGCTTAGTCTTTCTACTAGCTTGGCAGTAGCTTCGTGCGTTTTGGCCAAGGCCTGGAAATAGCTCTTTTATTTTAAACACGTTGCTCAGAAGCTTGCGTGTGTGGTTTTTTCTGCTGCATCTTCTTTGATTAGGTTCAGCCGGAGTAGCTATGGCATAGGTGTTCGTAGGTCTGTATGTGCAGCCATAGCTGCGTGAAGGGTCTGCTGTATCTTCGCTTTTGGGTCCCACGGTTCAGCATTGTTTTTGGTATTTCTGCAAGCTTCGCAGTGATTGCTTCGGAGTTCAAAGCCTGGTTTCTGCAGTTACAGTATTTACTTTATGACTTCTTGTTGTTCGAAGCCTGTGTGTTCTGCTGAGTCCAGGTTTCGGTCGAAGCACCAAGAGATGATTCTGGCGATGTCCTTTTTGTTGTTGTTTACCTTCCTGATAGCTTCGCTAGCCCAGAGTTCAGCTCTGTAGCTTCGCTACTGTTTTTCGAAGCTCTCACATTAACTTCGATCTAGCTTTTTCTGAAGTATGGACTGGGTTCGGAGTATGTTTCGAAGTATGTAGGAAATGCTAACGAAGGTAGGCAACAGGCTTCGTAGGTGTTAGCTTTTTAGACTTCGGACAATCTTCGTTTTCTGGTTGACCTACGAAGTTCATGCCCGCACGATTTGCTTCGATCCGTAGTGCGAAGGTGCACAGCGAAGAATGTTTGACTGTGTGCGAAGGTTTTTGTGTGTCCTCTGTCTTTCGGTGGTCTGTTGTGTGGGCCCGTTAGCACAGTTCTTCGATTTCAGATAATCAGGCTCCGACTATTCAAAGTATACTTCGACATGTTCGAAATCTAGGTGCAGGCTTCGGCATCTTCACTTCTCCGAACTATATTCGACTCTGTACTCTGAAGTCAGCTTCGACTTTGCACAGACTTCGCATCACACAGGCTTCGTCAGGTTTCATACAGGAGACAACTTTGATCTGCCATGATTTGAATGCTTTAATTAATCTGCCTATTAGCATTGTATTGGTGTTTCTTCGTCTAGGACACCGGTCGTTTCTAGGCTAGATATTTCTAGGCTTTGGCAATCTGTTTTCGTCTTACTGCTAAGTCTGTTGAGGTGCGTTGGGTGTTGGGAGCAGGCCGTTTATTCGAAAGAATATTTTTAGGCGCCCATTCACCCCCCCTCTGGTCGCTACTTTCGGTCCTACAACGACGATTAGAGGGGGTGAATGGGAGCTTATAAAATTTTAGACTAAAAATAGCCTTCTGTTTTAATTCTGTCTTCTGCAGAACAGGCTTCGAACACACCCTTCGAAGTTCTGGTTCGGAGGTATTTCATTGCTCCGAAACCAGGTTTTGCAAGGAGCAAAAGTTCGAAGTCAAGAAGACTTCGCTCCACCCACAACTCTGAAAATTCAACTCAGCTAAGTCAGTGCAGGCTCCGCACACTGGGTCCCTTCGAGCAGACTTTCCTCTGAGGACTTCGACCAAATACTCAGCGCTAGCAAATGGTACTAGGCTTCGTACTTCGAAGGTCTAAACTTCATAGTGCACACTGAGCTAAGGACTTCGCCAAGAGAAGAAAGCAGGCTTCGATTTAAGCCAGACAGTGCTTCGCTAGTAATCAGAGAGGACTAGCCTCCAGTTTACACAGAGAGAACACACACTGAGAATCACACTTCACCCGGACAGACCTCTCACACACCTCTCCAGAAGAGATTCAAAACACAAACTCACCCAGGAAGAAGATGGTGTAGAGAGGAATCAAAACATGAAGTGCAACACAAAATACAAGTTCAAGCAGTGAAAGAAGAACAGAATCAAAACTTCATTGCATGAATAGGGAACACAAAATGAGCTCATAGATCTGAATACAAGTTGTGTGGAGGCTTGCACAAGAGCTCAAAAATGGCTACTCAAAGTGTTGCTGTGACCTAGCTAGCCTCCACTATTTATAGGCACTATTCAGCCCTATGAATAGACTACTTTACCCTTAGGGTTTACACTGGTTTTGTCTCATCAGAACAAGGGGGGTACAGCTGGTAGTCTACTTTATTTGGAGGCTTCTTTTGTCAGCTTCGCAGAGGAGACAGCATCAGCTTTTGCAGAGCAGACATGGTCAACCTTTGCAGTCTTGGAGTCTTCTGAAGACCCCCTTCACACGCGAGGGGTGCAGTAGCTTCAGTGAGAAGCCTTGAGCCTGACGGCCTTTGTTTCACCGAAGTCAGCCTTCGATAATATGACGGTTTTGAGCCGAAGCCGTCAAAGACCTTGAGCCTTCGCACCATCACCTCCGAAGTGGACCACCATGGCTTCGCAGCTACTCCCAGCTCGAACTCCGTCAGTCCGTGTACCGAAGCCATGCATGGCTGAAGTACCTCAAGTCAGCCACACTCCGAAGCCCCACCTTTAGAGTACCACCCTTCGAACTCCCTCCCTCGTCCAAGGCCTCCGCATGAAGCATTCCATGAGCACTTCATCGCAGTGTCTCTCCCCGAGCACACTCCTCGACGAACCTCACCCGGACCATGCCTTCGATGCACCTTGACTTCTGAGACCGTCGTCGGGTAAACCTTCGAGTGCCTCCCTCCGAAGCACACTTCGAATGCCTTGCGTCATTGCTGAGGACATTGTCCACCATACTCCGAAGTCACTCCATTCGGAGTACCCTTCGAAGTGCCTCGCCTCCGAGGACTTTGTCTTGGGGTACCTTCAGCCGGAGCCACACTCTGCACTCTTTGCCTTCGCCTGGCGCACCTTGACCTAAGGACCGACCTCGACCCCTCGCAGCCTTCGTGACCGAGCTCCTCGCTCGCCTGGCATCAAGCCTCCCGCTTGACCCAAGTTCACTTGCTGCGAACCGTCCGTCGCCTCCGATGTCACCTGCGCACCACAGACAACCAGACAAGTGTATCTAGTACCCCGAAGACCTCTCCGAGTAAACAACCTTCGTCACACACTCCGGTGTACCGCCCAAAGTACTAAAACCTTCGGTATGACCCAGTCAACGTGTACTGTCAGACCCCTCCGACAGGCACACTCCACTGCAACAGCCGCATCAAACAGACCCACTGAACCCTTTGGTGAAACCACCTCCGAACCCCATCGGAGGGACCCCTTTTAATCAGAGGATAAAATCTTTCAATCACTCATCACAGACTCTGAAACCAACCCTTGGTTTCTCATAGATCATCATCTTCACGTCTCCTCTTTGACTTTCGTTGACAATCACTCATTACATCTGGAGCCATGAGGCCCATGATCTTCATCATGCCTCCTCACCGGCACCCACCAAAATAAGCGTCGGAAAAGCCAGACAACTCAAGAGATGATGATGCTGAATAATAAAGACCGAGATCAGGCGCATAGGTAAGATACCTGAAAATGCGCTCGACAGCCTGTCGATGAGATGCGTGTGGTGAAGACTGGAAGTGCGCGCATTGTCCCACAACAAACTGTATGCCCGGTCTTGTCGCCATCAGGTACACAAATGAGCAGATCATCCCTCGATACTCTCTCTCGTTGACCTTGACACCGCTCTCGTCCTTGTTCAGGCCGCCAGATGTGCCCATGGCGGTCATCTGAGGCTTCACCTCTCCACCGAAGTCGAACTTCTTCAGCATTTCCCACGTTTACTTGCTCTGGTGGATGAAGATGCCATCCTTGGTTTGCTTGATCTAGAGCCCTAAAAATTACTTGAGATCACTCATCAGGCTCATCTCGAACTCGTTGTGCATCTTCTAAGAAAACTTGGACACAAGCTCATTAGTAGATCCACCAAAAATAATGTCGTCCACGTATATCTAAGCAATCAAGAAACCTAAGCCAACTTTGAGCAAGAAAAGAGTTTTGTCCACAGAACACAACTCAAAGCCGTTCCCTAACAAAAACTGCTTTAAATGATCATACCAAGCCCTAGGGGCTTTCTTCAGACCATATAAAGATTTCTGCAACTTGAAAACATGTTGAGGAAACTTAGGGATTTCAAAACCGGGGGGCTGCCTAACATAGACCTCCTCCTCTATATACCCGTTCAGAAAAGCAGTCTTGACATCTATTTGAAAAAGCTTAAAACCTTTAGAAGCAGCGAATGCGAAAAGTATGCAAATAGACTCAAGACAGGAAACATGGGCGAAAGTATCCTAAAAATCAATACCCTCTTTCTAGCAAAAACATTGGGCAACTAATCGAGCTTTGTTGTGCACCACAACCCCACCTTCACCTTGCTTGTTCTTAAACACCCACTTGGTGCCTATGGGGTTGCAACCTGGTGCTAGCTCAACTAGTGTCCAAATCTGATTGTGAACAAAGTTTTCAAGCTCTTCTTGTATGGCGTTTATCCAATTTGCATTAGATAAAGCGTGAGCAACATCTCTAGGCTCAAAGGTGGCAAAAAAAGTAGACTCATCAACACAGCAAGTGAACCAGCCTGAGAACGCAAGGATCTCGTAGTGAGATCACCGATGATGAGCTCTAAGGGGTGATCACGCTGAACTGTTCGGGATCCTAGGTGATCAGATGTCACCTCACCAGAGTCAGTAGCTAGCACCTCTGGACTCGATTGAGAGGGCTCGATCGAAGTGGAAGTAGTGATCAGAGGTCCGCCCTCATCCTTAGTCGAAGTCTCAGAAGGTGTGGGGTCTACAGGCTATGCAGAAGGCCCACCCTCAGCAACAGCAGGAGTCTCATCATCTTCCTAAAAAATGGACTCTCCAAGCTCATCATCACCAGAAAGCTCAGAAGAAGGAGTAAGCGAAGGCATGGACTCATCAAAAGAAACCTCACACATCTCGACAAGCTGCTGGGAGTCAAGGTTCCAAACACGGAAGCCTCGTGAATGCAAAGCGTAACCAAGAAAAACTCCATCCCAACACCGAGACTCAAACTTATCCAAATGCCAAATGATCGCAAGTGGCTCACCTTGGGCTATCTGCCAAACTACAACTCATATGATGTCTTACCTAGGTGAGATCTAAGAAAAATGCGGTTGGCATGATAACAAGTCGTGTTCATTGCTTCAGCCCAAAAGCGCCTAAGAGTACTATGCTCATCGAGCATCGTCCTGGCCATCTCGACAAGTGTGCGGTTCTTTCGTTCCACAACATCGTTCTGTAGGGGAGTGTAAGGAGCAGAAAACTGGTGCTCAAGACCCTAATCACTACAGAAATTGACGAACTGAGAATTCTTGAACTCAGAGCCATTGTTAGAGCGAATTGCTCACATTCGACCATTGTTCTCATTCTTCAGCTTTAGGATCAGATCATGAACAAACTGAAAAGCCTCATCCTTAGACTACAGAAATAAAACCCACGAGAATCGAGAAAAATCGTCAACAATCACAAGTGCATACCACTTCCCATCAACTAAACATACCTGAGCTAGACAAATAGTGTCCATGTGTAACATCTCTCCTGGGTATGAAGTCATCACCTGAGTCACTTTGAAAGAAAAACAATCCTATGTTCATTCCATACGTCCCATAAGACATAAGCTAAATGTATAGGTTTGTTACTTCTGCCTCTTTTCAATATGAACCTAGTTTTTCTTCAGCTGCTGAGAGTTATCTACAGGATACGATTGATATGACCATACCATCAACCAACATGTTACAACCTCCAATACAAGTAACACTAACTAAAGTATCACCTACATCAACACCATCCCAAGCTTTTGATGGTCCGATCATATGTAGTCAAGCAAAGAAGCTACAATAAGAAGTGAACATGCTGTTTTCTGAAGATCAATTTAAAATTAATGATAATTATATATTGCCTAAGTCATGCATGTTGTTATTACATAGTTTCACAAAAGAGGAATACAAGATCGGACCAATAGGAACATCGCGACATGATTGGACTGGTAGGAACTCGAGGGGTGTCAGTCATGAGGCAAGATTGGACCAGTAGGAACTTTGTGGCAAGATCGAACCAGTAGAAACCCGATGGTGTGTCATGGTCAGGGTTGACAGTTAGTCAAATGTTCAACTTCTCAAGCAAACTAGTACCAATGTACGATGTTTTGTGGAAGTTAGAACATAGTAAACATGGTGTGAAAGCTTATAAAGTGAAGTTTCGAACACAACAAACAGCGCTCATTTGGACTTCCCAAGGTGAAGTTATTACCAAAACACTAGAGACTGCACAGAAGAACAACAACCACTTGGGAACTCTTGTTCCAAGGAGAGCTTTCACAAAGCCTATCTTTTCGTTTCCATTTCATGTTCAAACCTATCTAGGAGGGTTGTTTATTGTATAAATATCTCTGTACTCCTAAGCAAATTCATATTTTGATAATTGATATACAAGAACCCTTTGTTTAGCCGTGTGCTAACAAAACTTGAGATTAATCTCTACCTCTTTTCTCTTGTGTTTTCCTTCATGGAATTACAGAAGCGACGACTTCATCAGCTCCCAATTGGTGCTCCTATTCCTTTCAAGGTTTTTTTGATTGATTATAGGTTGTGCTGTTTGGTTCATGAGAGTGTGGTTAGGCGAATCCTCGATTAAGGTTTCCGGTTAAAAACGGTGGTTGACTTTGAGTTTTATTTGTCAAGTTGCACTAGTTCTCACTGCTTGTAGCATGTTATGTGGTTTTTCTACAACTAGTTATCTAGCGATTTATCCTACGTCATGAAGATCGGGACATCGTGTCTGTTGGCGTAAAAGATTACGCTAATAGGTTTCAAGAGATTAGAAACTAACAAACAGAGTGTTTGCGAAATGAACTATTCCAAGCCTTCGAATTGGATAATAGCTCAGTATTCGATGATCATTACAGGGTAAAACGGGGTGATTTATAGACCAAAATCTTAAGGAAAAGACCTTCTTACCCCTCTATTACAACCGACATAGTGGAAACTATTCGGTACCCTTAATAGGGCTAAAATGGTAAAAGACTAATCTAGTGAGAAAAAAGATAAGTCTTCCATCTTAGATGGTAGGGAGGTTCTCTAAACAGTCTACATTCGAAGATATACTCCGAACAAGAGTCCGCTTTGATCCTTCGAACTTAACCCAGTACCAAACCGGAGTTAGATACTAGAGAACTTCGGTTCAATAGACTGCCTTCGTCTTGTTACTGTAGAGACCCTAAGGATGAAGTATTTTCCCCCAACAATAGCCCCTCGAATATGCTTATCTGCTTGATCTGTAAAGTAAGAAGAGCAGTATACGCAAGAAAAATAATCATGCGTAGGGGTTAACAAATTTAATCAACCTTCGGAATATGCTAGGATTCATAGCTTCGAATTGATTTCTAAGAGAGTTATATTCGAACAATCCTGGAAACAACTTTTATGAAGCTAGAAAGCCCTTTAGACTTAGAAGAAATAGCCGTTGGTCTTTTCCTTTCAGAAAAAATTATGCGCTGTGTTAATTTCACAAACCGTAACGGTCAAGAATGCGAAACATCAAGTGTGAACGGTAAAAAATTGTGAACCTAGGCTATAAATAGAGGACCTATAAACTTCTCAAACACCTTTCTCACCGTCTTTGCGCAATCAACATTTAGCCTCCAAACCTTAGCCTTAAGCGTTCAATTCGAATCAATGGCGAAGACAAGCTTCAAGGCTCCCGGGGCGACTTCGGCCCTAGCCCAGCAACAGGCAATGGCGGCAGCAGCAGCGGCGCCCACAGCGGCGGCGCCAGCGGCTAATGCCCAACAGATCGGCCCCCATTACCTCCTCCCGGCTTCTTCGAAGTATCCTGACCAGTCTTACAAACTGGGGCCATCCACCTGCAAGAGGAAGACGATCGCAGCAGTGGTTGAGGGGAAGATTAGCTCGGTGATCAACATCCGCAAACCCAGAAAATAAGCCATCCCTTCGCCACGGCCTGGTGACGTTGTCGTCTTCGAAGCCTTCTTCGAAGTAGGGTTAGGACTTCCGGTGGTGGACTTCCTGTCGGAGGTACTAGATCTCTTCCATGTCACCCTTCCTCAATTGTCTCCGAACGCAATAGCACGCCTGGCCAACTTCGAATGGGCATTGTGGGCTGAAGGCTGCGAAGGAAGAGCAGAGATATTTGCAGCACTGCACAAGGCCTCTTGCCAGCCAAATACTTACCAAGGTTCTGGAGTGGAGAAAATCGTAGTAGCCTTCGGCAGCATCAATTTCAGACTCTGAGATGAATTCCAACTGTGATTTCCAGCGAAGGACATCAACGCCAGGTGGTACACAGATTGGATTCTCCGGTGGTTCTACGCCAAAGTTGGAATAGGCAGTCATCTGGTCGGACCCCTGCAAGACATATACTTCCGAAGGGAAGCCGAAGTCCACCTAGACCCGGGCCAGCTGGAAGCTCGCATTAACCTGCTCCAAAGAATTCATCGCCGCATGAGCATGCGGGACTTAGCGGAGGAGTTCATCGGGCTCCAAATTCCGCCTTTGATGGCCAACTGGCCTATCAACTTCGAAGAGGATCCGAAGGGAGAACTCCAAAAAATTTATTTGAACTTAAGCCCTGCAGGTAACTTCGAAAACTACAACATGTTTTATATATGATTATTTTATGAAATGACTAATGAAAACTTATCTTTTAGCTTCTCAAGCTCCTATGACTTCGGAGCAAGTCGTTCGAGCTTCAGAGAAGATTCATGGAGCTCCTACTCCGACTGAGAAGGAGTGGAGGATGAAACTTGTGGGCAGTTGGGAGCGACTTAACCGAGTATGGGGCATACTCGGAGTCGTAGCCGCCCCTCTTCCGGATTGGGTGCCTTCTGAGCAAGGGTCGAAGAAGAGGAAATAAGATGCTGGGACTTCGGCTCCAGCGAAGACTCTCGTAAAAACGTTAGCCCAAAAGCCTAAACATGTGGCTCCTTCTAGGTCTGTGGCTTCACCTTCCGATTCATCTGAAGATGAGGGAGTGAGAGAAATGCAAAGGTTCCTCGTGAACCTAATTACCGAAGATGAAGCGCAGGCAAATGTCGAAGTTGTAGACACTGGCGACGTAGCAAGCGTGCCAGCTGCTCCAGACAGCTCCGAACAGGCTGGGACCTCGAGTGTCCAGCCTGACTTGCCGCATCAAGAAGCCCGTGCTACTGAAGGCGGAATCGAAGTTATAGCTGAACAAGCTTCGATTCCGGACGAAGTGGTAGCTGTTCCTCCAAGGGATGCTCCGACAGCCAACCCTTCGATTCCAGACCCCGAGTCTGATGAAGACTTCAAAGGGGCCTTTGACCCTCCAAGCAGCCCCGTACTCATTCGCCGACGAGATTTCGGAGGTAAACTTCATTAAAGCACCTTTTCCTTCACCCTGCAAAATTATGCAATATATAATACCTTTGATTTAGCAGGGTCTGCTCCCATGGAGACTCCTCCTCCTGCAAAGACTGCTCCTGGGACTTCGACATCTCCGAGGTCGGTTCCAGAAGCTGCACAGATGGGACCCGGAAAAGGTAAAGGCAAAATGGACCCCTTTCCTGCTCCGAACTCAGGATTAACTCCATTGGAATCGATAGACGGAGGACAATCTACGGAGGGGGCAAGTCCACCGAGGTTTCCAGGGATGCGGCACAACGCTCTGGCCCTTCACCCAATGAAGATGATCAAAGGGCTTTGTCCATGCTCCCCCTCCTAGCTCCTTTTCTGGAGCGAAGGGCCGGACTTCAAGCCCTGCTCGAACCTTTGGATCGAGCTAACCACGAAGTTGGTGGAACAGACTTAGTAGCCATACTTGGGGAGGCTGAAGGGTCGGAGCTGAACATAGCCTTGGAACGGACAGCATACCAGGTACGAAATATTTGCAAAAACAAGATTAATTTCAACTTATGAACAATTTCTCACCTTGCTTTTTCTTTTTGCAGCAAAGAGTCTTGGCTCGAGCTGCAGCTATTTCGAACGAGCAAGGATGTATTCATCCTAAGGAGAGGATTACTTCCCTCCAAAGGATTCTTGAGGGCTCTGAAATTCGAATCTCCAGCTTGGACGAGATGGTTGTAGCGGAGAAGAGAGCTAGACTTGTTCCGGAGGCTAGAAATCAGAAGCTCGAAGCCAAGCAAATCATGCTTCGGGATGAAATAGAAAAAATGCGGGCAAAGCATGCAACGGCGGGGGCTGAGCTGGTTAAGCTTCAAGTAGAAAAGACGAAGGCCATGGAGGAGGCCAACAACCTGCTTAGCAAGAAGAACTCTTTGGCTACAGAGGCAACTAGAATATCTTCTGTGGTCGACGAGCTGTCTTTGTCAAGGGATACCTTAATTGAAGATAAGGTGAAGTCGGAGAAGGTAGCTGTGGAGGTCATGGATCATCTTTTAGGTGTCTTAGAGTACTTCGGTACATCTTGGACACTATATTCGAGTGACAAAGTCCCCTTGCTGTGATGACTGAAAATGATCCCAGGAGCAGCGAAGATGATGAATACGGCGGGTATTCGGTATGGAGAACTCTCCAGCCAAGTATTTGCTCTTGGAATACTTCATTACTACGAAGATCTAGGGCTATCAGTAGCAGCAGACTTGGGGGCGGCTCCTATTACCTTCGATGAGAACCAGCTGCTAAACCCTTCCGAAGATGTTGCCGCAACCTGGCAAGCCTTCCAAGCGTCATGGAGAGCCGAAGGTCGAACAACGATCAAGGCTTGGATCGATGAAGAGCTTCGCCAGAAACAAGCTTGGTCTCAAGCTTCAAGCAGCCAGCCTCTGCCAGACCCGCAGTTTAGTTTTGTTTAGGGGTCCGAATATGTAAAAATTATGCTTTCATATGTTATGAATGAAAACTTATTTGGAAATATTTTTAGGCTTCCCGACCTCGTATGGATGATCTCGAAGTATTAAATGTTACCAAAGAACTTCGCCTGCTATGGGCTACCTTCGATCTTTTAAAACTTCACAAACGACCTCGATTTCTAATTCCTCGAGAAAGCTCCGGTGCAATTGTGCCCAAAATATGCAAAGATATATTATCTTATATTAAAGAGGAAGAAAAAGAAGTTAACTTGGAAACCTCATCTTCTGAAGACGTTGAGTGGTCCGAAGAAGAGAGTACTGCTGAAGAACAAGGAAAGAAGCCTGAAGAACTTCAAAGCTGGGAGAGAAGCCCGAGCGACATTGAACTTGGGTTGAACTCCAACAAGAACAAAAAGATTTTCGAGCTTCGAGGGGAGGGAGAAGAATTAAACGTAAAGTTATTAGGACTCCGGCTCCAGAACTAATCGTTCTGGCTTAGTGGTAGCTCTAGGGATCGAAGGGGTCTTCGTTTCCTTCTTGGTATAGACACAAATTTTTCATAATGTAATGTAATCTGTTCGAATGATAAAGATTAAGATTTTAAAATTGTCTCCATACTTTCCAGCCCCTCTTTGGGCGTAAGAAACTTCGAAGTGTAGTCGAAGATTGTTAGGCGCAAAGAAAAAGACTTAAGAGTACAATTTTGGAGGCTCGGAGCCCCTTAGCAACTTAGAGATTGATTAAAATCTCACAAATTGTCTTCGACTACTTGGAGTCTGAAAACTGGTAACTTAGTACCTTTTATTTGAAAGTAGTAACTTCAGACTAATTTTCCGGATACCTTAGCATCCAAAACGATTGGTCACTTTGGACTCTTTTTAAAGATATTCGAAGCTTATCAGCTCAACTCTTTTCTGTTTGGCCTCCTTTGGCTCTTTTGCGAATGCTATCAAACCAGTGGTTCGGAATTCGCAGTGGTCTCCTTGGACTCTTTTACGGATGCTTTCAAGCCGGAGCTTGGAATCCGTATTATTTGGTCTCCTTCGACTCTTTTTACGGATGCTTTCAAGCCGGTGGCTTGGAATCCGTTTTTTAGTGACTTTCCCACCTCATCGGAAGCTTCGAACTAGTGGTTCGAAGTTCGAAAAATTGGTTCAAATGAATGACACTTCCCTCACAACCACTTTCGTTCTTCTAGTGCGTCCACTAGAAGTAGGAAGTGTTTGAGAGATAGGCATTATCTAAACTATGAACTTTATTATTTTAGAAGGTGTTTACAAATGATTACAAGGAGCCCCTATGCGAAATATAGCTTTAAGTGCTCTGCATGCCAGGCAAGCTTTAACTCTTCGCCTTCTAAATTAGCTAGCTTAAAAGAACCAGGGCATCCTGAACGAAGAATAATGTATGGACCTTCCCACTTATTTCCTAATTTCCCTGGTGCTATAATGCTTCGCAAAACTAGATGACCTGGCTTAAGTTCATTAAGCTTAACCTTCGGGTCAAACCAAGTCTTCGTTTGCTGCTGATATTTGGACAGATTGGCGACAACTTGAAGTCTTGTTTCTTCAGTTAAATCAAGCGAAGCTTGCCTTTCTCCTTCTATTTTAGGCTCGGTGCTGCGAAGAGATCCTCCATTAAGCTCCATTAGCGTCATAGCTTCGTCTCTGAATAATAGTCTGAAAGGAGTGAAACCTGTGGACTTTGTTTGGGTGGTCCGAATGGACCATAAGATCTTTGGGAGCTCTTCGGTCCACAGCCCTTTTGCCAACCCTAATATTCTTTGATTCAACCCTGACAAGATATTACCATTGGCTCTTTCTACAACTCCTTTAGACTAAGGATGGCGCACAACAACGAATCATATTTCTATGCCAAGATCTTTGCAAAACTTCCTGAAGGACTCTGCATCAAACTATGTCCCATTGTCAACTATGAGCTGTCGAGGTACTCCGAACCTGCATATAATATTTTTCCAGAAAAATTTTTATACATTATTCGAAGTGATAGCTGTTAGGGGTTCTGCTTCGACCCACATGGAAGAGTTGTTGGCAGACGATGACTTCTTCTTCCCATACATTGATAACCCTGACAAGTGCAAACTAGGCTCTCCGCATCAGCTACTATTGTAGGCCAATAAAGCCCCTGGCGAAGTGTTTTTCCTACCAAAGCCCGAGGGGCTAGATGGCTACCACAAAGGCCTTCATGAATTTCTATGAGAATCTCCTGACCTTCGGCTTGAGATATACATCGGAGCAGAGGGGAGCATACTCCGGCCTTGTAGATAATACCATTGATTATATGATAATTTCGAATTCTGAGCTTTAACCTCGAAAGTTGTGGCCCTTCAGGCAAATTTGCTTCACCTTACAGTAATTCCATAATTGAACTCTGCCAATCAGTACTTGGAATAGAAAGAACTTCCGCATGAGGGATCTGTGTCACCGAAGGTGAACTAACCTCTTCGTAAAACACTCCTGCCGGAATGTCCATAGCTCCGGCTGCAGCTTTTGCCAAGTTATCAGCTTGCATATTTTCAGCTCTGGGTATACTTCGGATGGAAATCCCTTTAAATGATGCTTCAATCTTACGGATCTCTTCCAAATATTTGCAAGCTGGGGTGACGAACTTGAAAACTTTTATCAACGTGCCCTGCCACAATTTGAGAATCTATTTTAATAACAACTCTTGTAGCCCCCAAAGCATACGCCTTTCGAAGTCCTAACAAAATTCCTTCATACTCCGTTGTATTATTGGTGGACTTAAAGTTGAGCCTTGCGAGGAACATTGCTCTTTGCCCTGAAGGTGAAATTATTACCTCTCCGACACCTGCTCTAGATGCTTGGAAAGCTCCATCGGAGTATATGGTCCAAAATCCTTCGTTTGGTTTCTCCGTAGCCCATACTACGAGGGAGTCTATTCTGCCACAAAATCTGCCAACACCTATGACTTGATTACTGTCCTTGCCACGAAGGACATACCGAAGGGTGCTAATTCAACAGCCCATTTCCCATTCTTCCTGTAGAATCCTCGCTTCGGAGCATATCTCCGAAGGGATACGAAGTTGGTACAATCACATTATGTGCTAGGAAATAATGCCTTAACTTCCTCAAAGCCATTATCAGAGCATAGGTGAACTTCTCAAGCTCAGAATATCTTGTTTTTTCTGCAGACAATGCTTCGGATACAAAATAGACTGGATTCTGTACCAACTTCCCATTGAAATCAACTTCTTTGACAAGGACTGCACTGACAGTAGAGCCAGTAGCTACAAGGTAGAGGAGTAGGGTTTCGTCCGCAACAGGCACTGTGAGTGTAGCGAAGTTATTGAGTTAATTCTTAATATCATCAAAACTCGTTTGACACTCCAGTGTCCATGCAAAATCTTCGGACCCTTTCAATGCATTGAAAATGGGCAAACTTCTCTCCGCAGACCTTGCTAGGAACCTGCTAAGTGCTGCAAGGTGGCCAGTTAGCTTTTGCACCTGCTTCAAATTTTCCGGAGGACCCATCCTTTGTAATGTAGTTATTTGAGTAGGGCTAGCTTCGATCTCTCTGCTTGAAACTAGATACCCTAACAATTTTCCAGCCTGAGCCCCGAAGATACATTTTCGGGTTAAGACGGACTCCACATGCCCGAAGGCTATTGAACGTTTCTGCTAAGTCTAGGCTATGCTGGTGCTTTAGAGCACTCTTTATTACAATGTCATCCATATAGGCTTCTACATTGCATCCCATTTTATGACCTAGAGCTTTAGCAATTAACCTCGAAAAAGTTGCCCGGCATTCTTAAGCCGAAAGGCATTCTTACATAGCAGAAGACTCCCGACGGAGTTACAAAGCTTGTTTTGATTTCATCTTTGCGCTTTAAACCAGATTTGATGATAGCCAGAATACATGTCGAGGAAGCTTAATAACCTCGAACCAACAGTGGAGTCAACTAATTGATCAATTCGTGGCATGTGATAGGGGTCACGGGGGCATGCTTTATTCAAGGATGTAAAATCAATACACATGTGCCACTTGCCGAAAGATTCTTCCTGACGTAGACTGGGTTGGCTAGCCACTTCGTATGAGCTACTTCTCTAATAATCCAGCCTTCAGCGACTTTCCACTTCAAGCCTTAGCAAGGATGGCCCTTTCCGCAGATAACTTCTGGAGTCCTTGTCAGACAGGCCGAACTCTCGGGTTCACAAGCAAGCTATGTTCAATAATATCCCGACTGACTCCGGTAATGTCCTCATCAGACCATGCAAAGACATCCAAATTTTCTTCAACTACTTTTTCTAATGAAGTAGCGACTTCTGGAGGCAAATCCTTGCCAAACTGAAATGAATAGTCTTTGACGTCTTTGACGTCTTTGACAATAACCTTCGTTACAATCTCTCCTTCGGGGCTTGGTCCTTGGGAAGGACTTCTTCGAAGGTTCGCTTGAAGCAGATATACCTCCGGGTTGCCTTGTACGTTGTTCACTTGTCTCGGGTCAAGAGGGGGGGGCCATGACCATATTCTGCTCTTCGCGCAGTGGCTTGATCTCTGAAGACAGTGAGCACTCCCGCTTGCGTGGGTATCTTCATACACAAATAATTATGATGTGTCACAGCTCCGAACTGATTCAACATGCCCCTCCCGAAGATAACATTATATGCATACGGGGCATCCACACATCGAAAATCACCTCCTCCGTCCTGGCCAGTAGCCCCTCTCCGAAAGCGACCTCTAGACCTATTTGGTCGAAGGCATCAAGAGGGGGTCCTGCGAAGCCTTGCAAAGGACGAGTTGTGGGGAGAAAATGCTTCCTGGAGATACAGAGCTGATCGCAGGCTTGGATGAAGATAATATCTGCTGAACTCCCTCCGTCAATCAGCACTCTCCGGACTTCAGTCCCTGCTATATCGGCAGTAATAACAAGGGGATCTCATGCGGAAACTTTATCCAGCTGCATCATCTGCAAGAAAGATATCGGCACATGGGCCCACTCAGGCATGGTAGCTAGCGGTCGAAGAAGTTCCAATATGGCCCACTTCTCGGACATATTCTCTTCGCTGTCTCTTCGACTAACTATCGAGAGTCCCTCCTCCGGAAATGGGTAGGACTACCTTTTTCCCTTGTCAAATCTTGACCATCTTCCGGCTTCGGAGGCGGCATAATATTGACCACCGGTGGTTGCCTTGTAGGGTCGAAGTTGTCTATACGTGCGACAGCCTGACAGTCATCCAAATGCACCTCGGAAGGAACTACCGGTCAGTAGTGCCTCGACCCAGGTTTCTTTCAAGGTACTCGCCTCATAAAGCGAGTATAGACTTGCACGCATCAGTTGCATGACTTCGATTCTCACCATGGACGCAACAGAAGAAGGCCTGGGCTTTGCCAGCCGGCTTCCCTGGCGGCCTCTAGCCTGGTCTTGCTTCCCGAAGCTTGTGATGTCTTAGGGGCAAATTTCAGTGGAGGTGCAATGATCAAGACTTCTGAACGAGGATGCTTTTGCCCCCAACGCCTGTCATGCTGGACTTTGAAGTTAGGCCCCTGCAAAGGTGTTGAAGTCTTCACTTCCAACTTGACTTCTTGCACGATGAAAGTGTTGAAGCAGTTCTCCGAAGCCACCCTTCTTCTGACCTAGCATACTCTTCAAAATAAGACATCAGCTGAGCAACAGAGGATATTTGTTTCCGATGAAGTTTATCAAGGAGGCCCGCATGGGTAACTCCCTCTCGAGCTGCATCAACTACGGAGGACGTAGTCAGCCCTCGAATTTGCGACTTCGTATGGCGAAGTGCTTGAAAAATTGTCTTAAAGTCTCTCCAAGCGCTGCTTCACCTGGAAAAGACTTCTTGTAGACATCGGGGGTACGAAGGTACCCTAAAAGTTTATGAACTTCTTCCTTAATTGCTGCCAGGTTCTAATTGACCCTGGCTTCAGGGACCAAAATCACTGCAAAGCCACCCCTTCGAGAGCAAGAGGGAAACACTTGGTCATGGTGTCTCGCACTCCCCACTGGCCTGAATTGCCAACGCAAGAATGGGAGAACTCCCCAGGGTCCTCGTCTCCAGAATACTTGCAGAGCTTCAAAGTTTTAAACTTAGGATCAAAGCGCACTTTCTGCAACTCGGGGTGCAGCGGAGACTCGCTATGGAAGGAAGCGTTCTCCGTGGCTTCGGGATAAGGAAGCTCGTCGTCTTGGGGCACTTCGGGAATGACCGGGGTGGCCTGAGAACGAAGCCTATTTGTGGCATCTTGCCTCCACCTCGACACTTCGGCTTGGAGACTGCCATTTGGGCTACCATGTCGCCAAGACCATCTTCATCTCCTCTGGAAGGACCTTCCGGGTCTTGAGAACTGTACGTATCAGTTCGAAGCGGGATCGGAGCTGGAGAAGGGACTCCGGCTGGCCGAAGTATGGATGGAGTGGGAGAGGAACTCCGTATGCTCGAGGAAGGGGAATCCCTTCGGGGGTTTGAGGTGGAGGAATTACCGAAGGTCCTCCGCCCTCGACTGTGTTCGAAGATCTTACTCCAGAGGTCCGAGGAGACCTCCGAGTAGACTACCACCTGAACTCCGCTTGGGAGGCATGGTTTGAGAACTTGGTAGAGATGAAGTTTTTTGGACTAAGCTCCCCACGGACGGCGCCAATGTTGGCGTAAAAGATTACGCTAACGGTTTCTAGAGATAAAACTAACAAACGAAGTGTCTGCGAAATGAACTATTCCAACTCTGAATTGGATAATAGCTCGAAGCAGTTCAAACATGTGTTTTGAATAACTAAGTATTCGATGATCATTACAGGGTAAAACGGGGGGTATTATAGGCTAAAATCTTAAGGAAAAGACCTTTTTACCCCTTTATTACAACCGACATAGTGGAAACAATTTGTACCCTTAATAGGGCTAAACTGGTAAAATACTAATCTAGTGAGAAAGAAGATAAGTCTTCCATCTTACCTGACAGGGAGGTTCTCTGAAGTGTCTATTCGAAGATATACTCCAAACAAGAGTCCGCTTTGATCCTTCAACTTCTTGACCCAGTACCAAACCGAGTTAGATACTGGAGAACTCAGTTTAATAGACTGCCTTTTTCTTGTTACTGTACAGACCCTGAGGATGAAGTATTTTCCCCCAATAGTGTCGTATCATCTGGTATCAGAGCTTTCACTACCATGGTAGGATTCTTTATCTTAGCTACATATATTTTTATCTTTATCATATCCCAAAAAGCCATAAAAATTATCATAAGTTTGTTACAATCTGTTATTAGTGAGTCTTGTTAATCACCATTCGAGTTTTTATTTAGTTGCTGATCATATCATCATTGTGTGTCCTTTGGTCCTTTCATATCCACAAAAGTAACCTTATTCTATCCTTTAAGTAAACTTTTATCCTATCTGTTGGCGTAAAAGTTTACGCTAACAGGTTTCTGAGATCAAGAACAGACAAATAGTCAGTTCGTGTTTAAGAACCTCTCAAGCCGCCTCCGTATTGGATAACAGCTCAGTAGTTCGAATATGTGTATTGAATAGCTGAGTATTCGATCCTTGTTACAGGGTAGAGAGGGGGTATTTATAGCAAAAATGTCTAAGGAAAAGACCTAATTACCCCTAGATTACAACCAATAGTGGAAACTATTTGGTACCCGGAGCAAGGTTAAAAGGGTAAAGTTACCCGAGGCAGATGGATAAGCCAAACATCTTATCAATATTGTCGCTCTGCTTCGGAGCCTTCGTATCTTGCGGAGGGCTTCTCAGGACTTCGGATTGAGGCACCCCTCGGCTTGACGCCATCACCTTCGAATAAGAGCCCACCAGCTCCGAAGCTTAGTGAACCTTTGAGTTATTTAATCTCTAAGTCCAGAAAGTGAAGCAATTTCCCCCAACAGTAGCCCCTCGAATACGCCTCTTCGTATTTAACCTGTACAGAAGGGAGGCAGTATACGCAAGGAATATTTTCATATTCTGACTTAGAGAGAATTTGAACACATTACAGTCCTTTGGAGGATTTCGGACCCAAAGCATTCGGACCCCTTCTCCGCGCCCTCGATGCGGTGTGAACACATCGCAGGAAAGAGTATTGCTCAAGCGCAAACGACGTTAGGGGCCGTTTGATATAGTCGTTACGACGCAAGTAGCCGTTACACCCTGTAAAAGGTAACGGTCGAAATTTATGGCAGTTTCTCACCGTTCCACTTTCTGGACCCACCTGCCAGTGGTAGAAGCTGAACCTACAGTGTGAATGCAATCGAAGCATAGCAACCAGCGAACGTTATAAAAGGAGGATTAGAAGTTACCCGAAACTTTTTACCACACTTAGCACCTGCGATTCACTTTCCTCAACCTCCAATTCTCACAATCTCCCAATCCACCGAGCAAATGGCGAGAACCAGCCACATGTTCCGGTGGCGGCGAGTACTCTGGCACAGAGGCAAGCGTGGGCCACCTCAGCTGCGGCAGCAATGGCGGGAGCTCCGGCGACGCCTGGCTCAAGAACCCTCGGCAGCTCCGCCCGCCATCTAAGAAGAAGATTTCTCAGAGCTTCCTCATCGACCAATCCACGAGCACCGCCGAGTCTATTGTGGAGGCCGTGGAAGGGAAGCTGGGTGCTGGACTGAGGACTCGAGTCCTGGGTTGGAATCAACCCCGAGGCCACGAAGCGGAGAAGTGGTAGTCTTCGAGGTGTTCTTCGAAGCGGGCTTGGGACTTCCAGCCATCGACTTCTTGGCGGAGGTGCTGGACCTGTTTCACATCACGCTACCTCAGTTATCCCCCAATGCCGTCACCCGCCTAGTTGTCTTCGAGTGGGCGCTCCGGGCCGAAGGGTGCGAAGGACGCTCGGAGGTCTTCGCCGCCACTCATGAAGCTATATGCCAGCCGAAGCCGCACGAAGGGCCCGGAGACTCCAAGGTGATAACAGCCTTCGGCAGTGTCAACTTCTAGTTGCGGAGGGATCACGCCCTACACTTCCCTGCTAAGTCCATCACGATCGATGGTACACCAACTAGATCCTCCGGTGGTTCTATGCCGAAGTCGGAGGGGACTCCCCCCTCGCAGGGCCTCTCCAGGAGATCTGGTTCAGGAAGGAGGGAGATCGCCCCGAACCCTAGCCTGCTCTACACGCGGCTAGGGCTGTTGACCTCGGTGGCACGCCGCATGAGCATCGCGACCTTGCCCGAAGAGTTCATCGCCCTTCGGATTCCCCCTCTCAGAGCCAACTGGCCGATAGTGTTCCAACAGCCTCAAAGGTGATCTCCGAACCCTAGGTAAGACTTCAACTCCTGCAGTAATGCATTAGATGATGAAAATAACAAACTTATAATATGTTACTATTTTTCCAGTGGCTCCCTTGGCGTTAGCTCCGAAAGACATAGCTCGGGCCACCGAACGGGTCCTCGGAGCCCCTACAGTGGCTAAAAGCCGAAGAGGCTAGAGCTAGTGGGGAGCTGGGAGCGCTCTAATAGAGTGTGGGGAGCTCTCGGGATGGAACCCCCTCTCTACCAGACTTTACCTCGACAGAGTAGCCGCTCGGAAACGGAAGGCCGTCGCTGAACCACCCAAGAAAGCTAGCAAGACGCCGCTGTTGGGGGAAAATATCCCATCCTCAGGGTTATTGCCGTAACACACAAAGGCAGATAATGGATTCGAAGGTTCCCAGACGTCCATCTTCGAAGATGTCCTAAGTCAAGCTCGAAGTACGAAGATAGGCATTGGTTCGGAGTATATCTTCGAACTAAGGCACTTTGAGATCTTTTTTGCCAGCTAAGATGGAAGACTTATCTTTTTTCTTATTAGATTAGTCTTTTACCATTTTAGCCCTATCAAGGGTACCGAATAGTTTCCACTATGTCGGTTGTAATAGAGGGGTAAATAGGTCTTTTCCTTAATATTTGAGCCTATAAATACCCTCCATTTCACCCTGTAATAGGAACCGAATACAGGTTATTCAATACACATATTCGAACTATTCTAAGTTGTTATCCTTTCGAAGGCTTAGAAGAGTTCACTTCGCAAACACTTCGTTTGTTAGTTTCTTTTCTACAGAAACCTGTTAGCGTAATCTTTTACGCCAACAGTTGGCGCCGTCCGTGGGGAACCTAGTCCAAAAAACTTCGTTCTCTACCAACTTCTTACATCATGCCTCCTAAGCGGAGCGCACCTCGTAACCTGTTCGGAGGTCCTCTCGGATCTCCGGAGAGGCACCATCCGACACGTTGAGGTCGGAGGGCCTTCGACATTTCTCCACCTCAAACTCCGGAAGGAGTTTCCATCCCTCGAACATACGGAGTTCCTCCGCCAACTCCTTCCATACTTCGACCACCCGGAGTCCCTCTTCCACCTTCAATCCCACTTCGAACTGATCCTACCAGTTCTCAAGACCCGGAAAATCCTTCCGGAGGAGATGAAGACAATGTTGTAGATATGGCCGTTCAAATGGCCAACCTCCAAGCCGAAGTAGCAAGATGGCGGCAAGAAGCCGTGAACAGGCTTCGCTCTCAAGCTGTCCCAACTATTCCAGAAGTGCCCAAGATGACGAACCCGTTTATCCCGAAGCCCCGGAGAATGCCTCTTTCGATAATGAATCTCCGCTGCATCCTGAGCTGCAGAAAGTTCACTTTGATCCGAAGTTTAAGACTTCGAAGCTCTGTAAGTATGCTGGAGATGAAGATCCCGGAGAGTTTGTCCGTTCTTATGCCCTAGCAATTGAAGCTAGCGGAGGAGTTCGAGACACCATGGCAAAGTGCTTCCCCTTAGCTCTTCAAGGAGTGGCATTAAGGTGGTTCTGGTCTTTGAAGCCAGGATCCATTAATTCATGGGGGCAGCTGAAGAAGAAGTTTGTAAGCAATTTTCAAGGGACCTTCGTGCCTCCAATGTCAACGGGAAGCCTTTTTCAGGTGAAGCAGCTCCCTGGAGAGACATTGAGGCATATTTCAAGCGCTTCGCTCATACGAAGTTGCAGATCCGAGGGTTGTCTACATCTTCGGTAGTTGATGCAGCTCGGGAAGGTGTCACTCATCAAGGCCTCCTGGATAAGCTTCATCGGAAAAGCATATCCTCGGTTTCTCAGCTGATGTCATACATCGAGGAGTATGCGAGGTCAGAAGAGGGTTGGCTTCGAAGAACTAAGCTACTCCATCCATATTGCAAGAAGTAAAAGTAGAGGTAAAAACTTCGGCGCAGCCGCAAGAACCAGTCTTCGAAGTCCAGCATGATCGGAAGGGGGCAAAAGCACCCTCGTTCTGAAGTCTTGAACATCGCACCCCCACAAAAGTTCACACAGAGAGCTCCACAGCCTTCGGGGAACAAGGTCAGCGGCTGGAGGCCGCCAGGGAAAACGGCTGGCAAAGGCCAGACCCTTTTCTGCTGCATTCATGGTGAAAATCGAAGCCATGCAACTGATACTTGCAAGGCTATACTCACTCTAAGAGGAGAATATTTAGAAAGAACTTCGGGTCGAGGTACTACCGACCGAGTTCCAGCTGCAACGCGCCCTGAGCCGGTCCAGGCTGTGGCGCGGATAGAAAACTTCGAAGCCGCAAGACACCCTCCAGTGGCCAATGTTATGCCACCTCCGAAGCAAGAGGAAGGGCAAGATCGAGGGAAAAGAGTAGTCCTCCCCATCTCCGGAGGAGGTACCCTCGGAAGCATGTCAAAAACAGCGAAGAGACTACGTCAGAGAAGTAGGCCACATTGGGACTTCATCGTCTGCAGCTGCTATGCCGGAGTGGTCTCATGTACCGATATCCTTTTCCGCGAGGATGCAACTGGCATTAATTCCCGCATGCAGACCCACTTGTTATTACTGCTGATATTGCGGGCACTGAAGTTCGAAGAGTGTTGATTGACGGAGGCAGTTCAGCAGACATCATTTTTGTTCAAGCCTTCGATCAATTGTGTATCTCCAGAAAGCATCTTCTTCCAGCGGCTCTCCGTTGCAAGGCTTCGCAGGACCTCCGCTTGATGCACTTGGCCAGATAGGCCTGGAAGTTACCTTCGGAGAGGTTTGTTGGCCCGAACTGAGGAAGTAATCTTCGATGTTGTAGATGCCCCGTATGCTTACAACGTCATCTTCGGAAGAGGCATGCTAAACCAGTTCGGAGCTGTGGCGCATCACAATTATTTGTGCATGAAGATGCCCACACAAGCAGGAGTCCTTACTGTCTTCGAGATCAAGCTATCGCTCGAAGAGCGGAATATGGTCATGGCCCCCCTCTTGATCCAAGACAAGTAAACAATGTGCAAGATAATCAAGAAAATTTTTCAGCCCCTTCCGAAGCTTCAAAGAAATCCTTCCCGAGACCAAGTCCTGAAGGAGAGATTGCAGTGAAGGTCATTGTTAAAGATGGTAAAGAATATACATTTCCATTTGGTAAAGATTTACCTCCAGAAGTTGCAACCTCTTTGGAAAAGGTGGTGGAAGAGAATTTAGATGTCTTCGCTTGGTCTGACGAAGACATTACAGGAGTCGATCGGGATATCATTGAGCATAGTTTTCTTGTAAACCCGAAAGCCCATCTTGTTCGGCAAGGACTCCGAAAAATGTCTGTAGAAAGAGCTGTTCTGGCAAAGCGAAGTTGAAAAATTGTTGAGAGCTGGGATTATCAGAGAAGTGGCTCACAAAGAATGGTTAGCCAACCCAGTCTTTGTCAAAAGAATCTTCCGGAAAGTGGCGCATGTGCATTGATTTCACATCCTTGAATAAAGCATGCCCTCGTGACCCCTACCCCATGCCCCGCATTGATCAATTGGTCGACTCCACCGCAGGTTCGGAGTTATTAAGCTTCCTTGACGCGTATTCTGGTTATCATCAAATGGTTGAAGCGCGAAGATGAGATCAAGACAAGCTTCGTAACTCCTTCTGGAGTCTTTTGCTATGTAAGAATGCCTTTTGGCTTAAGAAATGTCGGGGCTACTTTTTCGAGGTTAGTTCTAAGGCTCTAGGTCATCAATTAGGTCGCAATGTGGAGGCCTATATGGATGTATTGTAATAAACAGTGCTTTAAAGCACCAACATAGCCTAGACTTAGCAGAAACATTCAATAGCCTTCGGGCATGTGGGATCCGTCTTAACCCCGAAAATGATCTTCGAGCTAAGGCTGGAAAGTTGTTAGGGTATTAGTTTCAAGCAGGGGATTGAGCTAGCCCACTCAAATAACTGCGCTACAAAGAT
>JAAALK010000285.1:21822735-22049534 GCA_019279435.1 Zizania palustris | reverse complement strand
TCCCCACGCAAGTAGGCAAAACGAGAAGCATCGAGGGGTTTTGTGAAAATATCAGCTAGCTGGTGTTGGGTATCAACTATTGAAGTTCAATATCACCCTTCTCATTATGATATTTGAGAAAATGATATCGAACATCAATGTGTTTGGTTCGGGAATGCTGAACCGGGTTGTTTGCAATACAAATTGCACTAGTGTTATCACAGAAAAGTGGAACACTCTTATAATCTAACCCGAAATCCTGCAGAGTGGAAGTCATCCACAAAATCTGAGTGCAACAGCTAGCTGCAACAACATATTCAGCCTCAGCCATTGATTGTGCAACACTAAACTGTTTGCGGGAAGACCAACAAACCAGCGAAGTACCTAGAAAATGAAAAGTACTGGAGATACTTTTCCTATCAATCCTACACCCAACAAAATCCGCATCGGAATAACCTCGAAGACACAAAGAGGAAGATGCAGAATACCAAATGTCGAATTCTAGGGTATGTTTGAGATACCTGAGAATGTGCTTTACCGCTTGGCGGTGCGAAGCTCGTGGTGAAGCCTGAAAACGAGTGCACAGACACACTGCGAAGTGTATGTCCGGCCTCGTAGCAGTCAAGTAGAGGAGGGAGCCGATCATGCTTCGGAACTCTTTCTGATCTATGGCATCTCCATCCTCGTCAGGATCCAATGCTATTGATGTAGCCATTAGAGTAGCGAGGGGCTTCGCATCCGTCATGTCGAACTTCTTCAGTAGGTCCTTGGTGTACTTCGTCTAGTGGACGAATGTATCTTGTTTGCTTTGCTTGATTTGCAAACCAAGGAAAAAGGTGAGTTCGCCCATCATGGACATCTCGAACTCCCTTCTCATGGTATCTGCAAACTCGGCATCCAAAGCATGAGAAGAGCCACCAAAGATGATATCATCCACATAAATCTGGACTAGGAGGAAATCTTTGTCATGCTTGAGAGTGAAAAGGGTTTTGTCAACTAATCCCGTCAAATATCCCCGCTCAAGCAGAAAAGACTTAAGTCTATCATACAAAGCCCGAGGGGCCTGCTTGAGTCCATAAAGAGCCTTATGAAGTTTAAGGACTTTATGTGGGTATTTGGGGTTTTCAAAGCCAGGGGTTGTTTTACATAAACATCTTCACTATGAAGCCATCAAGAAATGCACTTTTGACATCCATTTGATAGAGTTTGAATCCCCGGGATGTCGCAAAGGCAAGTAAAATCCTAATGGCCTCTAGACGCGCAACAGGTGCAAAAGTTTCAGTAAAATCAATCCCTTCTAATTGAGAATAACTCTGAGTTAAAGTCTAGCCTTGTTTCTAACTACAGTCCCATCCTCCCGTTGTTTGTTTTTGAAAATCCATTTTGTTCCAATGAAATGAACATTTGGAAGAGGATCAACTAAAGTCCAGACTTGGTTTCTCTCAAATTTTCAAGTTCTTCATGCATGGACATTGATCCAGCTAGAATCAAAAGTGCATGACAAACATCTAAGGGCTCAAAGAAGCAACAAAAGCAGAATCAATGAAATGAGCATGAGAATGTGTTACCCTTTGATCAAGCTCACCAATTGATCTGCTCGGGAGGATGCATCCTTGAACATGATGTGGAGCCATCGCAGCGAGATGCGTCTCCCCCTCAACTTGTGCGTTGGAGTGGTCCAAGATGACCGATGTTGAGGTAGTTGCTTCGGGCCTTGTGCCGAAGTAGTCGAAGCGGGGTCGGCTTCGGGGGTTGATGTCGAGGGTAGTAGGGGTTCATCCTCGAATTTCCGGGATCTCATCTTCGAAAATGGTCGTTCCATGTCGTGTTTATTTGCCTGTTCAAAAGTAGAAATAACAGAGGGTCGATTCATAAAAGTCACATCACATGACTCGGATGACAGTGTTAGTTTCAATTATAAACACGATCCGAATGACCATGTGTAGTGTAACCAAAAAGATCCCGTCAGAAGAAATGCGACTCAAATTTGTCCAAATTTCCACTTTTTAGGATAAAGCAACGACATCCAAAAACTCGAAGATGAGTAACTTTGGCTGTCTCCCAAAATGCAGCTCATTAGATGTCAAGTTAAAAATTGAGTGCAAGAAGATTCGGTTTGAGATGTAACAAGTAGTGTTCATGGCCTTAGCCTAGAATTTTCTAGGAGTCTTGTGCTCATCGAGCATCGTCCTAGCCATCTCAACCAAAGTGCAGTTCTTTCTCTCAACACACCTTCTGTTGAGAAACCCACAGAGCAGAGAATTGATGTTCTATGCCATGCTCCATGCAAAAGTCAACAAAGAGACTGTTCTTGAACTCAATGCCATTATTGCTTCGAATGAATTTCAATGCACCAGGGAGTTCAGTGAAAAGTCTCAAAGCCAAGCTCCAAAAGTGTGAAAACACTTCATCCTTGTTGGGAAGACAGAAGACCCAAGAGTAGCGAGAGAAATCGTCGACAATGACTAGCACATACAACTTGCCGCCTAAAGAACTAACCCGAGAAGGACCTACAGTGTCCATGTGAAGAAGTTCTCTGGGTTGTTCAGTCATCACGGTGGTGACTGGCGAGTGCGAAGCGGCAATCATTTTTCCATGTCGACATAGAGCGCAAACTAAATTCTTCTCAAACTTGAGCTTGGGAAATCCTCGGATCAGACTTAGGGCACTCAGACGAGCGAGCCACTCAAGGATCATATGCCCTAGTCTCCTATGACACTTCCACAGCTCAAAAGTCAAATGTGCAACAAGACAATGAGAAGAACCAGATGACTCAGAAAAATCAGCTCTAAAAACTCTCCCAACTCTAAAGATCTTACAAACCACAACGCCATTAGAATTGAGTACTTGCGAAGTATCACGATGGAATTGCACTTCGAAGCCCTCATCAAGCAATTGAGACACAGAAAGCAAATTGTATCCTAAGTTTTCAACCAAAGCAACATCTTTGAGAGTGAAATTTGAGTTGATTCTACCACACCTTTACCTTTCACTCTACTCCTTCGATTGTTGTTGAAGGTGATATGTTCTTTTTGCTTGGTTGTTGTGAGGCTGGAGAACCATTTTGCATCTCCGGTCATGTGGTGCGAACAACCGGAGTCCATGATCCACGTGCCCTCCAGCCTCGGTCCAGCGTCTACACATGATAAGAAAATCTCGATCGCTCAGTGCTGGGGTGAGTTAATACATGACGAGGCATCCAGCACTGAGTGATACGAGTAGTAGGCACAAAAAAATAGATTGTCTACGCACAGGATAATCAGAATGATGCAACGTGTGAGGTCTACCTACATGCATTGACCCAAATGCATGACGAGGTCTCCTACTCTGACGAGGTACAAAGCTACTCGCCCGGGGTCTACCACCATATGGAACATGGTGAACACCTCGAGGAGAAAACCTCACCGAGAAGTATGAGGAGCCTTGAAAACTGGATGAGAGTAAAACTTAGACTCATGCATACCTAAAGATGGTAGTGCATGTTCTAGAATCTCATCGCCTGAGAGCGTCGCTCATTCTTGATACGATGAAAACAAAACTGAACCAAATGACCCGCCCGCTGACAATAGGAACAATGAAAATTCTTCTAGGGCACTCTCATGGTCATAGGAGAAATCCTCACATGCCCATTGGGCTTCTGTTGAGTGGTTTTCTTGGGAGGAATTTTCTTTGCAGGAGGAGTGGTTTCTTTGGGGTTTGGGTAGCCTTTTTGGCTAATGGTGTGTCTAACAGGGCTCTTTCTTTCTCTAAGGTAGTGAGTGAGGTAAAAACAGTCTTGGCCAAGAGAAAGTCAAACCTACCCTTTCCCTCAGTGCATTTGTTAACCACAGAAAGAAGGTACTCGTTCTCAGTCATGAGGTGTTCAGCTCGCTCTCTAACAGTGCCTAGCTGATCCTTAAGGATTACGCAAGTGTCACACACAGGTTGCACATCCTTAGAACTACCGGCCCTCTCCAATCTAGCCTCTAAGTCCTGAACATACTTATCACGTAAATTAATGCTCTCACGTAATAAGGGGCAGTTCATGCATTCATTTAGATCATGAGAACTAGAATCAACCATCAAAAGCTGCTTCTGTGAATCTCAAGCTCAGAAAGAATTTGAGCATGTATAGAACGCAACTGAGCAAGCTCACCCATGACAACAATGCAAGATTCACATTCAGCATCATTAACCCTAGACTTAAGCATGGTATAATCAGTAGAAACAGATTCTAGCCTATGTCTAAGGTCTTTCTATCCCTAGCGACTTGCACAAGTAATCTATCCTGACCAAGAACTACTTCATTCAGTTCATCTAATTTAATTGAAAGCTGTTCATAGAATAGAGGTACCTCAGATGAGTCAAGCTTATCGCCGCTGTGATCGCTGTTGGCCATGAAGTAGAGGCCGGTGAAATCTCGTCCTTCTTGTCCTTCTTCTCCTCCTTCCTCGGGGACTCCTCCTCAGAGCTTGACTCCTCAGTTTTGGAGGTGTCGATGTCGCTGAGAGCAGCAACAAACGCTCTGGAAGCGACTTTGGCTACCCTCTTAGCACCTTGCTGCGCTTGCCCTTCACAATTGGTTTCCTCTCCTTTTTGTGGTATTTTGGGTGCTCACTCTCATCTCTCTTCTTGAGTTTAGGACAATTGGCCTTGATGTGAGAAGTGTCGCCACACTCAAAACAACCACTAAAACCACTTCTCCTCTAATCCCATCATTCATGGTGAAAACGGGTGAACCTTCTGGCAATGAGAGCAAGCTCTTCAGCATCCAGAGTATCCACCTCCTCCTTAGTGACAGAGACTAGGGAGGACAAAGCAAAACCACCTGCAAGAACACAAGTGTCAGATGTGCTTGGTTCTGCAGTGGTGCCACGGCTAGTGCCAGAAACTAGTGCCAATGGTTGTGGCAAGGAGTTCCTATGCACTGCAAGAGATGTTTTGTCAATCTCTATGGACTTTAGCTTGCTGAAGAGCTCATTACAGGTCAATGTGTCATAACCTGTGGACTCCTCAATGCTGGATAACTTAACTTACCATATGCTACGATCAAGAGCATATAGAAGCTTGATAGCCCTATCATTATCATTATAAGAAAGCATCCCGTTTGACCGCAAGTTACTCATTATCGCATCAAAATGAGAAAACATGGCATCTATAGATTCACCAGGTGCCTGCACAAATAGCTGATACTGTTGATTGTATGTGCTTTGGCGCCTGGCCTTAATCTGTGAAGAGCCCTCATGAAAGATAGTGAGTGTAGCCCAAATCTCCCTAGCTGTCCTAAGGTGATGCACCCTATCAAACTCAATCCGACTCAAACTAATGAACAGTATATTTCTAGCCTTGGAGTTGGCATTATACTGATCCTTCTCTGTTTGAGAGGTGCGAGTTTTAGGGATGGAGTATTGTGAGTCCACAATCTCCCAAATTGCATTTTCTTGGCTTAGCAAGTAAGCCTCCATGCGCACCTTCTAGTATGCAAAATCCATCCCATCGAAAAGAGGTATTTTACTAACTCTGTCCATGTTGCCAACAGATCACAAAACCGGTTAAGGTCAACTGGTGATCTTAACCCGCTCTAATACCAATTGTTGGACCAGAAACGATTGAGGAGCCATGCTGAAGAGCGTGGGCCTCATGGCTCTAGATGTGATGAGTCATTGCCAACGGTAGTCAAAGTGGACTAAAAAGAGAGAAAAGACCTGCTGCGTCTGAGCCGTGTGTGACTTAGGTACACGGGCACCGAGCGACTGTCGGCAGAGGGGCCGCGAAGTCGGGATGGCCCAATCTGGGTACATGGGCTAGGAGCAGCAGAGGATCCACTGGGCTGTTGACCAGGATTGACTCAGGTATACGGGCAGTGAGCGATTGCCGGGTTGAGAGAGCTGCGGAGTTGGGCCGTCCCAATCTGGGTACCTGGTGCAAAGCTGGTAGATGTCTTGTTAGTTTTGGCGGAAAACTGATGACCGCTGATCTTGGAACAGACCGTCCAGAAGTGAAGCCGTAGTCACTATGAAAGCTTAGCTTCCGGATAAGTCATCTGTAAATAGGAGTTTACTATTTTGTCCTTAGGCCCACAGTCAGTCAGTCGAGTCTGTAAAAATATCCTAACGGCAGTGTGGTCTTTTCCATTTTTTTTCAGCGTCTGTAAAAAACCCTAGGGGTATTTCTGCTTTTTCCCCATTTATTGGGCTGCCTATAAATAGGCCTCAATCCCTAGGGTTAGGGTTACACACTTTAATCTGAAAAATCAGTGTTCACCTCACCTACTCCTGGTTGTGTGCGCTGCTAGTTTGTTCTTCCTGGCGTTTTGTCCCTCTCCGCCTCCATCAGCGATTCTCTGTTCATCGCAAGAAACCACGACGGTATTTTGTCTCTCAAATTTTTATCGCCTCGGTTTGTGTGATTCGTGTCGCTTCTGTTCTCTGAGTTCTCAGCAAGAAGTATTTCCACCGTGTAGTCTCGGTACTCATCTTCCTGAGCAATTTTTATCTGAGAGTTTATTCGGTTTCCACTAGTACTTGAGTATGTTTCAATCCGTGGTTTCCTGCATCAGCCTATAGGCTCGAGCAGCAGTTTTTGTTCCATAGCTTGCTACAGCCTAAGCTATTTTTTAATCCTACAGCTAGTTCTCTCCCTATATGGCCTAGAGCATCTTATCTATATTTTAGCTTTGCAGGCAAGACTGTTTTTACTGTGCATGGAAGGATTTTTGAGTGACTAGAGTTGTCATGCAGCTGCTGCCAGCTTGCGCACTGCATAGCTAGTTGCATGGCTACTGCTCCTACTGCTTAGTCTTTCTACTAGCTTTGCAGTAGCTTCGTGCGTTTTGGCCAAGGCCTGGAAATAGCTCTTTTATTTTAAACACGTTGCTCAGAAGCTTGCGTGTGTGGTTTTTTCTGCTGCATCTTCTTTGATTAGGTTCAGCCGGAGTAGCTATGGCATAGGTGTTCGTAGGTCTGTATGTGCAGCCATAGCTGCGTGAAGGGTCTGTTGTATCTTCGCTTTTGGGTCCCACGGTTCAGCATTGTTTTTGGTATTTCTGCAAGCTTCGCAGTGATTGCTTCGGAGTTCAAAGCCTGGTTTCTGCAGTTATAGTATTTACTTTATGACTTCTTGTTGTTCGAAGCCTGCGTGTTCTGCTGAGTCCAGGTTTCGGTCGAAGCACCAAGAGATGATTCTGCCGATGTCCTTTTTGTTGTTGTTTACCTTCCTGATAGCTTCGCTAGCCCAGAGTTCAGCTCTGTAGCTTCGCTACTGTTTTTCGAAGCTCTCACATTAACTTCGATCTAGCTTTTTCCGAAGTATGGACTGGGTTCGGAGTATGTTTCGAAGTATGTAGGAAATGCTAACGAAGGTAGGCAACAGGCTTCGTAGGTGTTAGCTTTTTAGACTTCGGACAGTCTTCGTTTTCCTGGTTGACCTACGAAGTTCATGCCCGCACGATTTGCTTCGATCCGTAGTGCGAAGGTGCACAGCGAAGAATGTTTGACAGTGTGCGAAGGTTTTTGTGTGTCCTCTGTCTTTCGGTGGTCTGTTGTGTGGGCCTGTTAGCACAGTTCTTCGATTTCAGATAATCAGGCTCCGACTATTCAAAGTATACTTCGACATGTTCGAAATCTAGGTGCAGGCTTCGGCATCTTCACTTCTCCGAACTATATTCGACTCTGTACTCTGAAGTCAGCTTCGACTTTGCACAGACTTCGCATCACACAGGCTTCGTCAGGTTTCATACAGGAGACAACTTTGATCTGCCATGATTTGAATGCTTTAATTAATCTGCCTATTAGCATTGTATTGGTGTTTCTTCGTCTAGGACACCGGTCGTTTCTAGGCTAGATATTTCTAGGCTTTGGCAATCTGTTTTCGTCTTACTGCTAAGTCTGTTGAGGTGCGTTGGGTGTTGGGAGCAGGCTGTTTATTCGAAAGAATATTTTAGGCGCCCATTCACCCCCCCTCTGGTCGCTACTTTCGGTCCTACAACGATGACTAGAGGGGTGAATGGGAGCTTATAAATTTTAGACTAAAAATAGCCTTCTCTTTTAATTCTGTCTTCGGCAGAACAGGCTTCGAACACACCCTTCGAAGTTCTGGTTCGGAGGTATTTCATTGCTCCGAAACCAGGCTTTGCAAGGAGCAAAAGTTCGAAGTCAAGAAGACTTCGCTCCACCCACAACTCTGAAAATTCAACTCAGCTAAGTCAGTGCAGGCTCCGCACACTGGGTCCCTTCGAGCGACTTTCCTCTGAGGACTTCGACCAAATACTCAGTGCTAGCAAATGGTACTAGGCTTCGTACTTCGAAGGTCTAAACTTCATAGTGCACACTGAGCTAAGGACTTCGCCAAGAGAAGAAAGCAGGCTTCGATTTAAGCCAGACAGTGCTTCGCTAGTAATCAGAGAGGACTAGCCTCCAGTTTACACAGAGAGAACACACACTGAGAATCACACTTCACCCGGACAGACCTCTCACACACCTCTCCAAAAGAGATTCAAAACACAAACTCTCCCAGGAAGAAGATGGTGTAGAGAGGAATCAAAACATGAAGTGCAACACAAAATACAAGTTCAAGCAGTGAAAGAAGAACAAAATCAAAACTTCATTGCATGAATAGGGAACACAAAATGAGCTCACAGATCTGAATACAAGTTGTGTGGAGGCTTGCACAAGAGCTCAAAAATGGCTACTCAAAGTGTTGCTGTGACCTAGCTAGCCTCCACTATTTATAGGCACTATTCAGCCCTATGAATAGACTACTTTACCCTTAGGGTTTACACTGGTTTTGTCTCATCAGAACAAGGGGGGTACAGCTGGTAGTCTACTTATTTGGAGGCTTCTTTTGTCAGCTTCGCAGAGGAGACAACATCAGCTTTTGCAGAGCAGACATGGTCAACCTTTGCAGTCTTGGAGTCTTCTGAAGACCCCCTTCACACGCGAGGGGTGCAGTAGCTTCAGTGAGAAGCCTTGAGCCTGACGGCCTTCGTTTCACCGAAGTCAGCCTTCGATACTATGACGGTTTTGAGCCGAAGCCGTCAAAGACCTTGAGCCTTCGCACCGTCACCTCCGAAGTGGACCACCATGGCTTCACAGCTACTCCCAGCTCGAACTCCGTCAGTCCGTGTACCGAAGCCATGCATGGCTGAAGTACCTCAAGTCAGCCACACTCCGAAGCCCCACCTTTAGAGAAACACCCTTCGAACTCCCTCCCTCATCCAAGGCCTCCGCATGAAGCATTCCATGAGCACTTCATCGCAGTGTCTCTCCCCGAGCACACTCCTCGATGAACCTCACCCGGACCATGCCTTCGATGCACCTTGACTTCTGAGACCGTCGTCGGGTAAACCTTCGAGTGCCTCCCTCCGAAGCACACTTCGAATGCCTTGCGTCATTGCTGAGGACATTGTCCACCATACTCCGAAGTAACTCCATTCGGAGTACCCTTCGAAGTGCCTCGCCTCCGAGGACTTTGTCTTGGGGTACCTTCAGCCGGAGCCACACTCTGCACTCTTTGCCTTCGCCTAGCGCACCTTGACCTAAGGACTGACCTCGACCCCTCGCAGCCTTCGTGACCGAGCTCCTCGCTCGCCTGGCATCAAGCCTCCCGCTTGACCCAAGTTCACTTGCTGCGAACCGTCCGTCGCCTCCGAAGTCACCTGCGCACCACAGACAACCAGACAAGTGTATCCAGTACCCCGGAGACCTCTCCGAGTAAACAACCTTCGTCACACACTCCGGTGTACCGCCCAAAGTACTAAAACCTTCGGTATGACCCAGTCAACGTGTACTGTCAGACCCCTCCGACAGGCACACTCCACTGCAACAGCCGCAGCAAACAGTCCCAGCGAACCCTTTGGTGAAACCACCTCCGAACCCCATCGGAGGGACCCCTTTTAATCAGAGGATAAAATCTTTCAATCACTCATCACAGACTCTGAAACCAACCCTTGGTTCTCATAGATCATCATCTTCACGTCTCCTCTTTGACTTTCGTTCACAATCACTCATTACATCTGGAGCCATGAGGCCCATGATCTTCATCATGCCTCCTCACCGGCACCCACCAAAATAAGCGTCGGAAAAGCAGACAACTCAAGAGATGATGATGCTGAATAATAAATACCGAGATCAGGCGCATAGGTAAGATACCTGAAAATGCGCTCGACAGCCTGTCGATGAGATGCGTGTGGTGAAGACTGGAAGTGCGCGCACTGTCCCACACAAACTGTATGCCCGTTCTTGTCGCCATCAGGTACAGAAATGAGCAGATCATCCCTCGATACCTCTCTCTCGTTGACCTTGACACCGCTCTCGTCCTTGTTCAGACCCCCAGATGTGCCCATGGCGGTCATCTGAGGCTTCACCTCTCCACCGAAGTCGAACTTCTTCAGCATTTCCCACGTTTACTTGCTCTGGTGGATGAAGATGCCATCCTTGGTTTGCTTGATCTAGAGCCCTAAAAATTACTTGAGATCACTCATCAGGCTCATCTCGAACTCGTTGTGCATCTTCTCAGAAAACTTGGACACAAGCTCATTAGTAGATCCACCAAAAATAATGTCGTCCACGTATATCTGAGCAATCAAGAAACCTGAGCCAACTTTGAGCAAGAAAAGAGTTTTGTCCACAGAACACAACTCAAAGCCGTTCCCTAACAAAAACTGCTTTAAATGATCATACCAAGCCCTAGGGGCTTTCTTCAGACCATATAAAGATTTCTGCAACTTGAAACATGTTGAGGAAACTTAGGGATTTCAAAACCGGGGGGCTGCCTAACATAGACCTCCTCCTCCTCTATACCCGTTCAGAAAAGCAGCCTTGACATCTATTTGAAAAAGCGTAAAACCTTTAGAAGCAGCGAATGCGAAAAGTATGCAAATAGACTCAAGACAGGAAACATGGGCGAAAGTATCCTAAAAATCAATACCCTCTTTCTAGCAAAAACATTGGGCAACTAATCGAGCTTTGTTGTGCACCACAACCCCACCTTCACCTTGCTTGTTCTTAAACACCCACTTGGTGCCTATGGGGTTGCAACCTGGTGCTAGCTCAACTAGTGTCCAAATCTGATTGTGAACAAAGTTTTCAAGCTCTTCTTGTATGGCGTTTATCCAATTTGCATTAGATAAAGCGTGAGCAACATCTCTAGGCTCAAAGGTGGCAAAAAAAGTAGACTCATCAAACACACCAAGTGAACCAGCCTGAGAACGCAAGGATCTCGTAGTGAGATCACCGATGATGAGCTCTAAGGGGTGATCACGCTGAACTGTTCGGGATCCTAGGTGATCAGATGTCACCTCACCAGAGTCAGTAGCTAGCACCTCTGGACTCGATTGAGAGGGCTCGATCGAAGTGGAAGTAGTGATCAGAGGTCCGCCCTCATCCTTAGTCGAAGTCTCAGAAGGTGTGGGGTCTACAGGCTATGCAGAAGGCCCACCCTCAGCAACAGCAGGAGTCTCATCATCTTCCTCAAAAATGGACTCTCCAAGCTCATCATCACCAGAAAGCTCAAAAGAAGGAGTAAGCGAAGGCATGGACTCATCAAAAGAAACCTCACACGTCTCGACAAGCTGCTGGGAGTCAAGGTTCCAAACACGGAAGCCTCGTGAATGCAAAGCGTAACCAAGAAAAACTCCATCCCAGCACCGAGACTCAAACTTATCCAAATGCCAAATGATCGCAAGTGGCTCACCTTGGGCTATCTGCCAAACTACAACTCATATGATGTCTTACCTAGGTGAGATCTAAGAAAAATGCGGTTGGCATGATAACAAGTCGTGTTCATTGCTTTAGCCCAAAAGCGCCTAAGAGTACTATGCTCATCGAGCATCGTCCTGGCCATCTCGACAAGTGTGCGGTTCTTT
Source organism: Zizania palustris (assembly GCA_019279435.1). Lineage (NCBI taxonomy): Eukaryota > Viridiplantae > Streptophyta > Magnoliopsida > Poales > Poaceae > Zizania > Zizania palustris. The sequence goes on along the minus strand of JAAALK010000285.1, from coordinate 22,037,713 downwards.
CGTTCCACAACATCGTTCTGTAGGGGAGTGTAAGGAGCAGAAAACTGGTGCTCAAGATCCTAATCACTACAGAAATTGATGAACTGAGAATTCTTGAACTCAGAGCCATTGTTAGAGCGAATTGCTCACATCCGACCATTGTTCTCATTCTTCAGCTTTAGGATCAGATCATGAACAAACTGAAAAGCCTAATCCTTAGACTACAGAAATAAAACCCATGAGAATCGAGAAAAATCGTCAACAATCACAAGTGCATACCACTTCCCACCAACTGAACATACCGAGCTAGACAAATAGTGTCCATGTGTAACATCTCTCCTGGGTATGAAGTCATCACCTGAGTCACTTTGAAAGAAAAACAATCCTATGTTCATTCCATACGTCCCATAAGACATAAGCTAAATGTATAGGTTTGTTACTTCTGCCTCTTTTCAATATGAACCTAGTTTTTCTTCAGCTGCTGAGAGTTATCTACAGGATACGATTGATATGACCATACCATCAACCAACATGTTACAACCTCCAATACAAGTAACACTAACTAAAGTATCACCTACATCAACACCATCCCAAGCTTTTGATGGTCCGATCATACGTAGTCAAGCAAAGAAGCTACAATAAGAAGTGAACATGCTATTTTCTGAAGATCAATTTAAAATTAATGATAATTATATATTGCCTAAGTCATGCATGTTGTTATTACATAGTTTCACAAAAGAGGAATACAAGATCGGACCAATAGGAACATCGCGACATGATTGGACTGGTAGGAACTCGAGGGGTGTCAGTCATGAGGCAAGATTGGATCAGTAGGAACTTTGTGGCAAGATCGAACCAGTAGAAACCCGATGGTGTGTCATGGTCAGGGTTGACAGTTAGTCAGATGTTCAACTTCTCAAGCAAACTAGTACCAATGTACGATGTTTTGTGGAAGTTAGAACATAGTAAACATGGTGTGAAAGCTTATAAAGTGAAGTTTCGAACACAACAAACAGCGCTCATTTGGACTTCCCAAGGTGAAGTTATTACCAAAACACTAGGAGACTGCACAGAAGAACAACAACCACTTGGGAACTCTTGTTCCAAGGAGAGCTTTCACAAAGCCTATCTTTTCGTTTCCATTTCATGTTCAAACCTATCTAGGAGGGTTGTTTCTTGTATAAATATCTCTGTACTCCTAAGCAAATTCATATTTTGATAATTGATATACAAGAACCCTTTGTTTAGTCGTGTGCTAACAAAACTTGAGATTAATCTCTACCTCTTTTCTCTTGTGTTTTCCTTCATGGAATTACAGAAGCGACGACTTCATCAGCTCCCAATTGGTGCTCCTATTCCTTTCAAGGTTTTTTTGATTGATTATAGGCTGTGCTGTTTGGTTCATGAGAGTGTGGTTAGGCGAATCCTCGATTAAGGTTACCGGTTAAAAACGGTTGTTGACTTTGAGTTTTATTTGTCAAGTTGCACTAGTTCTCACTGCTTGTAGCATGTTATGTGGTTTTTCTACAACTAGTTATCTAGCGATTTATCCTACGTCATGAAGATCGGGACATCGTGTCTGTTGGCGTAAAAGATTATGCTAATAGGTTTCAAGAGATTAGAAACTAACAAACAGAGTGTTTGCGAAATGAACTATTCCAAGCCTCCGAATTGGATAATAGCTCAGTATTCGATGATCATTACAGGGTAAAACGGGGTGATTTATAGACCAAAATCTTAAGGAAAAGACCTTCTTACCCCTCTATTACAACCGACATAGTGGAAACTATTCGGTACCCTTAATAGGGCTAAAATGGTAAAAGACTAATCTAGTGAGAAAAAAGATAAGTCTTCCATCTTAGATGGTAGGGAGGTTCTCTAAACAGTCTACATTCGAAGATATACTCCGAACAAGAGTCCGCTTTGATCCTTCGAACTTAACCCAGTACCAAACCGGAGTTAGATACTAGAGAACTTCGGTTCAATAGACTGCCTTCGTCTTGTTACTGTAGAGACCCTAAGGATGAAGTATTTTCCCCCAACAATAGCCCCTCGAATATGCTTATCTGCTTGATCTGTAAAGTTAGAAGAGCAGTATACGCAAGAAAAATAATCATGCGTAGGGGTTAACAAATTTAATCAACCTTCGGAATATGCTAGGATTCATAGCTTCGAATTGATTTCTAAGAGAGTTATATTCGAACAATCCTGGAAACAACTTTTATGAAGCTAGAAAGCCCTTTAGACTTAGAAGAAATAGTCGTTGGTCTTTTCCTTTCAGAAAAAATTATGCGCTGTGTTAATTTCACAACCGTAACGGTCAAGAATGCGAAACAGCAAGTGTGAACGGTAAAAAATTGTGAACCTAGGCTATAAATAGAGGACCTATAAACTTCTCAAACACCTTTCTCCCCGTCTTTGCGCAATCAACATTTAGCCTCCAACCTTAGCCTTAAGCGTTCAATTCAAATCAATGGCGAAGACAAGCTTCAAGGCTCCCGTGGCGACTTCGGCCCTAGCCCAGCAACAGGCAATGGCGGCAGCAGCAGCGGCGCCCACAGCGGCGGCGCCAGCGGCTAATGCCCAACAGATCGGCCCCCATGACCTCCTCCCAGCTTCTTCGAAGTATCCTGACCAGTCTTACAAACTGGGGCCATCCACCTGCAAGAGGAAGACGATCGCAGCAGTGGTTGAGGGGAAGATTAGCTCGGTGATCAACATCCGCAAACCCGGAAAATAAGCCATCCCTTCGCCACGGCCTGGTGACGTTGTCGTCTTCGAAGCCTTCTTCGAAGTAGGGTTAGGACTTCCGGCTGGTGGACTTCCTGTCGGAGGTACTAGATCTCTTCCATGTCACCCTTCCTCAATTGTCTCCGAACGCAATAGCACGCCTGGCCAACTTCGAATGGGCATTGTGGGCTGAAGGCTGCGAAGGAAGAGCAGAGATATTTGCAGCACTGCACAAGGCCTCTTGCCAGCCAAATACTTACCAAGGTTCTAGGAGTGGAGAAAATCGTAGTAGCCTTCGGCAGCATCAATTTCAGACTCTGAGATGAATTCCAACTGTGATTTCCAGCGAAGGACATCAACGCCAGGTGGTACACAGATTGGATTCTCGGTGGTTCTACGCCGAAGTTGGAATAGGCAGTCATCTGGTCGGACCCCTGCAAGACATATACTTCCGAAGGGAAGCCGAAGTCCACCCTAGACCCGGGCCAGCTGGAAGCTCGCCTTAACCTGCTCCAAAGAATTCGTCGCCGCATGAGCATGCGGGACTTAGCGGAGGAGTTCATCGGGCTCCAAATTCCGCCTTTGATGGCCAACTGGCCTATCAACTTCGAAGAGGATCCGAAGGGAGAACTCCAAAAAATTTCTTTGAACTTAAGCCCTGCAGGTAACTTCGAAAACTACAACATGTTTTATATATGATTATTTTATGAAATGACTAATGAAAACTTATCTTTTAGCTTCTCAAGCTCCTATGACTTCGGAGCAAGTCGTTCGAGCTTCGGAGAAGATTCATGGAGCTCCTACTCCGACTGAGAAGGAGTGGAGGATGAAACTTGTGGGCAGTTGGGAGCGACTTAACTGAGTATGGGGCGTACTCGGAGTCGTAGCCACCCCTCTTCCGGATTGGGTGCCTTCTGAGCAAGGGTCGAAGAAGAGGAAATGAGATGCTGGGACTTCGGCTCCAGCGAAGACTCCCGTAAAAACGTTAGCCCAAAAGCCTAAAAATGTGGCTCCTTCTAGGTCTGTGGCTTCACCTTCTGATTCATCTGAAGATGAGGGAGTGAGAGAAATGCAAAGGTTCCTCGTGAACCTAATTACCGAAGATGAAGCGCAGGCAAATGTTAAAGTTGTAGACACTGGCGACGTAGCAAGCGTGCCAGCTGCTCCAGACAGCTCCGAACAGGCTGGGACCTCGAGTGTCTAGCCTGACTTGCCGCATCAAGAAGCCCGTGCTACTGAAGGCGGAGTCGAAGTTATAGCTGAACAAGCTTCGATTCCGGACGAAGTGGTAGCTGTTCCTCCAAGGGATGCTCCGACAGCCAACCCTTCGGTTCCAGACCCCGAGTCTGATGAAGACTTCAAAGGGGCCTTTGACCCTCCAAGCAGCCCCGTACTCATTCGCCAACGAGATTTCGGAGGTAAACTTCATTAAAGCACCTTTTCCTTCACCCTGCAAAATTATGCAATATATAATACCTTTGATTTAGCAGGGTCTGCTCCATGGAGACTCATCCTCCTGCAAAGACTGCTCCTAGGACTTCAACATCTCCGAGGTCGGTTCCAGAAGCTGCACAGATGGGACCCGGAAAAGGTAAAGGCAAAATGGACCCCTTTCCTGCTCCGAACTCAGGATTAACTCCATCGGAATCGATAGACGGAGGACAATCTATGGAGGGGGCAAGTCCACCGAGGTTTCCAGTGATGCAGCACAACGCTCCGGCCCTTCACCCAATGAAGATGATCAAAGGGCTTTGTCCATGCTCCCCCTCCTAGCTCCTTTTCTAGAGCGAAGGGCCGGACTTCAAGCCCTGCTCGAACCTTTGGATCGAGCTAACCACGAAGTTGGTGGAACAGACTTAGTAGCCATACTTGCGGAGGCTGAAGGGTCGGAGCTGAACATAGCCTTGGAACGGGCAGCATACCAGGTACGAAATATCTGCAAAAACAAGATTAATTTCAACTTATGAACAATTTCTCACCTTGCTTTTTCTTTTTGCAGCAAAGAGTCTTGGCTCGAGCTGCAGCTATTTCGAACGAGCAAGGATGTATTCGTCCTAAGGAGAGGATTACTTCCCTCCAAAGGATTCTTGAGGGCTCTGAAATTCGAATCTCCAGCTTGGATGAGATGGTTGTAGCGGAGAAGAGAGCTAGACTTGTTCCGGAGGCTAGAAATCAGAAGCTCGAAGCCAAGAAAATCATGCTTCGGGATGAAATAGAAAAAATGCGGGCAAAGCATGCAACGGCGGGGGCTGAGCTGGTTAAGCTTCAAGTAGAAAAGACGAAGGCCATGGAGGAGGCCAACAACCTGCTTAGCAAGAAGAACTCTTTGGCTACAGAGGCAACTATAATATCTTCTGTGGTCGACGAGCTGTCTTTGTCAAGGGATACCTTAATTGAAGATAAGGTGAAGTCGGAGAAGGTAGCTGTGGAGGTCATGGATCATCTTTTAGGTGTCTTAGAGTACTTCGGTACATCTTGGACACTATATTCGAGTGACAAAGTCCCCTTGCTGCGATGACTGAAAATGATCCCAGGAGCAGCGAAGATGATGAAGACGGCGGGTATTCGGTATGGAGAACTCTCCAGCCAAGTATCTGCTCTTGGAATACTTCGTTACTACTGAAGATCTAGGGCTATCAGTAGCAGCAGACTTGGGGGCGGCTCCTATTACCTTCGATGAGAACCAGCTGCTAAACCCTTCCGAAGATGTTGCCGCAACCTGGCAAGCCTTCCAAGCGTCATGGAGAGCCGAAGGTGAACAACGATCAAGGCTTGGATCGATGAAGGGCTTCGCCAGAAACAAGCTTGGTCTCAAGCTTCAAGCAGCCAGCCTCTGCCAGACCCACAAGTTTAGTTTTGTTTAGGGGTCCGAATATGTAAAAATTATGCTTTCATCTGTTATGAATGAAAACTTATTTGGAAATATTTTTAGGCTTCCCGACCTCGTATGGATGATCTCGAAGTATTAAATGTTACCAAAGAACTTCGCCTGCTATGGGCTACCTTCGATCTTTTAAAACTTCACAAACGACCTCGATTTCTAATTCCTCGAGAAAGCTCCGGTGCAATTTTGCCCAAAATACGCAAAGATATATTATCTTATATTAAAGAGGAAGAAAAAGAAGTTAACTTGGAAACCTCATCTTCTGAAGACGTTGAGTGGTCCGAAGAAGAGAGTACTACTGAAGAACAAGGAAAGAAGCCTGAAGAACTTCAAAGCTGGGAGAGAAGCCCCGAGCGACATTGAACTTGCGTTGAACTCCAACAAGAACAAAAAGATTTTCGAGCTTCGAGGGGAGGGAGAAGAATTAAACGTAAAGTTATTAGGACTCCCGGCTCTAGAACTAATCGTTCTGGCTTTAGTGGTAGCTCTAGGGATCGAAGGGTCTTCGTTTCCTTCTTGGTATAGACACAAATTTTTCATAATGTAATGTAATCTATTCGAATGATAAAGATTAAGATTTTAAAATTGTCTCCATACTTTCCAGCCCCTCTTTGGGCGTAAGAAACTTCGAAGTGTAGTCGAAGATTGTTAGGCGCAAAGAAAAAGACTTAAGAGTACAATTTTGGAGGCTCGGAGCCCCTTAGAAACTTAGAGATTGATTAAAATCTCACAAATTGTCTTCGACTACTTGGAGTCTGAAAACTGGTAACTTAGTACCTTTTATTTGAAAGTAGTAACTTCAGACTAATTTTCCGGATACCTTAGCATCCAAAACGATTGGTCACTTTGGACTCTTTTTAAAGATATTCGAAGCTTATCAGCTCAAACTCTTTTCTGTTTGGACTCCTTTGGCTCTTTTTGCGAATGCTATCAAACCAGTGGTTCGGAATTCGCAGTGGTCTCCTTGGACTCTTTTTACGGATGCTTTCAAGCCGGAGCTTGGAATCCGTATTATTTGGTCTCCTTCGACTCTTTTTACGGATGCTTTCAAGCCGGTGGCTTGGAATCCGTTTTTTAGTGACTTTCCCACCTCATCGGAAGCTTCGAACTAGTGGTTCGAAGTTCGAAAAATTGGTTCAAATGAATGACACTTCCCTCACAACCACTTTCGTTCTTCTAGTGCGTCCACTAGAAGTAGGAAGTGTTTGAGAGATAGGCATTATCTAAACTATGAACTTTATTATTTCAGAAGGTGTTTACAAATGATTACAAGGAGCCCCTATGCGAAATATAGCTTTAAGTGCTCTGCATGCCAGGCATGCTTTAACTCTTCGCCTTCTAAATTAGCTAGCTTAAAAGAACCAGGGCATCCTGAACGAAGAATAATGTATGGACCTTCCCACTTATTTCCTAATTTCCCTGGTGCTATAATGCTTCGCAAAACTAGTTGACCTGGCTTAAGTTCATTAAGCTTAACCTTCGGGTCAAACCAAGTCTTCGTTTGCTGCTGATATTTCGACAGATTGGCGACAACTTGAAGTCTTGTTTCTTCAGTTAAATCAAGCGAAGCTTGCCTTTCTCCTTCTATTTTAGGCTCGGTGCTGCGAAGAGATCCTCCATTAAGCTCCATTGGCGTCATAGCTTCGTCTCTGAATAATAGTCTGAAAGGAGTGAAACCTGTGGACTTTGTTTGGGTGGTCCGAATGGACCATAAGATCTTTGGGAGCTCTTCGGTCCACAGCCCTTTTGCCAACCCTAATATTCTTTGATTCAACCCTGACAAGATATTACCATTGGCTCTTTCTACAACTCCTTTAGACTAAGGATGGCGCACAACAGCGAATCATATTTCTATGCCAAGATCTTTGCAAAACTTCCTGAAGGACTCTGCATCAAACTATGTCCCATTGTCAACTATGAGCTGTCGAGGTACTCCGAACCTGCATATAATATTTTTCCAGAAAAATTTTTATACATTATTCGAAGTGATAGCTGTTAGGGGTTCTACTTCGACCCACATGGAAGAGTTGTTGGCAGACGATGACTTCTTCTTCCCATACATTGATAACCCTGACAAGTGCAAACTAGGCTCTCCGCATCAGCTACTATTGTAGGCCAATAAAGCCCCTGGCGAAGTGTTTTTCCTACCAAAGCCCGAGGGGCTAGATGGCTACCACAAAGGCCTTCATGAATTTCTATGAGAATCTCCTGACCTTCGGCTTGAGATATACATCGGAGCAGAGGGGAGCATACTCCGGCCTTGTAGATAATACCATTGATTATATGATAATTTCGAATTCTGAGCTTTAACCTCGAAAGTTGTGGCCCTTCAGGCAAATTTGCTTCACCTTACAGTAATTCCATAATTGAACTCTGCCAATCAGTACTTGGAATAGAAAGAACTTCCGCATGAGGGATCTGTGTCACCGAAGGTGAACTAACCTCTTCGGTAAAACACTCCTGCCGGAATGTCCATAAGCTCCGGCTGCAGCTTTTGCCAAGTTATCAGCTTGCATATTTTCAGCTCTGGGTATACTTCGGATGGAAATCCCTTTAAATGCTGCTTCAATCTTACGGATCTCTTCCAAATATTTTGCAAGCTGGGGTGACGAACTTGAAAACTTTTATCAACGTGCCCTGCTACAATTTGAGAATCTATTTTAATAACAACTCTTGTAGCCCCCAAAGCATACGCCTTTCGAAGTCCTAACAAAATTCCTTCATACTCCGTTGTATTATTGGTGGACTTAAAGTTGAGCCTTGCGAGGAACATTGCTCTTTGCCCTGAAGGTGAAATTATTACCTCTCCGACACATGCTCTAGATGCTTGGAAAGCTCCATCGGAGTATATGGTCCAAAATCCTTCGTTTGGTTTCTCCGTAGCCCATACTACGAGGGAGTCCATTCTGCCACAAAATCTGCCAACACCTATGACTTGATTACTGTCCTTGCCACGAAGGAGATGCCGAAGGGTGCTAATTCAACAGCACATTTACCGATTCTTCCTGTAGAATCCTCGCTTCGGAGCATATCTCCGAAGGGATACGAAGTTGGTACAATCACATTATGTGCTAGGAAATAATGCCTTAACTTCCTCAAAGCCATTATCAGAGCATAGGTGAACTTCTCAAGCTCAGAATATCTTGTTTTTTCTGCAGACAATGCTTCGGATACAAAATAGACTGGATTCTGTACCAACTTCCCATTGAAATCAACTTCTTTGACAAGGACTGCACTGACAGTAGAGCCAGTAGCTACAAGGTAGAGGAGTAGGGTTTCGTCCGCAACAGGCACTGTGAGTGTAGCGAAGTTATTGAGTTAATTCTTAATATCATCAAAACTCGTTTGACACTCCAGGTGTCCATGCAAAATCTTCGGACCCTTTCAATGCATTGAAAATGGGCAAACTTCTCTCCGCAGACCTTGCTAGGAACCTGCTAAGTGCTGCAAGGTGGCCAGTTAGCTTTTGCACCTGCTTCAAATTTTCCGGAGGACCCATCCTTTGTAATGTAGTTATTTGAGTAGGGCTAGCTTCGATCTCTCTGCTTGAAACTAGATACCCTAACAATTTTCCAGCCTGAGCCCCGAAGATACATTTTTCGGGGTTAAGACGGACTCCACATGCCCGAAGGCTATTGAACGTTTCTGCTAAGTCTAGGCTATGCTGGTGCTTTAGAGCACTCTTTATTACAATGTCATCCATATAGGCTTCTACATTGCATCCCATTTTATGACCTAGAGCTTTAGCAATTAACCTCGAAAAAGTTGCCCGGCATTTCTTAAGCCGAAAGGCATTCTTACATAGCAGAAGACTCCGACGGAGTTACAAAGCTTGTTTTGATTTCATCTTTGCGCTTTAACCAGATTTGATGATAGCCAGAATACATGTCGAGGAAGCTTAATAACCTCGAACCAACAGTGGAGTCAACTAATTGATCAATTCGGGGCATGTGATAGGGGTCACGGGGGCATGCTTTATTCAAGGATGTAAATCAATACACATGTGCCACTTGCCGAAAGATTTCTTCCTGACGTAGACTGGGTTGGCTAGCCACTTCGTATGAGCTACTTCTCTAATAATCCAGCCTTCAGCGACTTTCCACTTCAGCCTTAGCAAGGATGGCCCTTTCCGCAGATAACTTCTGGAGTCCTTGTCAGACAGGCCGAACTCTCGGGTTCACAAGCAAGCTATGTTCAATAATATCCCGACTGACTCCGGTAATGTCCTCATCAGACCATGCAAAGACATCCAAATTTTCTTCAACTACTTTTTCTAATGAAGTAGCGACTTCTGGAGGCAAATCCTTGCCAAACTGAAATGAATAGTCTTTGACGTCTTTGACGTCTTTGACAATAACCTTCGTTACAATCTCTCCTTCGGGGCTTGGTCTTGGGAAGGACTTCTTCGAAGGTTCGCTTGAAGCAGATATCCTCCGGGTTGCCTTGTACTGTTGTTCACTTGTCTCGGGTCAAGAGGGGGGGCCATGACCATATTCTGCTCTTCGCGCAGTGGCTTGATCTCTGAAGACAGTGAGCACTCCCGCTTGCGTGGGTATCTTCATACACAAATAATTATGATGTGTCACAGCTCCGAACTGATTCAACATGCCCCTCCCGAAGATAACATTATATGCATACGGGGCATCCACAACATCGAAAATCACCTCCTCCGTCCTGGCCAGTAGCCCCTCTCCGAAAGCGACCTCTAGACCTATTTGGTCGAAGGCATCAAGAGGGGGTCCTGCGAAGCCTTGCAAAGGACGAGTTGTGGGGAGAAAATGCTTCCTGGAGATACAGAGCTGATCGAAGGCTTGGATGAAGATAATATCTGCTGAACTCCCTCCGTCAATCAGCACTCTCCGGACTTCAGTCCCTGCTATATCGGCAGTAATAACAAGGGGATCTCCATGCGGAAACTTTATGCCAGCTGCATCATCTGCAGAGAAAGATATCGGCACATGGGCCCACTCAGGCATGGTAGCTGCGGTCGAAGAAGTTCCAATATGGCCCACTTCTCGGACATATTCTCTTCGCTGTCTCTTCGACATACTATCGAGAGTCCCTCCTCCGGAAATGGGTAGGACTACTCTTTTTCCTCAATCTTGACCATCTTCCGGCTTCGGAGGCGGCATAATATTGACCACCGGGGGTTGCCTTGTAGGGTCGAAGTTGTCTATACGTGCGACAGCCTGAACAGGCTCCAAATGCACCTCGGAAGGAACTCGGTCAGTAGTGCCTCGACCCGAGGTTCTTTCAAGGTACTCGCCTCATAAAGCGAGTATAGACTTGCACGCATCAGTTGCATGACTTCGATTCTCACCATGGACGCAACAGAAGAAGGCCTGGGCTTTGCCAGCCGGCTTCCCTGGCGGCCTCTAGCCACTGGTCTTGCTTCCCGAAGCTTGTGATGTCTTAGGGGCAAATTTCAGTGGAGGTGCAATGATCAAGACTTCTGAACGAGGATGCTTTTGCCCCCAACGCCTGTCATGCTGGACTTTGAAGTTAGGCCCCTGCAAAGGTGTTGAAGTCTTCACTTCCAACTTGACTTCTTGCACGATTGAAAGTGTTGAAGCAGTTCTCCGAAGCCACCCTTCTTCTGACCTAGCATACTCTTCAAAATAAGACATCAGCTGAGCAACAGAGGATATTTGTTTCCGATGAAGTTTATCAAGGAGGCCCGCATGGGTAACTCCCTCTCGAGCTGCATCAACTACGGAGGACGTAGTCAGCCCTCGAATTTGCGACTTCGTATTGGCGAAGTGCTTGAAAAATTGTCTTAAAGTCTCTCCAAGCAGCTGCTTCACCTGGAAAAGACTTCTTGTAGACATCGGGGGTACGAAGGTACCCTAAAAGTTACTTATGAACTTCTTCCTTAATTGCTGCCAGGTTCTAATTGACCCTGGCTTCAGGGACCAAAATCACTGCAAAGCCACCCCTTCGAGAGCAAGAGGGAAACACTTGGTCATGGTGTCTCGCACTCCTCCACTGGCCTGAATTGCCAACGCATAAGAATGGGAGAACTCCCCAGGGTCCTCGTCTCCAGAATACTTGCAGAGCTTCAAAGTTTTAAACTTAGGATCAAAGCGCACTTTCTGCAACTCGGGGTGCAGCGGAGACTCGCTATGGAAGGAAGCGTTCTCCGTGGCTTCGGGATAAGGAAGCTCGTCGTCTTGGGGCACTTCGGGAATGACCGGGGTGGCCTGAGAACGAAGCCTATTTGTGGCATCTTGCCTCCACCTCGACACTTCGGCTTGGAGACTAGCCATTTGGGCTACCATGTCGCCAAGACCATCTTCATCTCCTCTGGAAGGACCTTCCGGGTCTTGAGAACTGTACGTATCAGTTCGAAGCGGGATCGGAGCTGGAGAAGGGACTCCGGCTGGCCGAAGTATGGATGGAGTTGGGAGAGGAACTCCGTATGCTCGAGGAAGGGGAATCCCTTCGGGGGTTTGAGGTGGAGGAATTACCGAAGGTCCTCCGACCTCGACTGTGTTCGAAGATCTTACTCCAGAGGTCCGAGGAGACCTCCGAGTAGGACTACCACCTGAACTCCGCTTGGGAGGCATGGTTTGAGAACTTGGTAGAGAATGAAGTTTTTTGGACTAAGCTCCCCACGGACGGCGCCAACTGTTGGCATAAAAGATTACGCTAACAGGTTTCTAGAGAATAGAAACTAACAAACGAAGTGTCTGCGAAATGAACTATTCCAAGACTCTGAATTGGATAATAGCTCGAAGCAGTTCAAACATGTGTTTTGAATAACTAAGTATTCGATGATCATTACAGGGTAAAACGGGGGGTATTTATAGGCTAAAATCTTAAGGAAAAGACCTTTTTACCCCTTATTACAACCGACATAGTGGAAACAATTTTGTACCCTTAATAGGGCTAAACTGGTAAAATACTAATCTAGTGAGAAAGAAGATAAGTCTTCCATCTTACCTGACAGGGAGGTTCTCTGAAGTGTCTACATTCGAAGATATACTCCAAACAAGAGTCCGCTTTGATCCTTCAAACTTGACCCAGTACCAAACTAGAGTTAGATACTGGAGAACTTCAGTTTAATAGACTGCCTTTTTCTTGTTACTGTACAGACCCTGAGGATGAAGTATTTTCCCCCAATAGTGTCGTATCATCTGGTATCAGAGCTTTCACTACCATGGTAGGATTCTTTATCCTTAGCTACATATATTTTTATCTTTATCATATCCACCAAAAAGCCATAAAAATTATCATAAGTTTTGTTACAATCTGTTTATCTAGTGAGTCTTGTTAAGTCAATCCATTCGAGTTTTTATTTAGTTGCTGATCATATCATCATTTGTGTGTCCTTTTGGTCCCTTTCATATCCACAAAAGTAACCTTATTCTATCCTTTATGTAAACTTTTATCCTATCTGTTGGCGTAAAAGTTTACGCTAACAGGTTCTCTGAGATCAAGAACAGACAAATAGTCAGTTCGTGTTTAAGAACTCTCTCAAGCCTCCGTATTGGATAACAGCTCAAGTAGTTCGAATATGTGTATTGAATAGCTGAGTATTCGATCCTTGTTACAGGGTAGAGAGGGGGTATTTATAGCCAAAAATGTCTAAGGAAAAGACCTAATTACCCCTAGATTACAACCAACATAGTGGAAACTATTTGGTACCCGGAGCAAGGTTAAAAGGGTAAAGTTACCCGAGGCAGATGGATAAGCCAAACATCTTATCAATATTGTCGCTCTGCTTCGGAGCCTTCGTATCTTGCGGAGGGCTTCTCAGGACTTCGGATTGAGGCACCCCTCGGCTTGACGCCATCACCTTCGAATAAGAGCCCACCAGCTCCGAAGCTTAGTGAACCTTTGAGTTATTTAATCTCTAAGTCCAGAAAGTGAAGCAATTTCCCCCAACAGTAGCCCCTCGAATACGCCTCTTCGTATTTAACCTGTACAGAAGGGAGGCAGTATACGCAAGGAATATTTTCATATTCTGAGACTTAGAGAGAATTTGAACACATTACAGTCCTTTGGAGGATTTCGGACCCAAAGCATTCGGACCCCTTCTCCGCGCCCTCGATGCGGTGTGAACACATCGCAGGAAAGAGTATTGCTCCGAAGCGCAAACGACGTTAGGGGCCGTTTGATTATAGTCGTTACGACGCAAGTAGCCGTTACACCCTGTAAAAGGTAACGGTCGAAATTTATGGCAGTTTCTCACCGTTCCACTTTCTGGACCCACCTGCCAGTGGTAGAAGCTGAACCTACAGTGTGAATGCAATCGAAGCATAGCAACCAGCGAACGGTTATAAAAGGAGGATTAGAAGTTACCCGAAACTTTTTACCACACTTAGCACCTGCGATTCACTTTCCTCAACCTCCAATTCTCACAATCTCCCAATCCACCGAGCAAATGGCGAGAACCAGCCACATGTTCCGGTGGCGGCGAGTACTCTGGCACAGAGGCAAGCGTGGGCCACCTCAGCTGCGGCAGCAATGGCGGGAGCTCCGGCGACGCCTGGCTCAAGAACCCTCGGCAGCTCCGCCCGCCATCTAAGAAGAAGATTTCTCAGAGCTTCCTCATCGACCAATCCACGAGCACCGCCGAGTCTATTGTGGAGGCCGTGGAAGGGAAGCTGGGTGCTGGACTGAGGACTCGAGTCCCTGGGTTGGAATCAACCCCGAGGCCACGAAGCGGAGAAGTGGTAGTCTTCGAGGTGTTCTTCGAAGCGGGCTTGGGACTTCCAGCCATCGACTTCTTGGCGGAGGTGCTGGACCTGTTTCACATCACGCTACCTCAGTTATCCCCCAATGCCGTCACCCGCCTAGTTGTCTTCGAGTGGGCGCTCCGGGCCGAAGGGTGCGAAGGACGCTCGGAGGTCTTCGCCGCCACTCATGAAGCTATATGCCAGCCGAAGCCGCACGAAGGGCCCGGAGACTCCAAGGTGATAACAGCCTTCGGCAGTGTCAACTTCTAGTTGCGGAGGGATCACGCCCTACACTTCCCTGCTAAGTCCATCTACGATCGATGGTACACCAACTAGATCCTCCGGTGGTTCTATGCCGAAGTCGGAGGGGACTCCCCCCTCGCAGGGCCTCTCCAGGAGATCTGGTTCAGGAAGGAGGCGGAGATCGCCCCGAACCCTAGCCTGCTCTACACGCGGCTAGGGCTGTTGACCTCGGTGGCACGCCGCATGAGCATGCGCGACCTTGCCGAAGAGTTCATCGCCCTTCGGATTCCCCCTCTCAGAGCCAACTGGCCGATAGTGTTCCAACAAGCCTCAAAGGGTGATCTCCGAACCCTAGGTAAGACTTCAACTCCTGCAGTAATGCATTAGATGATGAAAATAACAAACTTATAATATGTTACTATTTTTTCCAGTGGCTCCCTTGGCGTTAGCTCCGAAAGACATAGCTCGGGCCACCGAACGGGTCCTCGGAGCCCCTACAGTGGCTAAAAGCCGAAGAGGCTAGAGCTAGTGGGGAGCTGGGAGCGCTCTAATAGAGTGTGGGGAGCTCTCGGGATGGAACCCCCTCCTCTACCAGACTTTACCTCGACAGGAGTAGCCGCTCGGAAACGGAAGGCCGTCGCTGAACCACCCAAGAAAGCTAGCAAGACGCCGCTGTTGGGGGAAAATATCCCATCCTCAGGGTTATTGCCGTAACAGCACAAAGGCAGATAATGGATTCGAAGGTTCCCAGACGTCCATCTTCGAAGATGTCCTAAGTCAAGCTCGAAGTACGAAGATAGGCATTGGTTCGGAGTATATCTTCGAACTAAGGCACTTTGAGATCTTTTTTGCCAGCTAAGATGGAAGACTTATCTTTTTTCTTATTAGATTAGTCTTTTACCATTTTAGCCCTATCAAGGGTACCGAATAGTTTCCACTATGTCGGTTGTAATAGAGGGGTAAATAGGTCTTTTCCTTAATATTTGAGCCTATAAATACCCTCCATTTCACCCTGTAATAGGAACCGAATACAGGTTATTCAATACACATATTCGAACTATTCTAAGTTGTTATCCTTTCGAAGGCTTAGAAGAGTTCACTTCGCAAACACTTCGTTTGTTAGTTTCTTTTCTACAGAAACCTGTTAGCGTAATCTTTTACGCCAACAGTTGGCGCCGTCCGTGGGGAACCTAGTCCAAAAAACTTCGTTCTCTACCAACTTCTTACATCATGCCTCCTAAGCGGAGCGCACCTCGTAACCCTGTTCGGAGGTCCTCTCGGATCTCCGGAGAGGCACCATCCGACACGGTTGAGGTCGGAGGGCCTTCGACATTTTCTCCACCTCAAACTCCGGAAGGAGTTTCCATCCCTCGAACATACGGAGTTCCTCCGCCAACTCCTTCCATACTTCGACCACCCGGAGTCCCTCTTCCACCTTCAATCCCACTTCGAACTGATCCTACCAGTTCTCAAGACCCGGAAAATCCTTCCGGAGGAGATGAAGACAATGTTGTAGATATGGCCGTTCAAATGGCCAACCTCCAAGCCGAAGTAGCAAGATGGCGGCAAGAAGCCGTGAACAGGCTTCGCTCTCAAGCTGTCCCAACTATTCCAGAAGTGCCCAAAGATGACGAACCCGTTTATCCCGAAGCCCCGGAGAATGCCTCTTTCGATAATGAATCTCCGCTGCATCCTGAGCTGCAGAAAGTTCACTTTGATCCGAAGTTTAAGACTTCGAAGCTCTGTAAGTATGCTGGAGATGAAGATCCCGGAGAGTTTGTCCGTTCTTATGCCCTAGCAATTGAAGCTAGCGGAGGAGTTCGAGACACCATGGCAAAGTGCTTCCCCTTAGCTCTTCAAGGAGTGGCATTAAGGTGGTTCTGGTCTTTGAAGCCAGGATCCATTAATTCATGGGGGCAGCTGAAGAAGAAGTTTGTAAGCAATTTTCAAGGGACCTTCGTGCCTCCAATGTCAACGGGAAGCCTTTTTCAGGTGAAGCAGCTCCCTGGAGAGACATTGAGGCAATATTTCAAGCGCTTCGCTCATACGAAGTTGCAGATCCGAGGGTTGTCTACATCTTCGGTAGTTGATGCAGCTCGGGAAGGTGTCACTCATCAAGGCCTCCTGGATAAGCTTCATCGGAAAAGCATATCCTCGGTTTCTCAGCTGATGTCATACATCGAGGAGTATGCGAGGTCAGAAGAGGGTTGGCTTCGAAGAACTACAGCTACTCCATCCATATTGCAAGAAGTAAAAGTAGAGGTAAAAACTTCGGCGCAGCCGCAAGAACCAGTCTTCGAAGTCCAGCATGATCGGAGAAGGGGCAAAAGCACCCTCGTTCTGATGTCTTGAACATCGCACCCCCACAAAAGTTCACACAGAGAGCTCCACAGCCTTCGGGGAACAAGGTCAGCGGCTGGAGGCCGCCAGGGAAAACGGCTGGCAAAGGCCAGACCCTTTTCTGCTGCATTCATGGTGAAAATCGAAGCCATGCAACTGATACTTGCAAGGCTATACTCACTCTAAGAGGAGAATATTTAGAAAGAACTTCGGGTCGAGGTACTACCGACCGAGTTCCAGCTGCAACGCGCCCTTAGCCGGTCCAGGCTGTGGCGCGGATAGAAAACTTCGAAGCCGCAAGACACCCTCCAGTGGCCAATGTTATGCCACCTCCGAAGCAAGAGGAAGGGCAAGATCGAGGGAAAAGAGTAGTCCTCCCCATCTCCGGAGGAGGTACCCTCGGAAGCATGTCAAAAAGACAGCGAAGAGACTACGTCAGAGAAGTAGGCCACATTGGGACTTCATCGTCTGCAGTTGCTATGCCGGAGTGGTCTCATGTACCGATATCCTTTTCCGCGGAGGATGCAACTGGCATTAAGTTCCCGCATGCAGACCCACTTGTTATTACTGCTGATATTGCGGGCACTGAAGTTCGAAGAGTGTTGATTGACGGAGGCAGTTCAGCAGACATCATTTTTGTTCAAGCCTTCGATCAATTGTGTATCTCCAGAAAGCATCTTCTTCCAGCGGCTCTTCCGTTGCAAGGCTTCGCAGGACCTCCGCTTGATGCACTTGGCCAGATAGGCCTGGAAGTTACCTTCGGAGAAGGTTTGTTGGCCCGAACTGAGGAAGTAATCTTCGATGTTGTAGATGCCCCGTATGCTTACAACGTCATCTTCGGAAGAGGCATGCTAAACCAGTTCGGAGCTGTGGCGCATCACAATTATTTGTGCATGAAGATGCCCACACAAGCAGGAGTCCTTACTGTCTTCAGAGATCAAGCTATCGCTCGAAGAGCGGAATATGGTCATGGCCCCCCTCTTGATCCAAGACAAGTAAACAATGTGCAAGATAATCAAGAAAATTTTTCAGCCCCTTCCGAAGCTTCAAAGAAATCCTTCCCGAGACCAAGTCCTGAAGGAGAGATTGCAGTGAAGGTCATTGTTAAAGATGGTAAAGAATATACATTTCCATTTGGTAAAGATTTACCTCCAGAAGTTGCAACCTCTTTGGAAAAGGTGGTGGAAGAGAATTTAGATGTCTTCGCTTGGTCTGACGAAGACATTACAGGAGTCGATCGGGATATCATTGAGCATAGTTTTCTTGTAAACCCGAAAGCCCATCTTGTTCGGCAAGGACTCCGAAAAATGTCTGTAGAAAGAGCTGTTCTGGCAAAGAACGAAGTTGAAAAATTGTTGAGAGCTGGGATTATCAGAGAAGTGGCTCACAAAGAATGGTTAGCCAACCCAGTCTTTGTCAAAAAGAAATCTTCCGGAAAGTGGCGCATGTGCATTGATTTCACATCCTTGAATAAAGCATGCCCTCGTGACCCCTACCCCATGCCCCGCATTGATCAATTGGTCGACTCCACCGCAGGTTCGGAGTTATTAAGCTTCCTTGACGCGTATTCTGGTTATCATCAAATATGGTTGAAGCGCGAAGATGAGATCAAGACAAGCTTCGTAACTCCTTCTGGAGTCTTTTGCTATGTAAGAATGCCTTTTGGCTTAAGAAATGTCGGGGCTACTTTTTCGAGGTTAGTTTCTAAGGCTCTAGGTCATCAATTAGGTCGCAATGTGGAGGCCTATATGGATGATATTGTAATAAACAGTGCTTTAAAGCACCAACATAGCCTAGACTTAGCAGAAACATTCAATAGCCTTCGGGCATGTGGGATCCGTCTTAACCCCGAAAAATGTATCTTCGGAGCTAAGGCTGGAAAGTTGTTAGGGTATTTAGTTTCAAGCAGGGGGATTGAAGCTAGCCCTACTCAAATAACTGCGCTACAAAAGATGGCTCCTCCGGAAAATTTAAAGCAAGTGCAAAAGCTGACTGGGCGTCTGGCAGCACTTAGCAGGTTTTTATAAAGGTCTGCGGAAAGAAGCTTGCCTATATTTAAAGCATTGAAAGGGTCCGAAGATTTTGCATGGACACCGGAGTGTCAGAAAAGCTTCGAAGATATTAAAGAGTATCTCAATAATCTTGCTACACTCACGGTGCCTACTGCGGACGAAACCCTACTCCTTTACCTTGCAGCTACAGGTTCTGCTGTCAGTGCAGTCCTTGTCAGAGAAGTGGATTTCAATGGGAAATTGGTACAAAATCCTGTTTATTTTGTATCCGAAGCATTATCAGGAGCAAAGACAAGATACTCCGAACTCGAAAAGTTTGTTTATGCTCTGGTAATGGCTTCGAGGAAATTAAGACATTATTTTTTGGCTCACAATGTAATTGTACCAACTTCGTATCCTTTGGGAGATATGCTTCGAAGTAAGGATTCCACTGGAAGAATTGGGAAGTGGGCAGTTGAGCTAGCACCCTTCGGCATATCTTTTCTGGCAAGGACAGCAATCAAATCACAAGTCTTAGCAGATTTTGTAGCAGAATGGACTCCACCTGCAAATTTGGTTCCGGAGAAGTCAAGTGACGGAGTTTGGACTGTTTATTCCGATGGGGCTTTCCAAGCATCCGGAGCAGGCATTGGAGCAGTATTAATTTCGCCTTCAGGGCAAAGAGCAATGTACTCCGCAAGACTCAACTTTAAGTCTACCAATAATATAGCGGAGTATGAAGGGATTTTACTGGGACTCCGAAAAGCACGTGCTCTAGGGGCTACAAGAATTATTATAAAGACAGATTCTCAGATAGTAGCAGGGCACGTAGATAAAAGTTTTCAGGTTCGGCATCCATAGCTTGCAAAGTACTTAGAAGAAATCCGTAAGATCGAAGCACACTTCAAGGGTATTTCCATTCGGAGTATACCAAGAGCAGAAAATGTGCAAGCGAACATCTTAGCAAAAGTTGCAGCCGGAGCTGTCGATGTACCAGAAGAAGCTTTCTATGAAGAGCTCAGTACACCTTCGGTGCCACAAATTCCCTCTGCAAAGATTCTTTGCATTCCAAGTGCAGATTGGAAGAATTCAATCATGGAACTTTTACAGGGAGTAACAAATTTGCCTGAAGAGCCACAGCTGTCAAGATTGAAGCTTTGGGCTAGAAATTATCAAATAATCAACGGTATTTTATATAAGGCCAGAGTATGTGTAACACCCCAAATTTTCAAAACAATAAATATATTATTAAATTCAATTTCTTGGAATTTCTATTTCTGAAAATACTTTTAATTCCCTTTTATACTCTTTTGAACTACAACATAGAGTAGATGACCAAATTAGGAGGTGAAACTTTTTGTATATGATCCTAAGGCCAAAACATAATTTTGGGAATTTTTATAAATTTTTACCAACCTTGGAAGTAGCCCTAATATTTTAATCTAATTTCTGGAATTATTTTTATTTAGAAATGCTTTAAAACAGTATTGGGCTCCCCTCCCTCCCTTCTCTCTCTCCGGACCGGCCCAGCCCGTCACCCACGCTCGCCTTAGGCTGACAGCCGGGTCCCATCTGTCGGCGCCGAATGCCTCCCCTCGCGCGCGCGCCCGACATCGCGGTCCCACCCGTCAGCCGCCTCCCCCGCTCGTCCGCGCTCGCTGACCATTGGACCCCACTCGTCAGTCCCGTCGTCAACCTCGCGCCACCGCCCCCAAATCGCGCCGGCCGACGACCTCGCCCTCGGATTCGCCTCGCCGGCCCGTCCCCCATTAAATTACCGCCATTACTCGGTCCCCCGCGTCGCGTCGACCGTTTCCCCCCGTTAAAGCACGCCTTTAAGCCACGGGATCACCGCTGCCGTGCATGGCCGAGCCCTCGCCGGCGAATTAAACCTCCCCTCGGCTTTCCATGCATGCGAGCCCCCCCTCCGGTGTCCTATTTAAACCCCCGGCCTACGCCGCGTCCGACCCCCACGCTCAATCGCCTCGAGAACGAATAGAGCGCCCGCACTTCACCTTTTTGCGCACTCCCTCTGTTTCGCCTCCGGCCACCGCTCGCCGTCGCCTCCGACCGCCCCCGTCCGTGCCTTCGCCACCATCGTGACCGCCGGGACCTCCCCAACGCCGGCCACCACTCCGTCGATGACGACCCTCGCCGGATCGCCGTCGCCGCCAAGAACCCGAACACCTCCACCGCCTCCGCTCGTCGCCGGTCTCGCTCCGTCGACCTTTTCTCACCGCCGAGGTACCCTCGTGATCCCCGTAGCACCCTCGTTCCGTTTTAGGCCTTAGACTAGGTCGCCGTCGCTCGCCGTGGCCGCTGGCCCGCTCGCCGTCGTCGGAGAAGACGACCGGCATGGGTCAAGTACCCGTGCCGTGTCGGATTCACGCACGACCGTGCGATCTGGATCCGACGGTGATGGTTAATCCCCGCGTGCGGTTTAATGTGATCCGTTAGATCTCGGCGAAGGGGTACGTTTTAATCTCGTGCGTCCGTTGGTTTTAAAACCCCGCGTTTAATCTCGTGCGTCCACGTGGTACCCCTTCGAACGTTTTAATCCTGGCCGTCCGTAGTCACTTACGCGCCCCGCCTCGCCCTCGCGCGTCGGATCTGGATCCGACGGTCCAGATCGACCCGGCGCACGCGCATAGTGCGCGGGTTCACCGTGGGCCTGGCTCACCGTGGACCCGAGGGATTTAAAATTTGAAAATAAATTCTAGAAATGCTTTTAAACTTGTAAAATTCATATCTAATGCATTTGAACTCTAAAAATTACCATTCCAATTTCAGAAAATTCATAAAATTATTCTCTACATGTTTATGCAATAAAAACAGTAGGTTTACTTTGACTTTATCATGCTTATTCAAATAATTATTCAAATGCCTTTAGGATTAAAATAAGGATTCAAATATTTAAACTTCAGAAAAATTTATATTAATTCCTTTCTGTCCATACACTGAAAACCACCAAATTGACATGAACTTTTTCATTTCACTCTTATTTGAGAATTTAATATGGCAATAATCACATCTAAACATCCTTTCCAAAGGAAAGGCAACTATTTAATTCCTTTAGAATTTATTTATAAAATAAACCACAGAACCTTAACCATTGGATTTATTTTATTTATAACCAAACCAACTTTAACTTATGTGCTTATAATGTAATGTTATATGGTTTGATTGAATGTTGTGTTCTTTTTATTTTACTTTACTATATTAAAAAGACTACGACGTCGCCGAGGAGCCGGAGTACTTCCCCGAAGTCCCTCCCTCTCCCTTTGCTGAACAAGGCAAGTCACCGAACAATTCTTTTGAACATATTGAACCCATGTTTGAATTGACTATCGCTAAAACACATAGGTTATATATGCATTAGTCAAATGAACCCTTACATTATATTTATTTAGGATCCCCCGACCTTGATGTGCAACCCAAGCCATGCTATCTCGCCTAACCTCCTTGTCACCATATGATCAATGATATTAGCTAGTGTCCAATGTATTGACACGGCCGCTATAGGATAAAAATGAGTCGTAGCAAAATGGTTCTATTATATGATCCCCGTTACTTCTTATCCTTGGAAATTCTGTTGGTGATGAGTCATGGTTGTGAGTGTATGCATGGTGGGTTCCGGGTGTAAGCTAGGGCATTGGTCGGTAGCACCCGGGGCACTATAAGGACCGGTCTGAGGGATCCGTTGCAATACACTTACGTACTAACCACAAGTCTAGTGGGTAAGTCCTAACTAAGGTATGGGTTGTTCCAAACCGAGGCCACCATTTGGAGATGGGTCGAGTTGCACCTGCGGGTGACTTGTACCAATGTGGCGCAAAAGGGGGTGCGACGTTAGCCGGGATGCGGCCCGGCGCGCCGGCGAAACCTAGAGCGGGTGGTTATCGCTTGGAACATCTCATATTGAGGTTTTGGCACGAGTTCCCGTGAAATGGGTCATCTCGTTGGGATGAGTGCGTGCCTTGTGGGTACAGTAGTACATCTCTGATCAGAGTCTTAAATCTTTTCGAAAAGCCGAGCCCACGGTCAAGGGCGGGTTGCGTGACATCCCCCAGTTAGTTTATGTTGAATATGAATGTGCATGATGGATTGACATGTAAGGACCGTTGTGCGAGGAGGTAAAACGTACTCCTCGAGTTAGTTGATGTCGATGATGCTCATGTTTACTTTCCGCATGATTAAAATATGATTACACTAAATGCCATAACTGCAACTGCTTTATTCTGCAATGTTAGCCATTATCCTTCCTTGTTTATTATCCTGCATTATTATTTGCATTTGCGGTGGCTTGTTGAGTACTTTTTGTACTCATACCCGTTGGACCCCACATAGGATGCTTACTTTGAAGACGGTCTGGAGTAGCGACCCAGTCGAGAAGAAAAATCCTGAAGAAGAAGTTCGTCATGCCATTTTCTAATTATTTTACTTTACTGTTTTATTAAAACAATGATGTAATAAATATGGTCTGCGTACCATGGATATTGTCGTATATACGATTGTCGCATGATGAACCTCTTATGTTATTGTTTTTCTTATGAAATTCAATAATGTCTCGATTTGTCTAAATCGGGGCGCTACAGTATGTTCCCCTCTACTCCGATGTATATCTCAAGCCGAAGGTCAAGAAATTCTTCGAGAAATTCATGAAGGCCTTTGCGGTATCCATTTAGCCCCTCGAGCTTTGGCAGGAAAAACACTTCGCCAGGGGCTATATTGGCCTACAATAACAGCTGATGTGGAGAGCTTAGTCCGCACTTGTCAAGGATGTCAGTGGATGAGTCGACGAAGTCATCGCCCACCAACAGCTCTTCAAGTCATTGCTCCAGTATGGCCTATGGCCAGATGGGGTATGGATTTAATTGGTCCCTTTCCAGTAGCCAAGGGAAATCTGAAGTTTGCAGTGGTAGCTATTGAGTATTTTTCTAAGTGGGTAGAAGCAGAACCCTTAACAGTTATCACTTCGAACAATGTACAAAAATTCTTTTGGAAGAATATCATTTGCCGGTTCGGAGTGCCTAGACAACTCACAGTTGATAATGGAACACAGTTCGATGCAGAACCTTTCAGGAAGTTTTGCGAAGATCTAGGCATTCAGTTATGTTTTGCTGCAGTGAGGCATCCTCAGTCTAATGGAGCCGTAGAAAGAGCCAATGGAAATATTTTGTCAGGGCTAAATCGAAGGATAGTAGGATTAGCAAAGGGACTTTGGACCGAAGAGCTTCCGAAGATTTTGTGGTCCATTCGGACTACGCGAACAAGGTCCGCAGGTTTTACTCCATTCAGACTACTATTCGGAGATGAAGCTATGACTCCAACGGAGCTCAAAGGAGGATCACTTCGCAGCACCGAACCAGAGATTGAAGAAGAAAGACAAGCTTCGCTAGATTTATCAGAAGAAACAAGACTTCGAGCTGTGGCAAATTTAACAAAGTATCATCAGCAGACGATGGCTTGGTTTGACCCGAAGGTTAAGCTCAATGAACTAAGACCGGGTCATCTTGTTCTACGAAGCATTATAGCGCCAGGGAAGTTAGGAAATAAATGGGAAGGTTCGTACCTAATTCTTCGTTCAGGACGCCCTGGCTCTTTTAAATTAGCTAATTTAGAAGGTGAAGAGTTAGCACATACTTGGCATCCGGAGAACCTAAAGCGATACTTCGCATAAGGGCTCCTTGCAAATCACTTGTAATCATCTTCTGAATTAATAAAGCATATGGTCCAGATAATGCCTTCCCCTCATAGACCTCCAGCTTCCGAGTGGATGCACTGGAACCGCGGGGTTGACCGAGAGGGAAGTGTCATGAAGCTGAATCGTATTTTCGGACTTCGAATCATTGGTTCGAAGCTTCCGACGTGGGGGCTGACATAATCCGGAGTCCAAGCCACCGGCTTGTAGGCATCCGTAAAAGAGCCCAAAACCACATCATGCGGAGTCCAAGCCATTGGCTGGTAGACTTCCGCAAAAAGAGCCGAAGGTGGCCAAAACATGCGGAGTCTAAGCCATTGGCTGGTAGACTTCCGCAAAAAGAGCCGAAGGTGGCCAAAACATGCGGAGTCCAAGCCATTGGCTGGTAGACTTCCGCAAAAAGAGCCGAAGGTGGCCAAAATATACGGAGTCCAAGCCATTGGCTGGTATACATCCGTAAAAAGAGTCCAAAGAGACCATTGCAAACTCCGAACCACTGGTTTGACAGAGTTCGCAAAAAAGAGCCAAGGTGGCCAAAGCAAAACAGAGTTTGAGCCATGAGCTTCGAATGTCTGTTAAACATAGTCCAAAGTGACAAATTATCTAAGACACTAAGGTGTCCTAAAGTTATCGCAAGTGATTTCTTTCGAAAAACAAAGGTACTAAGTTGCCATTCTTCAGACTACAAATAGTCGAAGACATTTTATAAGATTTAAAAGATCTTTAAATTGCAGAGGGGCTCCGAACCCCAAAAAATTGTTCTCCGAAGTTTTTTCTTTGCGAATAACCATCTTTGAATACAGTTCGAAGTTGCTTATAACCAAAGAGGGGCTAGTAAATATGGAGACAATTTTAATTTTAAATCAGTATTCATTATTCGAACGAATATGTTTACAGGTTACATCATGAAAAATTGGTATCTATACCAAGAAGGAATCGAAGACCTCTTCGATCTCTAGAGCTAGGGCTGGAACGACTAGTTCCAGAGCCGGGAGTTCTAACAACTTTGCGTTTAACTCTCTTGCCTCCCTTCGAAGCTCTAAAGTCCTTCTGTTCTTGCTAAAGCTCAGCCCAAGTACGAAGCCGTTCGGGGCTCCTTTCCCAGCTTCCAAGTTCTTCAGGTTTTTTACTTCGAACTTCATCTTCGTCTTTAGACCTTATAACGTCTTCAGAAGACGAAGTGTTCAAGTTAACCTCTTTTTCTTCCTCTTTAATATAAGATAGTATATCTTTGATTACTTCGGGCGCAATTACACCGGAGCTATCTCGAGGAACTAAAAATCGAGGACGTTTATAAGCTTTTAGAAGATCGAAGGTGGTCCATAATGAGCGAAGTTCGTCGTTAAGGTCTAACACTTCGATATCTTCCGTATGAGGCAAAGCCTAAAAATATGATAAACAAATTTTCATTGATAAATGTTCATAAGCATAAAGCTTTACATAGCCAAAAATCCTAAGGTATTTCTAAACCTGCGGGTTCGGAGGAGGCTGACTGCTTGAAGCTTGGGTCCGAACTTGCTTCTGGCATTGAGCTTCGTTGATCCAAGCCTTGATCGCAGAACGACCTTCGGCTCTCCATGAAGTTTGGAAGGCTCGCCAGGCAGCAGCCACACCTTCGGAAGGAGTCAGAAGCCGCTCGTCGTCGAAGGTAATTGGGCCCTCTCCTGCGCCCGGAGTTATCGATCGGCCCAGATCCTCGTAGTAACGAAGTAGGCCAACAGCGGCCACTTGTCCGGAGAGTTCTCCGTATCGAATACCTGTTGTTTTCATCTGCTTCACCACTCCTTGAATCCTTTTCAAACGGCGCAGAAGAGAAATGTTATCATCAGAAGGAAGTATCCCAGTAGTACCGAAGTACTCCAGGACACCTAGCAGCTGATTCATAACTTCCGCAGCTACCTTCTTGGACTTCAGCTTATCTTCATTCAGTGCGTCCGTCATCGAAGTTACTTCTCCCTAGAACCCCAGAAAGTCTAGCAGTTTCAGTGGTCAAGATATTCTTTTGGTTCAAAAGCTGGCTAGCTTCCTCTTGGAGTCTGACAAGCTCGGTCCCCACAGTAGCATGCTGCACCCGCAATTTTTCAATTTCTGCTCGAAGCACAATTCTTTCTGCTTCGAGCTCTTTATTCGCAGCCTCCAAACCATGCTGGCCCTGCGCTCCGTCGACACTATATTGTCCATCTGAACCACTCGGCTTTCGGAGATAGTAAGATTCCGTTGAAGGATGTTATTTTCCTCCCGAAGACGAGCGATTTCTTCATCATTTGATATATTCGCAGCTCGGGCCAAGACTGTTTGCTGCGAAAAGAAAAACCAAGGTAAATATTTATTTGTAGACGAATTCTATGTTATTTCGCAGATGCTTCGTACCTGGTAAGCTGCGCGTTCTATAGCAGCGTTAAGCTCCGACCTGTCCGCTTTGCTCAGAATGGCCACTAAGTTGGTCCCCCTATGTCGCGGCTAGCTCGATCCAAAGGTTCGAGCAAAGTCCGAAGATCGGTTGTTTGCCCTAAGAAAGGAGCTAGCAGGGGGAGCATACTTATCGCCTGTTGGTCATCTCATTCAGCAAAGGGCCGGAGTGTTGGCCTGTAGTCTTCGGAGCCCCTGGAGACTGGCCCTCCTCGGAAGATTGACTCTCGTCTGATGAATCAGATGGAGTTGATCCGAAACTCGCGGTAGGGAGGGGTTCTATATTCTTTTTGCCTCTTCCAGGTCCCATTTGAGTAGCTCTCTGGGTTGGCTCCGAAGTCGTCGAAGGTCCAGGGATTATTTCTTCCTGGCGGACCTCTTCCACAGGAGTGGACTCTGTAAAAACAAAGGTGTTATATATTGTATAAATACACAAAATAAACATGAAAGATTTATTCGAAGTCTACCTTCGACATTTTGGCGAGGGGTAATCATTGGACTGTTCAGCGGATCGAAGCCGAGATCTTTGTCCGAATCAGGCGTTAAGTCTTTGACTGCAGGAGCATCTTCCTGAGCAGTCCTTGTTGCCTCTTCAGGAATCGAAGCCATTGTAACTTCGACCCCACTCTCATTCACAGGAACTTCGTCCTGAGGTAAATCCTCTTGAACTGCCGAAGTCCTTGGTTGCTCAAGGTTATCTTGAGACTCCGGCACATTCGCAGGTACTTCGGCTTGTGCAGTCCTTTGAGATGCATCTTCGTCTATCAGACGCACAAGCAACCTCCTTCGTCTTCTTGGGAGTCAGAGACTGAAGCCCTTGGGCTCGAAGGTGCGGGATTCTTTGGTTTCCGAGCCACCTTCTTGACTGGAGTCTCGGCAGAGCTCGAAGTCCCAGCTTCGGCTTTCCTCTTTTTGGGCCCTTTCTCCGAAGGTACCCAATCCATCAAAGGGGGCGGAACGATTTCCAGCATTCCCCACACCCTGTTAAATCTCTCCCAACTCCCGACCAACTTGATTCTCCATTCCTTCTCGGTCAGAGTTGGAGCGCCCAAAATCTTCTCCGAAGCCCTTACGATTTGCTCCGAAGTAATAGGGGCTGAAGAAGCTAAAAAATGAATCAAGTTAGTTATTTCTTCGAATGAATGTGCATAATACATGTTGTCTTCGAAGTTACCTGCAGGGCTTGAAGTTGAAGTGATTTTTCGGAGACCGCCTTTCGAATCCTCTTCGAAGATGATAGGCCAGTTGGCCATCAGCGGAGAGATTTGTAACCCGAGAAACTCTTCGGATAAGTCTCGCATGCTCAACCTTCGACTGATCTTCTGAAGTAGGTTAAGGCGAGCTTCGAGCTGACCTTGGTTTGGATGCACTAAGGCTTCCTTCCGGAATTGGATTTCTCTCAGAGGTCCGGCCAGAGGATTGCTCGCCCCAACTTCGGCATAAAACCATCTCATGACCCAGTCGGTATACCATCTTGCATTGATGGCCTTAGCGGGAAATTGAAGGGCATATTCATCCCGAATCCTGAAGTTAATACTTCCGAAGGCTACTACCACTTTTTCACCTCCGGGGCCTACGAAGGTTTTTGGCTGGCATGAAGCTCTATGTAGCGCAGCGAAGATCTCTGACCTCCCCTCACAGCCTTCGGCTCTTAACGCCCATTCGAATATAGCTAAGCGAGCTACGGCATTCAGAGAAAGTTGAGGGAGGGTGATGTGAAACAAATCAAGTACCTCAGCCAAGAAGTCTACTGCCGGAAGGCCCAAGCCAGCTTCGAAGAAGGCTTCGAATACGACCACTTCTCCAGGCCTTGGCGACGGGATAAGCTCCTTTCCAGGTTTGCGGATCATTACTCTGGTACTAATCTTCCCTTCTACTGCGACCGCCAGTGTTTCTCTCTTGCAGGTAGAAGGTCCCAGTTGGAAGGATTGATCCAAATACTTCGTTGATGGCGGGCAGAGACCTTGATCATCAACATTTTGGGGATTTCCCCCTCCTACCGCCATGGATGTCGTTGCAGGTATTGGAGGCGCTGTCGCCAACCCTGCGGGCCGCTGCTGCTGCAGCCGCCTGCTGCCGGGCCAAGGCCGAAGGGGCTCCAGAACTCTTGGTTTTCGCCATTGAAGTTACTGGGTTACTTTGGAGGAAAAATGGAGGCTAGGGCTCAAAGGGCTCAAAGGGCTCAGAGGGTGTTTGTTTGCAAAGGAGCAGTGGAAAGGTAAACATGAAAGTTCTAGGCCCTTCATTTATAGCCTATACTTTACATTTTTACCGTTAGTCCATGCCGTTTCGCATTCCTGCCCGTTACTTTTCTCCGAAATTAACGCATTCTGCAGTTTCCGTTAGAAGAAGAAAGCTAACGGCTATTTCTTCTAAGTCTAAAAGGCTTTCGAACTTCCTGAGTCAGTTCTAAGATAGTTCGAAAGTAATTGTCTTAAGACTGATTCGAAGTTTTATATCTTCGTACATTTCGGAGATGAATTAAAATCTAATAACCCCTACGCCTGGTTATTTTTTCCTTCGTATACTGCTCTCCTAACATTACAGGTTAAACGGAGAAGCGTATTCGAGGGGCTACTGTTGGGGGAAAATATCCCATCCTCAGGGTTATTGCCGTAATAGCACAAAGGCAGATAATGGATTCGAAGGTTCCCAGACGTCCATCTTCGAAGATGTCCTAAGTCAAGCTCGAAGTACGAAGATAGGCGTTGGTTCGGAGTATATCTTCGAACTAAGGCACTTTGAGATCTTTTTTGCCAGCTAAGATGGAAGACTTATCTTTTTTCTTATTAGATTAGTCTTTTACCATTTAGCCCTATCAAGGGTACCGAATAGTTTCCACTATGTCGGTTGTAATAGAGGGGTAAATAGGTCTTTTCCTTATATTTGAGCCTATAAATACCCCCCATTTCACCCTGTAATAGGAACCGAATACAAGTTCGAGTGTGGCAGAGAGCGAAGTATGCTTCGAAGCGAAGTATGAGAGTATCAAAGCTTGCTTCGAACAATGTATTTCGAAGCCTAGACTTCAAACAAAAAGGTTCGAACAAGCTCACAGAAAAGCAACCTCCAAAAGATAGGCGAAGCCAAACACACGGCAGCAAGACGAAATCGAAGCCTACACTCAACCTTCGAAGCTAGGTTGGTCGAGGTATGACAACCAAAATTGAGACCTTCGCTCCGAGGGTTAACTTCGAAAGACAAGCTCCGAACTTACACACTGACCTTCGAAGATGACAGCAAGAAGGAACTCACGTCGAGCGAAGTCTACTAGAGAGACAAGCTTCGAAGCTAACTACGAAGCCTGTCGAAGTATTGACTTTGAACAGCTCGAGACAAAGAACACCTTCGCAAAGGCCATCGATGTATGTCAAGCTGACAGAACACAAAACGTACTTCGAAGCTAGAAACACAGTACTCAAAGTGACGTCGAAGTTCAACAGAAGCCCTCAAGGATGTCAGATCGAAGCCTGCCTCACGAAGCTGAGGGACTTCGAACAGAGAGAAGGGGCTTCGCCAGAAACAACCAGAAAAGGGACTTTGGCCCTGTCAACTCGATAAAAAAGCTACAAAGTAAAAAGCAAGCCTAGAGTACTATAGTACTGTTGCTACAAGTAGTAGGTACTACTTGCTACAGGCAAGAACTAGTACTCCTCACGAAGAACAGAAGCAACAGAGAAGCAAATAGAGATCTAAAAACACACGGTGCATGAAGATTCAGATCCACAAAAATCACTGCATACCACACTCATCAACAGAGGATAAACTCTCACAGCGTAATGAAGAGCAGAGAGAATGCAGGAATAGAAACTTCTTGCACAGGAGCCCTGGTGGTGCACATGAACAAGAGCAGGACAGAGAAATTGCAGGAAGCAAAATGACCGCAATAGAATAAAAAGTGATTTCAGCAAAATGGTGACCTAACCCTAGGGATTGGGGCCCTATTTATAGGCTGCCCAACACTTAGGAATATTCCACCAGCACCTTAGGGTTTTTTACAGACGCTGAAATAAAGGAAAAGACTAAACTGCCCTTAGGATTTTTTACAGACTCGACTGACTGACTGTGGGCCTAGAGATACAGATGACTTATCCGGAAGCTAAGCTTTCGTAGCGACTACGGCTTCTCTTCTGGACAGTCCGATACAAGATCAGCGGTTGTCAGTTTTGCGCCGAAACTGACAAAGCCTCCACCGAGTTTGCACCAAGTACCCGGATTGGGCCGGCCCGATTTCGCAGCTCTCTCAGCCCGGCAATCACTCACCGCCCGTGTACCTGAGTCAATCCTGGTCAACAGCCCAGTGGGTCTTCTGCTGCTTCTGGCCCATGTACCCAGATTGGTCCAGCCCGACTTCGCAGCTCTCTCAGCCCGACCGTTGCTCGCTGCCCGTGTACGTGAGTCACACGCAGCCCATGAAACAGAAGATCTTCTCTCTTCTTCTGTCCTCTTTGACTATCATTGACAATGACTCATCGCATCTAGAGCCATGAGGCCCACGCTATTCAGCATGGCTCCTCAATCTCCCCCTTGATGAGTGCATTGTCAACACTTCACTTCTTCAGCTCTTTAGTACCTGCAAACAACTGTGGAAACACGAAAACAAAGCACAAGAAAACAAAGAAGAAGAAAAATAAAGTAAAAGCTTAACCCTAATGATCAAAAGCCGAACAAAAGCAAGAAGCGGTCATTATGGTTAACCAAAGGTAAAAGCTCAAAATGAGTGCGATCTCAGAAACATCAACAAGGATATCAAAAGAGTAAGAGACAAATCCCAGAGAAAGCCAAAACCCCCCCTTGAACTCTTATCCCAAAATTTCTCCCCCTTGTTGACAAGTGAACTCATCAAGCACTCAAAAAAGACACAGACTCCCCCTGAAATGCAACTCCCCCTCAAAATATGCAATGAGTGCAACTGGGGTGCATGTGGAGTGTAGAAAGCATGCTTCTCATATATGATTGACTGCAATTACAACATCTAACAAGTATAGCAAAAGACATACTGATCTAAGACACATGGCATGATCAGTGCAACAGATGATATCTAAAGAAAGTCATTAGCACGCATTTTTCAGTTTTTGCAAACAAAAGCATCACCACATTTTCCAGTTAACAAGCAAGGTAAAACATGAGATGTATAAGCTAACTGATATCTACCAAGACAAGCATTATCCAAAACAAAGTGCTTCAGCAAACTTGTTATCAATTCAATTTTCAGGCTTTTTCTTTTTTTTTTCTTTTCATGTTCGCCAGGGGTTATTTGCATAGTCAACCTTATGCTGACCGACCAAGTCAAGCCTAGGCCAGAACTAGACCATCAGAAGATTAAGACATTGGTCTTGGCATACACTACACTATCCTAGTTCATATCAAAGTGCTATGGTACTGCAGTCCAGAACAATGTAATGCGACAAAGCAAACCCACCTGGATCTTTTCAAGTCATGCATAAAAAGGCATGGAATTTTCATTTTTCTTGATTTTTCATCATTTTTAACGCACATTTCCATGTTTTAAAGCAGAAAGATGTCCAAGTTGCATATTTGCATCTAAGTCAGGAACTAGCTACAAGTCATGTAACAGATAGCAAGAACATTCAGCCTACGCATGCTAGTTACCAGAAGCAATGGTGATCATTTTTCAAGTTTTAAAGCATAAAAGCCATGCATATGACAGATATCAGACATATCAAGTGAATTGAACCAAATCATGATCAATGACAAGTATTCAAAACCATGTACCAGCTAGAATAAGTAAAGCAGTTCAATCATATAACAGAAGCAGCTCTAAAGTGTGATATGTGAATATGCAAGATATGAACACACACAAAAAGACTCAAGAAAAGAGTAAAGAAGAAAGAAAACTGACGCAAAATATCCTAGAAAGGATACACAACACCCAAATCCCCTCGTAAACGCTCAAAGGTAGACTTGATCTAGGGGTTTGGTGAAAATGTGAGCCAACTGATGGTGGGTATCAACATGAACAAGATCAATGACACCTTTCTCATATTGATCCCGCAGAAAATGAAAGCGCACATCAATGTGTTTGGTTTTTGAATGGAGACACAGGTTTTTCCTACACTAATAGCACTAGTGCTGTCGCAAAATAATGGAACCCTGGTAGGAACGAACAACCCAAAATCTCGCAGAGTGGAAATCATCCAAACCAACTGTGAGCAGCAGCTAGCAGCAGCTACATACTCAGCCTCAGTAGTCGAAAGAGAAACTCCAGATTGCTTTCGAGAAGACCAAGAGACAAGGGAAGAACCAAGAAACTGGCAAGTACTGGAAGTCGACTTGCGATCCAACCGGCACCCACCAAAGTCGGCATCCGAAAAGCCAGATAAATCAAGAAATGATGATGCTGAATAGTAAAGACCGAGATCGGGCGCATAAGTGAGATACCTGAAGATGCGCTTGACAGCCTGCCGATGAGACGCGCGTGGTGAAGACTGGAAACGCGCGCAAAGTCCCACGGTGAACTGAATGTCTGGTCTTGTCACCGTTAAGTACAAAAGTGAACCAATCATCCCTCGAAACTCCCTTTCGTTGACCTTGATGCCGCTCTCGTCCTTCTCCAGTCCTCCAGATGTGCCCATTGGGGTCATCTGCGGCTTCAGCTCTCCACCAAAGTCGAACTTCTTCAGCATGTCTCTAGTATACTTACCCTGGTGGATGAAGGTGTCGTCCTTGGTCTGCTTGATCTGGAGCCCTAAGAAGTACTTGAGCTCACCCATGAGGCTCATTTCAAACTCGCTGTGCATCTGCTCAGAGAACTTGGACACAAGAAAATCAGTAGTACCTCCAAAAATAATATCGTCCACGTAAATCTGAGCAACTAAGAAATCTGAAGCAACTCTGAGCAAAAAGAGAGTTTTATCCACCGAACCCATCACAAAGCCCTTCCCCAACAAAAATTGCTTCAACCGGTCATACCAAGCACTGGGGGCTTGCTTCAACCCGTATAAAGCCTTCTGTAGCTTAAAGACATGTCGAGGAAACTTAGGGTTCTCGAAAACCGGGGGGTTGCCTAACATAAACTTCATCCTCTATGAACCCATTCAGAAAAGCACTCTTAACGTGAATGGACTCAAGACGGGCAACAGGGGCGAAAGTTTCTTCAAAATCAATACCCTATTTCTGGCAAAAACCCTGGGCAACTAGTCGAGCTTTGTGGCGCACCACAACCCCATCTTCACCTTGTTTGTTCTTGAACACCCACTTGGTGCCTATGGGGTTGCATCCTGGTGGTGGCTCAACTAGTGTCCAAACCCGATTACGGACAAAATTCTCAAGCTCTTCTTGCATAGCGTTAATCCAATTAGAATCAGAAAGAGCATGAGAAACGTCTATGGGCTCAAAAGATGCAACAAAAGCTGATTCAGCAAACACAGCAAGAGAGTTACCAGATGAACGCAAAGTTCTTTCAGTCAAATCACCAATGATGAGCTCCGAGGGGTGATCACGCTAACTGCTCGGGTTCCCTGGTGATCTGAAGTCACCTCACCGGAGTCAGCCGCTGGCACCTCTGGACTCGACTGAGGGGGCTCGATCGAAGTGGAAGAAGTGATCAGAGGTCCGCCCTCATCCTCAGTCGAAGTCTTAGAAGGTGTGGGCTCTGTAGGAGGTGCAGAAGGCTCACCCTCATCAGCAGCTGGAGTATCCTCATCTTCCTCGAAGATGGACTCTCCGAGCTCATCATCACCCGAAAGGTCAAAAGATGGGGTCAGAGAAGGCATGGACTCGTCAAATGAAACTTCGCAAGTCTCGACAAGCTGCTGGGAGTCGAGGTTCCAAACACGGAAGCCTCGAGAATGCAATGCATAGCCAAGAAAAACTCCATCCTAGCAACGAGACTCAAACTTATCCATATGCCCTCCCTTCTTGAGCACAAAGCACTTGTAGCCAAACGCTCGCAAGTGGCTCACCTTGGGCTGTCTGCCAAACCGCAACTCGTATGAGGTCTTACCTAGGTAAGATCTAAGAAAAATGCGGTTGGCCAGATAGCAAGCCGTGTTCATGGCTTCAGCCCAAAAACTCCTAGGAGTCATGTGCTCATCGAGCATCATCCTGGCCATCTCGACTAGCGTGCGGTTCTTTCGTTCCACGACGCCGTTCTGTGGGGGAGTGTAAGGAGAAGAAAACTGATGGTCAAGACCCTGATCACTACAGAAGCTGACGAACTGAGAATTTTTGAACTCAGAACCGTTGTCGGAGCGAATTGCTCGCATCCGACCATTGTTCTCATTCTTCAGCTTCAAAATCAGGTCATGAACAAAATGAAAAGTCTCGTCCTTAGACTCCAAGAAGAAAACCCACGAGAATCGAGAAAAGTCGTCAACAATGACAAGCGCGTACCACTTCCCACCGACTAAACGTACTCGAGCTAGACCAACAGTGTCCAAATGTAACAACTCGCCCGGATACGAAGTCATCACCTGAGTCACAGGTGAGTGAGAAGCGGCAACCATTTTCCCATGACGACAGGGATGGCAATCTAAATCCTTCTCCATCTTAAGCTTGAGCAATCCTCGGATGAGATCCATAGATCTCAACCTGACTAGCAGATCGAAACTCAAATGACCTAACCTCCTATGCCACTTCCAGAGCTCAGAGGTGGATCCAGCAATCAAACAGCGAGAAGGGCCAAAAGAACTAGAGAAGTCAATTAGAAAAACTTTACCGAATGGTAAGATCTGGCAAATCAAAGACCCTCTAGAATCAATCACAGAAGAATTACTGTTCTTAAAACGCACTTCCAAACCATCCTCTAGAAGTTGCGAGACAGAAATCAAGTTAAAGTTCAAATTCTTAACCAAGGCAACATTCTTTAAAGAGAAATGATCTGAAATGCGAATTGAGCCAATGCCACTTACTTTCCCTTGACCACTGTTCCCGAATGTGATGTACTCTTTGGAGCTCGGGGAGTGAGACTGGAGAACCATCTGCGATGTCCTGTCATGTGGTGGGAGCATCCTGAGTCCATGATCCAAACGTCCTCTAGTCCCCGGTCCTGCACAATCAGTGGCTGTAAGTGGGAGCAAATGGTACGGCACCAGTTTTAGCAAAAGAGCTAAACCAGTGTCGAGCCATCTGCTCAAAAGATGGAAAGTAGAAATCATTATGAGAGACCGGACCAAAACGCGGCTCAAAGCGCGGTCCTCGGTTCTGCCTAAAGCCTCGGCCACGAGGTCCAGGACCATAGCCAAAACGGCCTGGAGCTCTGCCGGAACGACCACCACCAACTGGAGCATGGGCAGGAAAGTCGTCTCCTCTACCACCACATACACGACGCGCCTGGCCTCCAGCCTCTCCCCGTGTCGAGGAACACGCAGTCTACCACCCTGCTGGTAGAACTGCTCCTGACCACCACGAGCTCTCTCTGCTCTCTCAACCCGCCTCCTCCTGAAGCAAAACTCCGCAAGATGCCCGTCTCTCTGACAATACTCACAATGATAGGTGGGCTTCATGGGATGTGGTTGAGGCTTGGATTCTTGGGCTTAGTGGTGTTAGGTCTAGTCTTCTTGGGTTGAGAGGGTCCAAGAAGAGAGTCAAGAGAAGTGCGGAGGTGTTTAGGCTTTGGAACCCAGATGGGCTTCTTGGGTGGAGCTTTGGGCTGTTCATGGATCACTCCATCCTTGGGCTGACTAGCCAGGGAAGACTCAGTGGAGTGAGTCTTGGGGTATCTCTGCTCAGGAGTCATTTTACTCCACTCTACTATCCGGCTAATGGCACTCCCAAAGTCAGCCTTGGTGTAGGTGTAACCTACCCTAAACCCATCCTGCCTCTTGAACAGCTGGATCATCATGCCGAGCTGTGGCTCTCTAGCACTGATCCAACTCAAGATAGAACAGAGGTAAAAGTTCTCATTCTGAGAATCAGCTAGCTCCTCTCTCAAGGAAGCTAGTACCTCTACCTGAGACAAGCAGGTCTTACACTAACTCTCTACTTGGACAGACTTTTCGGCTTTCATCTTGATCAATTCCATTCTAACAGACAAACAGTTCTCAAAGATAGTGGGTGGAACTGACAGTGTCTCAAGCTCTAGCCTAGTCTGCGCTAGCTCAGCTATCACTCTCTCCAAATCCCCCAAATGCTCATCGCCCTTGGCTATCGGCTCAGCTAAGACAGCTAGATGAGATGGGCAATCAACATAGGGTGCGACGACAGTGGCTTGAGCATCATTCAGCTCCAGCTGAGCACTTTCAAGCTCAGTGGCCAAAGCGTCCCTCCCATCAACCCTTTCTGTGTACTTGGACTTCAGAGTCGACAAGTCACACAGAAGAACCTCACACTTCAGGCACTCACTGCTATCACCCAAGCAGGAGGAAGAAGATAGACTCTCAATTCTGCTGTTGGCTATGGCAAGCTCACTCTCTAACTCATCTATCCTCTTCTTGGCCCCCCTAAGCAGTTTTTCCCGATATTTTAACTCCTGATGATTGCTTTCAAGTAAATCAATGATTTCAGCGCTCATAAGATGTTACCTTTTCATTGTCGTCGTCGTTGGAGTCATCGGAGGAGCTCTTCTCTTCCTTATCCCCAAGAGCCATTGAGCAGAAGCTCTTGCGGGATCTTCGGCGCTAGTGTGAGCGGCTCTTCGGTCTGTCCTCGAAAGCCATGAAGCAGAGGCCTGCCAGATCGTCCTTGTCCTTCCCCTTCCTGATGACGATCTCTTCATCGCTTGAGCTTGATGAAGAGGAAGGAGACGTGGACTGCTTGGAGTAGCTCTTCTCCATCTCAGCGAAGAAGGCCTTGTCTGTTCGCCGTGTTGGCCCATAGTGCATGTCTGTTCGCCTTCTAGCCCACAACCCGTGTTTGTTCGCCTTCCACAGACCGCCGCCCTATATATTCTCACACCAACCACCTCTAGGGTTAGGTTTTGCTTTGTTGCATCTACACTGTTGTGTTTAGATCCCGCCTCTTGCACCGGACCGATTGGCTGCTGCATTGGCGTTTGTGAAACCTCACCTTATCTTCGTTTGTCTGTGATTTGGCATTCGATTTGTATCCTTCCTGTTCTTGCTTGTGTTCTTGGGTTCGCTTGCAGGAATTAGCCTTCGTGGCGAGGTCAATCGCGTTCTGCGTGGTTGATAACCAACGGAGACAGTGGTGTAACGATTGCAAGGTTTTGATCCGCCGGACCGGAGCCTTGGATCGCCAACGTCGAGATTCTCCACCAACCCAAGTTTATCCCTTACCTAGCGGAAGATCGGGACCAATCCCCCCATCATATCTAGGAGGGTTGTTCCTAGTATAAATATTTTGTACTCGTAAGCAAATGTAGACTTTAATAATTGATATACAAGAACCCTTTGTTTAGTCGTGTGTTAACAAAACTTGAGAGTAATCTCTACCCATTTGCCCTTGTGATTTCCTTCGTGGTATTACATAAGCGACAACTTCATATGGTCCCTATTGGTTCTCCTACTCCCTTCAAGGTTTGCTTTGATTGATTGTAGGTTGTGTTGGTTGGTTTTTGATAGTGTGGCCGAGCGAATCCTCGATTCAGGTTGCCCATTAAAGACGGTTGTTGGCTTAGAGTTTTATTTGCCAGGTTGCACTAGTTATTGCTGCTTGCAGCAAGTCATCCGGTTGTTTTATAGATAGTTATCTGGTGATTGATCCTACATCGTAAAGATTAAGACATCGCGTTGTATCAATGATGCTCAGATGCCTCATCACAATAGTGATCACCTGGGCTATTTTGATTTCGTGTCACCTTATGAGAAGAACCACTACGAGAATACACTTGTTTGTCGAATGCCTACGGCAGTCAGCGAAGCCTGTTTTCCACACGAAAAAGGCTTTGCCGAGTTCCACACTCGGCGAACCCCACTCGATTAAGGGTCTATGGTCAGAGAGCTGCTTCACCGAGTTCTTTTTATTGGGCACTCGACAAAGCCTTCGTCAAGTGTCCCGTTGGCTTTTGCCGAGTGCCCCACGGGGCACTCGGCAAAACAAGTCGTCTAACAGTGGGGGGAGATGACGGTGCTTCGCTGAGTGCCACATGGGATAGCACTCGGCAAAGACCCTCCCTCTTCGCCGAGTGCCACATAAAATAGCACTCGACAAATATTTTTTTTTATTTTTTTCATTTATTCAATGCATTCCCACAACATTAATTCATTACCCAATTCCCATATCATCACAAAATTGACATCTCAACTCAAAATTCACATCTAATCCCAAATTTCAACACAAATTCACATTTCATCAAAAAATTCACATTCCATCACAACTTTCATCACAATTTCACATTTAATCACAAATTTCATCACATATTTCTCACAAAATAACATTTCATGATAACATCACAATTCACAAGTTCACAAGTGCACAATTCTCAAGTGGACAACTTCACAAGTTCACATTTCATCACAAGTTTAAAATTCACAAGTTCACAGTTCATCACAAGATTAGAATTCACAAGTTCACAAGTGGACAACTTTAACATTGAGGATTCGTATTACCACTCTGTGTCGTGTGCGGAGATGACTGTGTGTTCGATCCTGATGCCAATGATTGAAACTGCCAAAAACAAAGTAGTTAGCACAATTGTATATAACAATAACGACAAAAAATAGTATTAGAAACTTACATTGACGCTATATGGAGTGTGTGGAGATGGTTAAGGTTGAGGAAATGTAGGTAAAAAAGTGCCTGTAGTGACTGAGGCATGCCCATATGACCTGAAAAAGACCCACACATCCGCGCAACAAATTGCTGCATCTGGGCCTACACCTGGGTCTGCACCTGAGCTTGTATCTGGGCCTACATCCAAGCCTCCATCTGGGTTTGCCACTCGGCCCTTTGTGAGTCTTGTTCATTAAGTCGGGTCGTCAAACCATTAATGCAAAGTCATTAGCTTTGCAAAACAAAAAATGAAAAGTTTGATGATTGATGAAATTGAACTAACATGGAGCTTGCAAATTAGACCCATTGATGTGTCTCGACGAGGGCGTATACCCGGACCAGAGATGGAGCTTTGAGCTCTCACCTGAGATAGAGTGGGGGTACTATGGGTATCAATGGCGTTGTCGCCCATCAAATAGCGGCCATGTCTCTTGCCTCCTCCATCCCTCATGACCACCTCTCCATCGATGTTATGTTGGATTGGGTCATAATATGCGCCATGCACTTCTCCCGTCATCGCCGAGTAATCTTGGAGGCATTGATACACATTTGGTTTGTATATGACTCAGCGGGGTCATCTAGATTATAGGTGTTGCCTTCAACCGCCCTCCCTTTGTGAGCTAGAGCAAATGCCTTTGACTTGGGAGCATTCTTTACTCGTGTTGGCTGTTGACTGCAACAGGAAAACAATTAGAGCTATATTGTGCAATTAAGTGGAAAATAAAGAAAATAAGTAACTTCATACCCATCTCGCACTGTACTGGTCTAGGTTCAATGAACCTTGATGGTGCGGTGTCCCCAGCATGAGTAGGTGTCTCTCTCAGCAGGCATTGTGACTGCTCTACCAATCGGGAGAACACCACCTATCAACAATTTGCCCCAAGCATTCCAGATGAGTGGCACACCACTATGGAGGGACCTACATATACAAGTGAAATTGATAAAGAAAAAAATTAAGTATTGCAAGACAAATCATAATGTACTTATCATCATGTATTGCTCACGTGTTAGATATGTGATCCGAGCATCCTTTTTCTTGATCCTCTCTCTAAGGTGGTGAGCATGGTAGTTGATCACGGCTTGAATATGAGACTCATAATGCATATTAGTGACAAGCTTCCTAGTTGCTCTATTGATAACATCGATAGCCTGATCGACATACCCTTATCACACCTATAAAATTCCTGCATATAAATGTAAAGAGAACGTTATGTAATCCACATGTGAATAATATTGACAAATGTTGTAGCAATTATGTTAGCTACAGCACAGGTTTTGTATGTGTGTGTATGGTGTGTAAAATGAACCTCGAAGGGTTCTCTCAGAGGAAGAAAGGATTTATACTGGTTCGGACCTCCCCTAGGGGATAATAGCCCTACGTCCAGTTTGTGGTGGATTTGGCATGGTATGCCTCAGTGTGGCGTAGTGAACTCCAGGGTTTCATGGCCCTGGAGAAGCTATCCTGCTACAAGGGCTTGGCCCTACTTTTATAGGCACGCAGGCCAAAGGAAAAGACCAAAATGCCCTCTATAAGTCCTAGGCTCATAGGGGCAAAAAGGGGGAAAGGAGCTAGCTACTGTACAAAAGTGTTTACAGCTTTACATACGTGTAAGACAACATCACTTCTTGACCAGCTAAATGAGATACTAGGGGCAGAGAGGCCCCTGGTATGACTTCTACACTGTAGCGAGGTGTAAATATCTGCTGGATTCGGAGTAGGGGCTGGAGCTCTTCAGGCGGAGGCTGCAAGGGAGGCTTCGAAGTACACTCTGAAGTGGGCTTCGAAGTATACTCCGAACTGGGCTCCGAACTGGGGCTCTGAACTAGGGCTCCGAACTGGGGTCTCGGAGACTTAGCTTTGAATTTGCTGGAAAGGGTCCGAACACTGGCTCTAAGGAGCTCCGAAGGGATCTCGAAGGTTAACTCCGAGCAGAGCCCGAAGGTTAACTCCGAACAAGGCTCGAAGGCTAACTCCGAACAAAGCCCGGAGGCTAACTTCGAAGTTAGCCTGAGAATTAGATTCTGGCAAACTTTAAGGGATCTTGAGGGCTTCGCTCCGGAGGGCTCCGAAGGGGTTCGGAGGCCTCGCTCCAGAGGGCTTCGAAGTGAACCTTGGGACTTGGAAACAACTTCTTCAGAAAGGAACATGCTTCGACAGTGTTGGGCTCGGTGCAAAGGCTGTCGGAGGCTGACAGTCATTTGGCCCCTGTTCAAGGGAAAACTTATTCCCCCAACAGTAGCCCCTCGCTTGCAGGCCTTCGGGACGAAGGGGTGCGTGCGCTCTTGGGACAAATAATAGAAAATTGCAACTTCGGGGAAAACAGGCCTTCGGAGCTTGGACCGAAGGTAGCTTTGAAATGCGCAGTAATAATTACCTGTGTCAGCTGTCAGAATGACCTCGGGAGAATCAACTGACCCGCAACGGCTATAAAATTGACCGTTACAGTGCGCCAGGTGGCTTCGCCTTCGCTGGAGGCCCAGCTATCAGTGGCTTCGGCCCACGAACCGTCGGGATTTTTACCACCTATAAATAGGGGTTTACCGCACACGGCTTCGGCACACTTCTCATTTGCTTTCTTCTCAGCGCCTTGCATCCTTCGCTCTCATCTCCTCCTTAGCTTCGCGCGAAGCACCCCTCGCAAGCTTTAGCCCCTTTGCGCCGAAGCTCCACAAAATGCCAAAGAAGGTTGCTTCGAAGGCTTTGTCATTGGGCTCGAGCTCGAGCTCCGCCCAAGCGCAGGTAGCGGTAGCTGCGGCAACGAAGCCTACACCGAGGCGGTTGGGGCCGAAGGATCTTCGGTCACCATCCGACAAGTTCGAGCAGACACTGGAGACGAGGGCCTCGATCTCCACAGAGGAGTCCGTCCGGAGGGCCTGCGAGGGAAAGATTGCTTCGAAGATTCAACTTAGAGTGCCAGAGAAGTCGGAGGCTATACCGAGGCCTCGAGCTGATGAAGTGGTGCTGTTCGAAGCCTTCTTCGAAGCCGGCTTCGGACTGCCGGCGGTGGGGATGTTGAGCGAAGTCCTGAAGGCTTACAACCTCGAGCTTCCTCAACTTTCGCCCAATGCTATGGAGAGGCTTGCTGTGTTTGAATGGGCCATGAGGGCAGTAGGTTGCGAGGGCCGCGCCGATGTCTTCGTCGCCCTCCATGATGCCAACTACCAACCGAAGCCGAGGGAGGGTGCAGACCGCGTCAAGAGGGCTTTGGCCTTCGGAAGCGCCAACTTCTAGCTTCGGAAGGAATACCAAGATGTCTTCCCGACGAGGGCCGCCAACAGCAAATGGTACTCGAAGTGGGATCAAGAATGGTTCTATGCCTCCGTCGGCATGAACTCTCCCCTTCAGAGTACCAATGCACTTATCTCTTACCAGCGTGAAGGCGTGGTGAAGACCAGCTCCGACACCCTTCACTCGAGGATCTCGCTCCTTCGGAGGGTGGCCACGAAGATGAGCATGTGGGACCTCGCGGAGGAGTTCATCACCCTCCGGCTCAGCCCCCTTGCGCGCTCTTGGCCGGAGGGGCTCCTCCAACCTTCAGGCTGAGGGGGCCTAAATGAAGTGGCATTTGAATGCCTCGGTAAGACTTCGAAGCCTTTCCACTTTCATACTTCGCCGAAAACTTTACTCTTACTTGGAATCTTGATGAAGCCACTCTTGAAGCGAGGACTCCTGGAGGAGGCCATCGCGGCGGCAGAGCGTGTTGTCGGGGCCCCGACACCTGTGGAGCAAGCCCAACGGCTTACTTTGGTGGGGGCATGGGAGCACTGGAACAAGGTCTGGACCCTGCTCGGCTTCGAGGAGGTCCAGGCTCTGCCAGACTTCTCCCACCTTGTAACTTCGACAACTGGCTCCAAGAGGAAAAGGGGGGACGATGACGAGCCTGAAACTTCGAAGGCTCCGTTGGAGGCCCTCAGCGACTGAAGCCTCAACTCCGGAGGAGGCCACGATTGTGAACCCTCAAACGGAAGCGGAGCCAGCAAGTGCTCCATCAACGGCTACCAAGGTGGTAGCGAAGACCTCAATGGCGATGGCTTCGGGCGCGGAGGTCGACGCGCCAGCTTCACAGCGAAAGGATTGGGGGGCACACATTGACCCCTCTACCTTCAAAGAAATCTCCGACGAAGGTAAACACTTCAATCATACTTCTCTTTTATATGTGGATTTTGACTTGAACTTTTTTGCAGAAGATGATGCCGGTGCGAGGCCCACCGTTCCGAAGCCAACAGAGGTCTCCAGCAGCAGCAGCGACAGCTTGGAGTCCTGACAGCTCCTCGTCTGAAGAAAACGGAGGCAACGGTCATGACGAAGGGGACCCCCGAGGCGACGAGGACGTCGAGGTGGTGGATCGAAGCCCAGCTCTGTCAAAGCCTGTGTAGGCTGGTTGCGGCTGAGGAAATTGTCCGGCCTTTGCTGCCAAAGGGGGGCGTGATGGAGACGGTCATCCACAACTTCCGTGAGGGCTGCGCAGCTACGGAGGCAGGAGGCTTGGTGGCCCAATCTTAGCCATTCGAACCCTATGGACCTCTTCATCAACGCAAATGAAGCCCTCATCCAGGTGAGCGAAGTCCTACACAGCCTTCGAGTTATACTTTGGTCTTCGATCAACACTTATGATTTTCTTGAATTCTTTCAGGCCTTCGCAGTGAACGCAATAGCATCAGCTTCTGCGGATAGGCGGATGATGCGCTTGGCGGAGGAGAAGAGGCCCTCCGACGCGAAGTCTCAGCAGAAGCCAAGAAGCAAAGGTGGGCCGAAGATTCAACCGAGGTGGCGAGGGCCGAGGCCGACAATGTTAGGGAAGCGTTGGCCTCGGAGACCGACAGGCTCCGAGCGGAGCTTCAAGCTACGAAGGATGCCGAAGCCCAACTGGCAAAGGAGAACATAGAGCTTCGCCAAGGAGCTGAGTGCCTTGAAAACTGTCGTTGGTAGCATCGATGAAGCTATGCTGAGCCTGACCGAGGTCCTACAACAAATAATGACCAAGTGCCGGGCTCTAGACTTCGGCAACCAGGATCCAATTGGGGACCGCGTTGCATTTTTGAAGGTGGTGGCTTCGACGGCGGAGCAATCTTTGAAGGGCTTCGCCTTGATGGCCAGCCGAGTGGTGGGTCAAGAGGT
This sequence comes from Zizania palustris, assembly GCA_019279435.1. Classification (NCBI taxonomy): domain Eukaryota; kingdom Viridiplantae; phylum Streptophyta; class Magnoliopsida; order Poales; family Poaceae; genus Zizania; species Zizania palustris. Next base: position 21,993,003 of record JAAALK010000285.1, on the reverse strand, counting down.
GTTGCAAATGCTTCACGACGCGGGGTGCAACCACCTCGAAGCAGCAACCTCGGTGACTCCGGTGTCCTTCGGAGGCCAGCACTTGGTGACGCCTCTGGCCGGCTGTCCGCGGAGCTCGGCGGCGACTTCAGGAGACTTGGAAGGACCAAGGCTGCATAGCAGTCCTCGAGCTTTAGAAGGCCCTACGCCTTCACCGAGCCATGGCGCATGCCTCGCCAGCTCCGCCTTCGACGTCGGACACCTCCGCCTCCGAAGGTGTAGATCTCCTTAGGCTCCTTGTAATCCTTAGTTGTAGGCTTGTAAAAACTTTTCATTTTTTTAATATGAATGCGGGGGTGCTTTATACCTGCCCAGGCTCAGTCCCCGAATTTTGACTTCGAAGTACTTGAGGAATCTAAAGAACTTCGCCAATTGTGGGCGGTCCTCGAGGTAGCTAGGTCCGAAGGCCCCCCTCGGTTTAAACTTCCGAGGGGGCCTAATGGTGATGCCATCCCCGAAGTAGTCCAGGATCTGCTGGCTATTGTGAAGACGGAGTCCCTTCGGAGTTTTTCATCTTTGCCAGACTTAAGTTGCTTCGTAGTAAACTCACGTAGCGAGGGGGTACAGCCTTCGCGAACGGCCTTGGCAGGTGATGAAGCCTTAGACTTCTCTGCCTTCGACACGACACCGCCTGCCTCGCAGACTTGGAGCGACCTGCAAAATGGAAGATGAGGTCTACGGGCTTCGAGACGTGGACGAATTGGCCATGGGAGAGCAGGCTCCGACGAGGCTTCGTCCAGCCGAGGGGGCCTTGACCAAAAGAAGGGCAAGCGAGGGTTGGTGCCTCGAGCTCGCTTTTTCTTAGGCTTAGACACAGACTATTCATAATTTTGCTTTTGAAGTATATTTGTAACACACTTCTCAATTATCATTCAATGAATGAGATTTGTTGTATTTGCATACTTCGTCTGCATGCTTCGCATAATTTGATGACTTTGAATGTTTTAGCTTGTCACGCTTGTACTGCGCATTACATTCGCACACTTGACATACATACTTCCCCCTTGCTCAGTGGCAGCTAGGGATTTAGTCGTTGCTGGTGTGGGCAATTAAAAATGTGAAGGGGTGCGCCTTTTTGGCGGCTTCGGATGCTTATATTACATCAGGCGAAGGCCTCTCTTGGGCTTTGAACGCGTTAATTTGGAGCGAAGCAAGGCTTCAGCATAGCCAAATTGAGCAAAGCATGCTTCGGCATGCTTGGATTTGGATGTTGTGCGTGAGCAAGGCTCCAAAACGCATTTATATTTTAAGTGAAGCATGACTTCGAGATGCTTAATTCTTAGATTGGATCACGTCACGCGAAGCGAGGCCTCGATGCATTTTTAGATAGCGAAGCAAGGCTTCTTGAGCTTGGTCCTATAGTGAAAAGGATATTTGGTGTGGATTCACCGAACCTGCGATAGGTGTAGCCACCTTCGACTCTGGGTCACCTACGACCCTGGGCCACCTTCGACCGGGGGATGCATCAGGCCGGAGCCTGGAATCCCGGACTTGCCGAGCCATCGCCCGGAAGTCTCAAATCCCACTGCTACGGGCCTGGAGGCGCTTTGTATCCTTCGGAGGTATGCTCCGGATTTTGTAAAGGCAAGCAAGGCTTCGAATTTTAAACAAGGCGAAGCAGGGCTTCGGGTTTTTGATAAGATGATACAATGCTTCGAATATTTAAAAGGAAACGAGGCTTCGATTTCAAAATGCAAAGCATAGCTTCGGTTTTAAAATACGAAGCGAGTCTTCAATCTTTCAATAAGATGGAGCAAAAGTTTGCTTTAAAGGCGAAGCAAGCCTTCGAATTTAAGGCAAAGTAGGGCTTCGATTTTATACTAAAGTAATTGCAAGATTGTACATCGAAGTGGTACTTTGGACAGTGTACATACCTCGTAAAGTGGGTGAAAGCTTGCCTCATAGCCCTTGGTGCTTTGACAACCTTCGACACACGAAGCGGAGCCCCTTGCTGGAGGGTGAGCTCCAAAATGCAAAGGATGGGGGAAGGCCCTTGCCGAAGGGTGCGCGAAGCAAGAAAGCTTCGAAGCTCCCCCCTCAAGCGCACTTCGAGTTGCAGACAGTGGCAGAGAACTTAGCTTTTAGGACTAAGGTCCCCACGGACAGCGCCAACTGTTGTCGCAATTGTGTTAGCTACAACACAGGTTTTGTATGTGTGTGTATGGTGTGTAAAATGAACCTCGAAGGGTTCACTCAGAGGAAGAAAGGATTTATACTGGTTCGGACCTCCCCTAGGGGATAATAGCACTACGTCCATGTTTGTGGTGGATTTGGCATGGTATGCCTCGGTGTGGCGTAGTGAACTCCAGGGTTTCATGGCCCTGGAGAGGCTATCCTGTTACAAGGTCTTGGCCCTGCTTTTATAGGCACGCAGGCCAAAGAAAAGACCAAAATGCCCTCTATAAGTCCTAGTCTCATAGGGGCGAAAAGGGGAAAAGGAGCTAGCTACTGTACAAAAGTGCTTTATAGCTTTACAGATGTGTCAGAGAACGTCACTTCTTGACCAGCTAAATGACATACTAGGGGAAGAGAGGCCCCTCGTATGACTTCTACACTATAGCGAGGTGTAAATATCTGCTGGATTCGGAGTAGGGGCTGGAGCTCTTCAGGCAGAGACTACAAGGGAGGCTTCGAAGTACACTCCGAAGTGGGCTTCGAAGTATACTCTGAACTGGGCTCCGAACTGGGGCTCCGAACTGGGGCTCCGAACTGGGGTCTCGGAGACTTAGCTTTGAATTGGCTGGAAAGGGTCCGGAGACTAGCTCTGAGGAGCTCCGAAGGGAGCTCGAAGGTTAACTCCGAACAGAGCCCGAAGGTTAACTTCGAACAAGGCTCGAAGGCTAACTCCGAACAAGGCCCGGAGGCTAACTTCAAAGTTAGCCTGAGACTTAGCTTCTGGCAAACTTTAAGGGATCTTGAGGGCTTCGCTCTGGAGGGCTCCGAAGGGGTTCGGAGGCCTCACTCCAGAGGGCTTCGAAGTGAACCTTGGGACTTGTAAACAACTTCTTCAGAAAGGAACAGGGTTCGACAGTGTTGGGATCTGGGCCGAAGGCTGTCGGAGGCTGACATCATTTGGCACCTGTTCAAGGGAAAACTTATTCCCCCAACAACAAATATATTAAGAACATACACTTACCAAGAATTCAGCCCTCACTTGGTCGACAATGTGTGCAAATTGTCTCCCTTCCTGTTCAGGGGCAGTCCGACACACTTTCATAGTGCCTCCATGAATACGCTGACTCCATCCTTCCATCAATAAAAGCCAAACCAGGGAACTTATCCCCGATAATAAGCCCCAAGGATGCCGTTTAGATGGCATGAGCACTCGTGGCCTCCCCGTTCAACCATTATCCAGTTCCTACCCCTGGTGTCATAAAAATTATTAGTATAGTGTCAAAAAACTAACCTGACGAAAGGAATACATTATAGACTTCCTATAGCAACTTACCTATTTCCATTGGATCGGAATGATCCCACGATCAGCTACTGGCACCGGTCGCCTTGGGAGTGAAGGACCATGCAACCACACTACAGCCTCTTATGTAGACTCCTCCTCTCCCTCTGCCCCAACCTCCTCCTCACCCTGTGCCCTAACCTCCTCCTCCCCCACCGCCCTAGCCTGCTCCTCCTCCACCTCATCCAGCACGTAATCAACGTCGCCACGAGTAGTATCGCTCGAGGATGCGGGTGCCTTTCCGCTCACCACTAACTTCTTCGTTTTCCACATCGAGGTCTAGATGAGGACCTAACCTCATCTTGAGAGGTGGATTTACTTTTAGCGCCTTTTCTAAGTACGACCTCTATTGATTTCTTTAAACCCCCACCATTTTTCAATCACCTGCTATGAAAAAGAGTAAATCACTTTAGATAAACCGTACAATGTGTTATAAACATATTTAATATACAATTAAACATAATTCCCATACAACTACTAGTAATAGTCATCATCGTCCGAATTTGCTGGATCATATGTATCGTCATCACTATCACGTGATATGATATAATCGTCCTGCTGATCAAGAGGTGGAATGTTGTCGTCACTGTAATTGCCGGAATGTAATCTCTCTAGCAATTCTAAGTCCTTGCCATTCTGAACCTTGACTCCTTCATTGACATCGGCACCACTTTCATCTTCTACTTCCATCGTCTCCATCAAGTCAATCACAAACATGCCTAGTAGCCCATCTTCTTGAAAGAAATCTCCATCGTATGTCTTGGGATTTATGTTATATTCTTCATTGTTGGGAACATGCAGTTTATCGTTTGGCGACACCTTATACACAACATCCCAACCTTTAAGACGTGCGATAGTTTTACACGGGTATGGGAGATAGTAAACTTGCATTGCCTGTTGAGCCACAATGTAAACATCTTCACTCGACAAGGTGGTATCTTGACAAATTTCGATTATCCCAATATCAGGGGTCTGTCTCACTACTTTGGGATTGAACCAATAGCATTTGAATATAACGAGATTAATAGGGTTTCTCCCATAGAAACTCAATTCATATATTTCTTTGACTCGTCCATAGTAGTCAACCCCATCTATGCTCGGAGTAAAAACTCCAGAATTTATTGTTCTTCGGCTAGATCACCTCTGTTCATGGCTTGCTGTGTGGAAATGATAGCCATTAATGTCATATGCTTTGAATGTCTTGACCTTGTAGGCACAACCATTCGCAACTTGCCTCAACTCGGAACTCATAGTCGTGTTGGTTCTTGAGAAACCAAGTGAGGCTTGCACTATGGTTTTATCTTGACGATGAGTGATTTACAAGATTGTCTGGCTAATCTGTCTGCTTGTGTGAGTAATGGTATGGGTTTCATGGAGTTGTGTGTTTTTGCTTGTCTCATGTGTGCAAGGTTGAGATGCTTGTCAACTGTCGATGGCGGGTGATCAGGGTCAGACAGGGAGCCTGATGTCAGATGGTCAAGGATGACGGGGGAAGTTGAAGGTGATCCAAGGCGTACACATGGAGATGAGGCAGACATGGACAAACTATTGATAAAGACAACATGTTGACCAAGTGAGCGAAAGGGAGGCTAGTGCAAGTGACAAGGAAGCTCGAGGGATCGAGAGCGGGAGAGACTTGCTGGCAATCGAGTTCATAGACGGGTGACACATGTCGAGGATCTGGAAGGCTTTTTCGGTTTGGGCAGAAAACTGACGTATCGAAAATGTTTTTAAAATTTCAAAGAACAGGAGTTTATTTTCATGATTAGTAGTCTAGATTAAGTGTAATCTTTTAGTATTTTTCTAAATTTTTAATTCTGAAAAATACTAAAAGAATAGGTTAAATAATGTAATAAATTAGGTGTACACTTTTTTTTATTTTTCAGAATTATTAATTCTGAAAATACATAAGGGAATTTAGGTAAATACTTGGTAATTAAACCCTAGTGGCATTTTGGGAAATACCTTGATAGGCTTGCCTATATAAAGGACCCCAAATCTAGGGGATGAGGTTTAACTTTTTGAGTAGAAAATTTATCCAGAAATTTTAGAGAAGAATTTTGGGCAGAGAAATGCAATTCTGAAATTTGCTTATTCTCTTCCTGGTTTTATTTCTCCACCACCGGTACCGAGTGCACTACTTGCCGAAATTGTTTTCTTTCTTGTCACTGCCGATTTCTCTTGATCTGAGATCTTTTAAATTTTCTGTGAGCAGATTTTTGGTTTTCTTTTGTTCTAGCTTGTGTTCATACTGCATCCGATCTGCTTCTTCCTGATTTCTCCTGCCACCGCACAGAAATTTCCCATCTAAAAAGTTTTCTTCAGCCGGTCCTCTCTCAGCTCTACATGGGTGACCGCGAAAGCTTCATGGGAAAGTTCTTGTGTGAATGCATGTATTTTTCGCCTAGAACTCACATCTGGTTTCTTCGTTCAGCCGCCGCCGGTAGAACACCACAAAATCATCACTAATTGGTTTACTTTGGCAAGGTGGAGTTCACTGGATGTTCTTCTGTAGGTAATTTTAATTCCTGTGCCATTTCATGTGTTTATTCTGCTAGTTCCTAGTTGTTGATCACAGGGCACTGCCGATCATGCATAGCGCGTCGCTAGACTAAGTGCGCCGCTAGGCCAGATCACACCAGTGCAGGTTTTCCTTTGTGTGCATTTACTTCAATTCCATGGAATGATCAGATTCTTTTTACTGACATGAAAGTAGTAATCAACTTTGTTTATTTCAACGGTGTGCATATATTTTCTTCCGGTTTTTGTTAGCTATTGATTTGTGTTAATTCTTCTCTACATCTGGTCGCTGCGCGTGCCATCTTGAGTGTTGCAGAACCGGACTGCTGATCGTACGTCTGACAACACTAGAATAATTATGTTTTTAATCCAGCATTTTGTTCTTTACAATTTGCTATTTGTTGATCCTTGTGTCTTTGCTAGCTGTGACTTGAATATTCAGCAATTGTTCTAGCACACAGTATATGCAATCAAATTATGTGTTAGCAGAATATTTTTCTTTGATCTATGTGCTAACCAGCCAAGGATCCAAACTGAAATATTTTTGTTGGTATGATTTTCTTGGTATCTCTATCTGAGTGCATTTGACTAGCAATTTTTCATGTTTATATCTTGTTCATTGAGAGGAGATTTGGGTGTTTATAAAAGGCCATCAATTCAGAAAAAATTGTTGAGGTGCCTATTCAACCCCCTTTAGTCGCCTATTATGGCCCTACAATTGGTATCGGAGCCGGTTAGATCACCAGTTGACGTTAACCAGTTTTGTGATCCATTGGCGACATGGACAAGAGTATCAAGATTCCGGTGTTCGATGGTCATGATTTTGCTCATTGGAAGGTGCGCATGGAGGCCTATCTATTAAGCGAAGGAAGTGTGTTGACACAGAAACGTGCCCCGCACTTAGGTCAGTTCGACGATCCAAAAGTGTGCTGATACTTAGGGACAAGCCTAAGCGTAACACAACACTGGCGTTGCATTCCGACTACCCTTAACAGTGGCAAGGGGGTGGAGTCGCCAGGTAATCAAATCACACAGAAATAATCTAATTAGCTGAAAAGAAATATATTAAATAAAATAAATCAGCCAGTTGAACGGAGCCAGGCTTGGTTTGAGGTGTACCATGCGAAGTATACACCGAAGGGGGTCTTTGGCGTCTGATGCGAAGGGTTCACTGAAGATAGTCTTCGGTGTTCGGAGTGATCTGGCTGAAGGCAGGCTCCGAATAGATCTCGACGTGAAAATCACCTTCGAACAGCAGGTTCAACGCGAAGTCTCTGACACGACAAAATTCTCCAACGCAATGGGTTGGCATGACTTCGTCTGACGCGATGTGTAGCCGTGATGAAGCCTAATGCAATGAAGCCTGCTGTGAAGTGCTCTGGCGTGCGGGACTTAGTCATACCGACAACAACGTGACAGATCTGGCACGGGCAGTCGAAGCAGGGTTCCCGCCGAAGGGTGTTCTAGCAGCCTCCGAAACCAGCTTCCTGGCTCCGGACAACCTCGGCGAAGGGGTTCCTAGCGTGAAAACCTACAACAGGACACACATCAAGTGTCAATTCGGCCTGGAGACCGAATCTGCTAAGTGCTGTAGTAGAGAAATGAAGGTAGCACTTTGTTACATAGATTAACCGATACTTCACAGGTGAAGCAACAAGGCGATAGCAATCTGTTACATAGATTAATGGGTACTTCATGAGCGAAGTAACAATGCTTACCAACAGTTTCGAAGTGGCCGATGGAGGGCTTCTAGGAAAACCCACGAAGGTTGTGCAGAAAAGTAAATAAACGTGAAGTATGGTTCAAAGCTAGGACTTTGTGGGTGAATTGTGTTGGGGGGTCTAATGAACCGGCCTCACCCCTATATTTATAGGGGCTAGTCTTCTTTATCTCTAAGGCTCATCTTGTAGGATTTGGCCTAATCAAGTTGAGGGATAAAAACAGCCTAGAATCAGACTCAAACTCTATCTCCGAAAACAACCCAAAGTAGGCATTCAGTAGGCCTGCTCCTCGGGCCGAAGCTTCGGCGAGGCAGGCCTCCGGAGGGCCTTCAGGCCAAAGGTAGTAGGCCATTAAAAGGCCTCCAGAGGTCCTTCAGGCCGAAGGTAGCAGACCATTAAAAGGCCTCTGGAGCCCAATTTTCGATGGGCCTTCGGCCCTGTAAGGCTTCGGCGTGATCCATAACATGTGTATTTTCGGCCCAAACTACGAAAATTGATATTTTGACAATCTTGAGTATTAATGCCATTTTTTCTATCATCACATGCCCCCTGCCTTTTAGTGAACTAAAAGCATAATGGGCTAATTACGATACCTTTCATATCGGCCTTTCTACACTTTGAAGTACTTTGCCACACACTTGGGAAGTACTTTTTCATATACATGCCATTCAAAGATCTTCGAAATCGCTCTCCTTGTATGGACTCCAACAAGTATGCATTACCCAGAGCGATTTCAACCACTCTAAAGGTACCTTCCCAACTAGGTGACCATTTACCAAATTTGGGGCTCTTAGTGCCTAAGGGTAAAATCGTCTTCCAAACCAAGTCACCAACTTGAAACGATTTTGGTTTAAATCTTTTGTTTTAGGCTCTAGCTACTCGCCTTTTGTATTTCTCTATAGCTTCTAAAGCCCTCAACCTCTTATCGGTCACTTCTTCCAAATTATCTTTTAAAAAAGTTTCATACTGATTGACTGATAAGCCATCTTGTTTAAGAAATCTTAAAGAGCCAATATCCACCTCCACTGGTAGAACAACTTTTTGCCCATATACTAACTCATATGGACTAACTTTGGTAGCACCGTGCTTTGCAACTCTACAAGCCCACAATGATTCTAATAGCACTTCATGCCACCTTTTAGGGAACTCTTCAATCTTCTTCTTAATGAGCCTAATTACAATTTTATTACTAGAATCGGCCTGACCATTGGCCTGAGCATAGTATGGAGAACAGTTTATCAACTTAATACCATAAAATTCGGCAAAGTCTGTCACTTCTTTAGCTATAAGTGAAGTACCCTGATCTGTAGTGAGTGTTTGGGAAATACCGAATCTGTGTATAATGTGTTCTTGAGAGGCACGACTTCAGTCCATTTGGTGAAGTAGTTTGTCGCCATCAGCACGAACCAATGCCCTTTTGAAGAGGGAGAATAAATTTGGCCGATGAAGTCTAAACCACAACCTCAGAATGACCATGGCTTGACAATAGGATTAAGTGACCGTTATCTTTTTACTTTCAGAAGAAGCTATAATGTTGCTTTAATTTCATAAGTAATAACGGTCCAGAAGACGGAACGCCAAGTATGAACGGTAAAAAATTGTGAGTTCAGGCTATAAATAAAAGGAGTGAAAGGCATCCGAGATACTTTTCTCACTGTTCTCGCGTGATCTCCCATTTAGCCTCTAGAGCTTTAGTCCAAACTCCTTGTTCTGTACGATGGCGAAGACAAGCTTCAAGGCGCCCAGGGCAGCCTCGACCTTGGCCAGGCAGCAAACCATGGCGGCGGCAGCAGCGGCTGCACCTGCGGGGAATCCCCCACAAGCCGGCCCCCACCACCTTCTTCTGGCTTCATCCAAGTACTCAGACCAATCCTATATGCTGGGGCCATCAACCTGCAAGAGGAAGACAATAGCAGTAGTTGCAGGGAAGCTTAGCCTAGGGGTTAGGATCCACGAGCCTGGGTAGGAGGCCATCACTTCGCCTCGGCCTGGAGAAGTAGTTGTTTTCGAAGCTTTCTTCGAGCCGTGGTTAGGGCTTCCGGCACTGAACTTCTTATCGGAGGTAATTGAGCTTTTCCACGTCACTCTTCCTCAACTTTCTCCGAATGCGATAGCGCGCCTCGCTATCTTCGAGTGGGCACTGCGAGCTGAAGGCTGTGAAGGGAGAGCAGAAAAATTCGCCGCACTTCACAAAGCCTCCTGCCAGCCGAAGACTTACCGAGGCTCCGGAGGAGAGAAGATCGTAGTTGCCTTCGACAGTATTAACTTTAGACTCTGAGACGAGTACCAAATATGATTTCCAGCGAAGGCCATCAATGCCAAATGGTACACGGATTGGATTCTTCGGTGGTTCTACGACGATGTGGGTGTAGATAGCAGTTTGGCCGGGCCTCTACAAGATATACACTTTCAAAGGGAAGCCGAAGTTCATCCAGACCCCGGCCAACTCGAAGCTCGTCTCAATCTGCTACAATGATAAGTCACCGCATGAGCATGCGGGACTTAGCGGAGGAGTTCATCGGGCTCCAGATTCCGCCTCTCATGGCCAACAAGCCTTGTTAGCTTTGAAGAGGATCTTGAGGGTAGACTCTGAAAAATTTCTCCGAGTTTGAGCTATGTAGATAACTTTGAAAACTACAAAATGTTTCATGTATGATAATTTCATAAAAATGATATAACAGATAAAAACTTATCTTTCAGCTCCACAAGCCTCATTGACTTTGGAGCAAGTCATACGGGCTTCGGAAAAGGTCCTCGGAGCTCCTACCCCCGGTGAAAAAGAATGGAGGGTGAAACAGGAAGGGATTTGGGAGCGATTCAATCGGGTATGGAGCGTACTCGGAGTCGTCGCCCCTTCTCTTCTAGACTAGATTACTTCCAAGGCTAGTCCGAAGAATAGGAAACCTGAGGCTGGGACCTCGGCACTAGGCAAGACTCCCGTGAAGAAATTGGCCAGTAAACCCAAGAACGCGGCCCCTTCCAATTCGGCTACTTCGTCTTCAGATTCATCTGAGGATGAAGGAGAGAGAGAAATGCAAAGGGTCTTTATAGACCTTGTTACCGGGGATGAAGAGGCGCATGCAGATGTCGATATCCCGACAACAGGTGATGCAGCGACTGTGTCGGCTGCGCAAGATGACCTCGAACAGGTAGGGACTTCGAATGTCCTGCCAAGCCAAGAAACCCCTACTGCTGAAGGTGGAGTTGAAGTAGCAACTAATCAAGCTTCAATTCCGGATGAAGTGATGATTGCTGTTCCGGGAGAGGTTCCAACAGCTTATCCTTCGGTTCCAAACTCTAACTCCGAGGAAGACTTTGAAGGGTCGTTCGAGCCTCTGAGTAGTCCCATACTCATCCGTCGATAAGATGTCAAAGGTAAGCCTCACTAGAGTACCTTTATCTTTGTGTCCTGCAAAATTTATGCAATATATAATACCTTTGATTTTGCAGGGTTAACCCCCATGGAGATGACGCCTGCCGCGAAGACTGCTCCTGAAGCCTCGACAACTCCGAAATCAATTTCAGAGGAAGTTATAAAAATGGGGCCCTGAAAAGGTAAAGGGAAGGTGGATCCTTTTCCTGCTCTGAACTCTGGATTGACTCCGTCAGAATCTACAGACGGAGGCTAGTCCATGGAAGGGGGCCAATCCACCGAGGTCTCCGGGGATACGGCGCTGCGCTCCGGCCCTTCACCCAATGAAGACTGATCAAAGAGCCTTGTCAATGCTCCCCCTCCTAGCTCCTTTCTTGGAATGAAGGACTGGGCTTCGGACTCTGCTAGAGCCTTTGGCTCGAGCTAATCACGAAGTCGGGGAGACTGACATGGTGGCTATACTTAGGGAAACCAAAGGGTTGGAGTTAGATGCAGCCTTGGAGCGAGCAGTATACCAGGTACGAAGTATCGGCAATAAAAGAGTTAGTTCTAACTTGTAAATAGTTTACTCACATTGCTTTTTCCTTCGCAGCAAATAGTTTTGGCTCGAGATGCAGCTGTTTCTAATGAGGGGGAATGCAATCGTTTTAAGGAGAAGATAACTGCATTCCAAGGGAGTCTTGACAGCTCCAAAATTCGAACTTCCAACTTGGATGAGATGGTGGCAGCGGAAAGGAAAGCCACACTTGATCTGGAAGCTGCTAATCAGAAGCTCGAAGACGAACAAATCGTGCTTCGGGCTGAAGTAGAAAGAATGCGAACTGAGCAAGCAATCATGGGGGCCGAGCTGGTCAAGCTCCAGGAGGAGTAGGTGAAGTCAATGGAAGAGGCCAATAACTTGCTCGGTCAGAAGAACTCCTTGGTTACGGAGGTAGCCAGGCTATCTTCTTTGATAGACGAGTTGTCTTCGTCAAGGGATATTTTGGCTGAAGACAAGGTGAAGTCCGAGAAGGTAGCTGCAGAGACCATGGACAGCCTTTGGGGCATCTTGGAATACTTTGGTACTTCTTGGACATTACCTTCGACTGGTGACGTCCCCCTGGCTCAAAGGTTGAAGATGATCCAAGCAGTAGCAAAGATGATGAAGATAGCGGGTATTCAGTATGGAGAAATCTCCGGCCAAGTATCTGCTCTTGGAGTACTTCGCTACTACGAGGATCTAGGGCTATCAGTAGCACTAGACTCAGGGGCGGCTGCCATTACCTTCGACGACAACCGGCTCCTAAACCCTTCCGAGGATGTGGCCGCAGCTTGGCAAGCCTTCCAAGCATCTTGGAGAGCCGAAGGTCGATCAGCGATCAAGGCTTGGATTGGTGAAGGACTTCGCCAGAAGCAAGAACGGTCGCAAGCCTCGAGCAGCTAGCCCCCACTAGACCCAAATGTCTAGTTTTTCTTAGGGCTCCGAATATGTAAAAATTTATGCTTTCATCTTTTATGAATGAAAAGACTTAGTTGGAAATGTTTTTAGGCTTTTCGACTTTTTATGGATGATCTCGAAGTGCTAGAGGTTAACGAAGAGCTTCGCCTGCTATGGGCTACCTTCGAAACTTTAAGACCTCACAAATGCCCTCGATTTTCAATTCCTCGAGAAAGCTCCGGTGTAATTGCGCCCGAAATATGCAAAGATATATTATCATACATTAAATAGGAGGAAAAATAAGTTAACTTGGAAACTTCATCTTCTGAAGACGTTGAATGGTTCGAAGAGGAGAATACTGCTGAAGAACAAACAAAGAAAAACCCTGAACAACTTCGAAGCTGGGAGGGAAGCCTCGAGCGACTTCGAACTTGGGCTGAACTCCAGCAGAACAAAAAGATTTCCGAGCTTCGAAAGGAGGAAAAAGAGTTAAACATAAAGTTATTAAAACTCCCGGCTCCGGAACTAGTCGTTCTGGCTTTAGCGGTAGTTATAGGGATCGAAGGGGTCTTCATTTCCTTCTTGGTATAGATATAGACTTTTCATGATGTAATGTAATCTGTTCGAATGTTAAAGATTGAAGTTTCAAAATTGTCTCCCTACTTCCCAGCCCCTCTTTGGGTGTAAGCCACTTCGAAATTCGTCGAAGGCTATGGTTACGCGCAACGAAAATATCTTTAGCTAGGAATACAATTTTGGAGGCTCAGAGCCCCTTAACAACTTAAAGATTGATTAAAATCTCAAAAATGTCTTCGACTACTTAGAGTCTGAAAACTGGTAACTTAGTACCTTTTGTTTGAATGTAGTCACTCCAGACTCTTTTTTTTCGGATATCTTAGTATCCAAAACAATTGGTCACTTTGGACTCTTTTTACATACGTTCTAAGCTATTAAGCTCAAAGTATGTTTTGTTTGGCCTCCTTTGGCTCTTTTTCCGAATGCTATCAAACTAGTGGTTCGGAGTTCGCATAATGGTCTCCTTGGACTCTTTTTACGGATGCTTTAAGCTAGAGCTTGGAATCCATATCATTTGGTCTCCTTGGACTCTTTTTATGGATGCTTTCAAGCCGATGGCTTGGCATCGATTTTTCTGTGACTTTCCCACCTCGTCGGAAGCTTCGAACAAGTGGTTCGATGTCCGCAAAATTGGTTCAAATGAATGACACTTCCCTCACAGCCAACTTCATTCCTACAGTGCGTCCACTAGAAGTATGAAGTGTTTGAGCGGTAGGCATTATCTGAACCATGAACTTTATTAATTCAGAAGGTGTTTAAAATTGATTACAAGGAGCCCCTATGCGAAATATCACTTTAGGTGCTCTGCATGCCAGACATGCTTCAACTCTTCGCCTTCTAAATTAGCTAGCTTAAGAGAACCAGAGCGTCCTGAACGTAGAATAATGTATGAACCTTCCCACTTATTTCCCAATTTCCCTGGTGCTATAATTCTTCGCAAAACTAGATGACCTGGTTTAAGTTCATTAAGCTTAACCTTCGGGTCATACCAAGTCTTCGTTTGCTATTGATATTTCGACAAATTATCCACAAGTTGAAGCCTTGTTTCTTCTGTTAAATCAAGTGAAGCTTGTCTTTCTCCTTCTATTTCAGGTTTGGTGCTGTGAAGAGATCCTCCTTTAAGCTCCGTCGGTGTCATAGCTTCATCTCTGAATAATAATCTGAAAGGAGTAAAACATGTGGACCTCATTTGAGTGGTCTGAATGGACCATAAAATCTTCGAGAGCTCTTCGGTCCACAGCCCCTTTGCTAACCCTACTATTCTTCAATTCAACCCTAATAGAATATTACCATTAGCCCTTTTGACACATCCGTTAGACTAAGGATGGCGGACAACAGCAAAGCATATTTCTATGCCAAGATATTCGCAAATATTCCTAAAGGGCGCTGCATCAAACTGTGTCCCATTGTCGACTATGAGCTGTCGAAGGCACTTCAAATCTGCATATAATATTCTTCCAGAAGAACTTTTGTACATTATTCAAAGTGATAGCTGTGAGGGGTTCTGCTTCGACCCACTTGGAAAAATACTCAATTGCTACCACTGCGAATTTCAAATTTCCTTTTGCTACTGGGAAGGGGCCAATGAGATCCATGCCCCATCTGGCCATGGGCCAAACTGGAGCAATGACTTGAAGAGTCGTTGGCGGACGATGACTTCGTCTTCCCATCCACTGACAACCTTAGCATGTGCGGACTAAGCTCTCCGCATCAGCTACTACTGTAGGCCAATAGAACCCTTGGCGAAGTGTTTTTCCTACCAAAGCCCAAGGGGCCTAGATGGCTACCACAAAGGCCTTCATAAATTTCTCAGATCATCTCATGACCTTCGGCTTGAGATATACATCGAAGTAGAGGGAAACATACTCTGGCCTTGTAGAGGATACCGTTGATTACAAGATAATTTCGAACTCTTAATTTCAACCTCGAAAGTTGTGGCCCTTCAGCAAAAAATTGCTTCACCTTGCAACAATTCTATAATTGAGCTCCGCCAATCAGTGCTTGGAATGCATAGAACCTCCGCATAAGGGATTTGTGGCACCAAAGGTGAAAGTAAGCTCTTCGTAAAAGGCTCCTTCTTGAATGTCCATAGCTCTCCCTACAGCTTTTGCTAAGGTATCAGCTTGCATATTTTCAGCTCTTGGTATACTTCGAATGGAAATCCCTTTGAATGATACTTTGATGTTACGGATATCTTCCAAATATTTTGCAAGCTACGAGTGACGGACTTGAAAACTTTTATCGACGTGCCCTGCTACAATTTGAGAATTTGTTTTAATAACATCTCTTGTAGCACACAAAGCACGTGCCTTTTGAAGTCCTAACAAAATTCCTTCATACTCCGCTATATTATTGGTGGACTTAAAGTTGAGCCTTGCAGAGTACATTGCTCTTTGTCTAAAAGGCGAAATTATTACTGCTTCGATGCCTGCTCCAGACGCTTGAAAGCTCTATCGGAGTATATGGTCCAAATTCCTTTATTTTATTTCTCCGGAGCCCATATTACAGATGAAGTCCACTCTGCTACAAAATCTGCCACCACTTGCGACTTGATTGTTGTCCTTGCTATGAAAGAGATGCCGAAGGGTGCTATCTCAACAGCCCATTTTCCAATTCTTCCCATAGAATCTTTGCTTCGGAGCATATCTCCCAAGGGATACGAAGTTGGTACAATCACATTATGAGCTAGAAAATAATGTCGCAATTTCCTCGAAGCCATTATCAGAGCATAGGTGAACTTCTCAAGCTTGGAATATCTTGTTTTTCCTCCAGAAAATGCTTCAGGATACAAAATAGACTGGATTCTACACCAACTTCCCATTGAAATCAACTTCTCTGACAAGGACTGCACTAACAGCGGAGCCAGTAGCTGCAAGGTAGAGGAGTAGGGTTTCATCTGCAACGGGCACAGTGAGTGTAGCGAGGTTGCTGAGATAATTTTTAATATCATCAAAACTCTTTTGACACTCCGGTGTCCATGCAAAATCTTCGGACCCTTTCAATTCTTTGAAAATAGGCATACTTCATTCCACATACCTTGCTAGAAATCTGCTAAGTGCTGCTAGACGGCCAGTTAGCTTTTGCACCTACTTTAAATTTTCCGGTGGAGCCATCCTTTGCAATGCAGTTATTTGAGTGGGGCTAGCTTCAATCCCTGTACTCGAAACTAGATACCCTAGCAACTTTCCAGCTGAGCCCCGAAGATACATTTTTCGGGGTTGAGACGGACTCTACATGCCCGAAGGCTATCGAACAGTTTCTGCTAAGTCAAGGCTATGTTGGTGCTTTAAAGCACTCTTTATTACAATATCATCCATATATGCTTCTACATTGTAGCCTATTTGATGACCTAGAGCTTTAGCAATTAACCTCGAAAAAGTTGCCCAGCATTTCATAAGCCGAAAGACATTCTTACATAGCAGAAGACTCCCGAAGGAGTTACAAAGCTTGTTTTGATTTCATCTTCGCGCTTTAACTAGATTTGATGATAGCCAGAATACGCATCGAGGAAGCTTAATAACTCTGAACCAGCAGTGGAATCAACTAATTGATCAATTCGAGGCATGGGATAGGGGTCACATGGGCATGCTTTATTCAAAGATGTAAAATCAATACACATGCGCCACTTCTCGGAGGATTTTTTCCTAACGAAGACTAGGATTAGCTAGCCATTCCGTATGACCTACTTCTCTGATGATCCCAGCCTTCAGCAATTTTTCCACTTCTACTTTAGCAATGATGGCCCTCTCTACAGATAACTTCTGAAGTCCTTGTCGAACAGGTCGAACCCTCGGTTTCACAAGCAAGATATGCTCAATGATATCTCGACTGACTCTCGGAATGTCTTCATCAGACCAAGCAAAGACATCCAAATTTTCTTCAACTACATTTTCTAACTGAAGTAGCGATTTCTGGAGGCAAATCTTTGCCGAACTGAAAAGAATAGTATTTGCCATCTTTTACAATAACCTTTGTTATAATTTCTCTATCGGGGCTGGGTCTTGGGAAGGATTTCTTCGAAGGTTCACATGGAGCAAAAATATCCTCCAGATTGCCTTGTACATTGTTCACTTGTCTCGGGTCGAGAGGGGGGCCATGACCATATTCTGCTCTTCGCGCAGTGGCTTGATCTCCGAAGATAGTGAGTACCCCCTCTTGCATGGACATCTTTATACATAAATAGTTATGATGCGCCACAGCTCTGAACTGATTTAACATGCCCCTTCCGAGGATAACATTATATGCATAAGGGGCATCTACAACATCGAAGATTACTTCCTCCGTCCTTGACAGGAGCCCCTCTCCGAAAGCAACCTCTAGACCTATCTAGCCGAGGGCATCAAGAGGAGGTCCTGTGAAGCCTTGCAAGGGACGAGCTGCGGGGAGGAGGTGTTTCCTCGAGATACAGAGCTGATCGAAGGCTTGAACGAAGATGATGTCCGCTAAACTCCCTTCATCAATCAGCACTCTCCAGACTTCAGTCCCCGCTATATCGGTAGTAATAACATGGGGATCTTCATGTGGAAACTTTATGCCAGCTGCATCATGGGACCACTCGGGCATGGATGCTGCAGACGAAGAAGTTCCAATATGGCCTACTTCCCAAACATATTCTCTTCGCTGTCTCTTTGACATACTGCCGAGGGTCCCTCCTCCGGAAATGGGGAGGACTACTCTTTTGGCCCGATCTTGGCCATCTTCTTGCTTCGGGGGTGGGATAATATTGACCACCAGAGGTTGTCTTGCGGGGTCGAAGTTGTCTACACGTGCCATAGTCTGCACAGGCTCCGAACGTGCCTCGGAAGGGACTCGGTCAGTAGTGCCTTGACCAGAGGTCCTTTCAAGGAACTCGCCTCTTAAAGCGAGTATAGACTTACACACATCAGTAGCAGTGACTCTGATTTTCACCATGAACACAACAGAAGAAGGCCGGGCTTTGCCAGCCAACTTCCCTGGCAGCCTCTAGTCACTAGGTCTTGCTTCCCGAAGCTTGTGGATTTCTAGGGTTAAATTTCTGTGGAGGAGCAATATTCAGGACTTCGGAGCGAGGATGCTATTTCCCCCGACGCTTGTCATGCAGGACATCGATGCTAGGCCCCTGTGAAGGTGTTGAAGTTTTCACTTCGAGCCTGACTTCTTGTAGGATTGATAGAGTTGAAGCTGTTCTTCAGAGCCATCCTTCTTCCGACGTAGCATATTCTTCAAAATAGGCCATCAGCTGTGCTATAGAGGATATCTATTTCCGATGAAGTTTATCAAGGAGGCCCGCATGGGTAACTCCCTCTCGGGCTACATCAACCACGAACGACGTAGACAACCCTCGTATTTGCGACTTCATATGAGCGAAGCGCTTGAAAAATTGTCTCAAAGTTTCCCCAGGTAGCTGCTTCACCATGGAAAAGACATCCCGTAAACATTGGGGGTACGAAGGTACCTTGAAAGTTACTTATAAACTTTCTCCTTAACTGCTCCCAGGTTCTAATTGATCCCGGCTTCAAGGACTAGAACCAACGCAAAGCCACCCCTTCGAGAGCAAGGGGGAACACTTGGCCATGGTGTCTCAGACTCCTCCACTGGCCTCAATTGCCAAAGCATACGAATGGGAAAACTCCCTCGGATCTTCTTCTCCAGAGTACTTACAGAGCTTCGAAGTTTTAAACGTAGGTCGAAGCGCACTTTCTATATCTCGGGATGCAGCGGAGACTTGCTATCGAAGGAAGCGTTCTCTGGGGTTTCGGGATAAAGAAGAGAGTCGTCATCTTGAGGCACTTCGGGAATGACCGGGGTGACTGAGGGCGAAGCCTATCTACGGCTTCTTGCATCCATCTGTGCCGCCATGTCGCCAAGACTGTCTTCATTTCTTCTGGAAGGATCTTCCGGGTGTTGAGAACTTTACAAGTCATTTTGAAGCACAGTCGGAGTTGGAGGAGGGACTCCGTCTGGCCGAAGCATAGATGGGGTTGGAGGAGGAACTTCGTATGCTCTAGGAAGGGAATTTCCTTAGGGGGTCTGAGGTGGAAGAACTACTGAAGGTCCTCCGACCTCGACTGTATTCGAAGATCTTGCTCCGGAGGTCCAAGGAGACCTTCGAGTAGGACTACCACCTGAACTCCACTTAGGAGGCATGGTTCTAAGGAACTGGTAGAGAACAGAGTTTTTTGGACTAGGTTCCCCACGGACGGCGCCAACTGTTGGCTTGAAAGATTACGCTAACAGGTTTCGGAGATTAAGAACTAACAAATGAAGTATTTGTTAAGTGAAGTATTTCAAGCCTCCGAATTGGATAATAGCTCGATGCAGTTCGAAGTTGTGTATTGAATAACTGAGTATTCGATGCCTATTACAGGGTGAGAAGGGGGTATTTATAGGTAAAAATCTTAAGGAGAAGACTTTCTTACCCCTCAATTACAACCAACATAGTGGAAACTATTCGGTACCCCTAATATGGTTAAAATGGTAAACGACTAGTCTAATCAGAAAGAAGATAACTCTTCAATCCTCACTGGCAGATAAACTCTCTGAAGATTCAACCTTCAAAGTCATACTCCGAACTAGAAGTCTGCATAGATTCTTCGAGCTTGACCATGTACTAAACCAGAGTTAATACTGGAACTTCGGTTTAGTAGATTGGCATTGTCTTATTGCTGTAGAGACCCTGAGGATGAAGTATTTTCCCCCAATAGTAGCGATGCAGGAGCTAACTAAATATTACCAAACCTTTGACATGCTTTGCACCCTTTATAGTATTTAAAACAATCCTCAGTCATAGTCGGCCAGTAGAATCATGTTCTTTTAAGCATCTAGCTCATCTTTTGGGCTGACTAATGAGTGTCGCAAAGCCCCTCATGCACTTCTCCTATAGCTATTTTGGATTGATCGGTATCTAAGCATTTTAAGAGTACTCCATCAATAGTTCGGTGGTATAACACATCATCTAACAACATGAAATTAAACGCTTGCCGCCGAACTTTCCGATCAATCTTTTGATTGGGATTTCTTAAATACTGAATGATTGGAATTATCCAATCATCCTTATGGATATTTGGAGGGTTTGCTAACTCTTTTCCTAGAGTAATGTCTAAATTGCTAACTTTAGAGTGCCCCCGGGCCTTTCCTGCTTCTACCGAAGGCTGACCGGGTCAGGCCGTGTGGAGCCCATAAGGCCGAAGCCTTCCACCGGAGGAGTTCGGCATGCGAAGACTTCTATCCCCCTAGAAGGCTCCGGCATGAGGGCTTTAGCACACCACACCCTTCGGTGGTCGAAGTGGTCTGATCCGGAGGGTCCAGCGGGCCTCGCACTCGCCCAAAGTTTCTAGCTTCTGCAGTGAGACCAAGCATTGGCTTTTTCTACATAGAAAATTTTCCTCTCCTAACTTGATAGAAAGATGCTCGCTGAGCCAAATAATTTGCAATTGAGTTGGCCTCTCTTGATACGAGGGAAATTTTAAAGTCGTCGAAAGTAGCAAGTATGTCTAAACATTTATCTAAGTAACTATTTAGCAAGCCATTAAAACATTGAGCACTTTTAGCTACTTGTTGTACTACTAACAAAAAATCACCATGCGCATGGACATGTTTAGCACCTATGGATTCTAGAAATTCAAGCCCTAGCAACAAAGCTTCATATTCAACTTGATTATTGGTAGAAGGAAATTCTAAATGAGCCGAGGCTTTGAAGTGTGTGCCGTTAGGCGATATGAGAACTACCTCGATGCCTTGGCCATTCTTACAAGCTGAACCATCAAAATAAAGTTTCCATGGCACTACTTCAACTAGAGTAACATCATTACCCCAATTGACATCTATGTGGTGATCAACTATAAAATTAGCAACAATTTGGCCTTTCATAGCTCTTAGTGGTTGTTAAGAGAAATCGTATTCAATCAAAGCGTAAGCCCACTTTCCGATTCTTCCACTTATAATCGGCTATTGCAACATGTACTTTATGACATCAGTTTGGAAAGCGACAATACATGTGCTAGGAAGAAGATAGTGACGTAATTTGGTACATGCGTAATAAAGTGATAAACACAAACGCTCCACAAACACGTACCTGGTTTCGGCGTCTAGCAAGCAGCGGCTCACGAATGTGATGATGTACTCTTTCCCCTCCACTTCCTGAGTTATAGCATGGCTCCTATCATGCTATCTTCTACAACGATGTACAACCAAAACAGAATTCTGACCTTTGGTTCTCTAACCACGGGTGGCAATAACAAGCACTACTTAATCTTCTCAAAGGCCCTTTGCTGACTTTCCCCCAAGTGAACTCGGCTTCATTCTTTAACCGGAGTATAGGGACAAAAGCATTGATTTTTCCAAACAAGTTAGATATAAAGAGACGCAAATAATTCATCTTTCCTAACAAGTTTTGCACATCTTTTTTGCATGTGAGCGCTTTAAAGTTTATAATCTTTTCGAGACTCTTAGGATCAATTTCGATACCTCTTTCATGAATCATAGACCCTAAGAACTTGCCCACTAACAAGCCAAAAGCACATTTGAGCGAGTTCATTTCTAAGCCATATTAGCGCATCCTATCAAAAGCAACTCTCAAATCAGCTAGGTGGTTACCCATAGCGTCCGATTTTACTACAATGTCATCTATATAAATTTCTAACATGACTCCTAGCAAGTCATGAAAGATCAAGTTTATAGCACATTGATATGTAGCGCCAACATTCTTTAAACCAAAAGTCATAACTACCCACTCAAACAAGCCGACAAAACCCAGGCATCGAAAGGCTATCTTGTAGATGAACTCTTCGACCATAAAAATTTGATTATAACCAGCGTTACCATCAAGAAAGCTTAGTACCTTGTGTCCTGAGGCCTCGTTGATCAACATGTCAGCTATTTGCATGGGGTACTCGTCCTTCCGGAGTGGCCTTGTTCAGATCCCTGAAATCAATACAAACTCATATTTTGCCGCTCCCCTTCTTCTCTACAGGCACAATATTAGCGACCCATTCGGCATACCTGCATGGCCTAATAAACTCAGCCTTGAGTAAACGTTATATCTCCTCTTTAACCTGGTCATAGATGGCTGAATTAAAACGATGAGGGGGCTGTTTATAAGGCCTAAACTCGGGTTTAATAGGTAGCCTGATGCTCCACGAGCTCGCGGCTTAGTCCAAGCATCTCGCTATACTCCTATGTGAAATAATCAATGTACGACCGAAGCAACTTTATTACTTTGTCCTTCTCATCACCTTGTAAATTTTTGTTTACAAAGGTTGGCTTTGGAATGCTACCATTGCCTATGTCAACTTCTTCTAAAGGATCGGCCGACGCAAAACCTTGTCCTAATTTCTCTACTTCATTAAAATATTCAATGGCTTCGATAATACCAACTTTAGAAGGCCGATATCGCTCTATGTGAGACTTCAGCCAATCAAGATTACTTTTGCTAGACATGGCTAATAATCTAGAAATAGTCATGCTACACCAATCAGCTTCACAGACACATGTACGAAACGTCCCAAGGATACGCTAACAAAGTCATAATCCGAAATGTCCCTATCTGATAGACATTTTACTTTGTTGTGGATGGCGTCGATGGACACATTAAGCCAATGCTACCTGGGCCGAAGTGTCTGCTGGTATGACTTCTACGTCATCACCATCCCACTATATCAGGCATTGGTGCAAATGTAGAAGGAATACAACAATTCGTGTGAATCCAGTCATGCCCGAGCAGCACGCTGTAGTTACCTTGCACGTCATCGACGAAAGAATGTTGTTGGCGATATCATATTACCTACTGTTAACTCCATGGAGAGTACGCCTTTTGCCTCGGAACTTCCATCGTTGAAGCCATTGAGCGTTAGGTTAGTTTTCTTCAAGTCTTCCTCGCCCCTAGCCAAGCTTCTTCAACAGAGATTAAGGCATTAGGTTAACAGTGGTGCCACCATCGATGAGCATCCTAGAGATCGGCTTCCCGTCAATGTGACCCCTGATGTAGAGAGGCTTTAGGTGGCGAGCCGCATTCTCGGGTTTATCAAAAATAGCATTGCATGGGCCGAGGTTC
This sequence comes from Zizania palustris, assembly GCA_019279435.1. Lineage (NCBI taxonomy): Eukaryota > Viridiplantae > Streptophyta > Magnoliopsida > Poales > Poaceae > Zizania > Zizania palustris. The sequence continues at coordinate 21,969,873 of JAAALK010000285.1, read as the reverse complement.
AACTGAGTGACCTTGGCCTTATCTTGTGGTAGGGCGACCTCGGCGGACAGCATGACTGACGTTGATGTCCATTGCTTGAGGTGCGGGTCCTTCAGAGACTGACATATAATCGTCGTCGAGCATGTCGTCATCGTCGTCGCTCGAAACAGGAGCTGTTTTGGTCATCACAACCGGCTTGATCTTCCATACCTTTCTCGCAGCTGGCCGAGGGCGAATCTCCTCAAAGATGGTGTCTCATTCATCTTCGACCCTTTTCTCATGCATCTCCTATGCCCGTAGGCGTTGTAGACGCCTTTTCTGTGATTTGGACATGCCCAGAGGTGCCTAGGATTGTTGTGGCTTGGTACTTGTAGCGCCCCGATTTACCGAAATCGGAACATTATTGAATTTCATAAGAAAAACAATAATACAAGAGGTTCATCATGCGACAAGCGTACATACGACAGTATTAATGGTACGCAGACCATAATTATTACATTAGAGTTGAAATAAAAATAGCAACAAAAGTAAATAGCATGACGAACGTCTTCTTCAGGATCGTTTTCTTGACTGGGTCGCTACTCCAGACCGTCTTCGTAGTAGGCATCCTCTGTGGGGTCCAACGGGTATGAGTACAAAAAGTACTCAACAAGCCACCGCAAATGCAAATAATAATCCAGGATAATAAACAAGGAAGGGTAATGGTTAACAGTGCGGAAAAGTACATTTTTAGTTATTGCATTTAGTGTAGTCAAATTTAATCATGCGAGAAAGTAAACATGAACATCAACAACATCATCTAACTCGAGGAGTACGTTTTACCTCCTCGCACAACAGTCCTTACATGTCAAACCATCATGCACATACATATTCAAAGTAAACTAAGTGTGGGATGTCACGCAACCCGCCCTTGACCGTGGGCTCGACTTTTTGAAAAGATTTAAGACTCTGATTAGAGATGTACTACTGTACCCACAAGGCACGCACTCATCCCAAACGAGATGACCCATACCATGGGAACTCGTGCCAAAACCTCAGCATGAAATGCTCCAAGCGATAACCACCCGCTCTAGGTTTCGCCGGCGCGCCGGGCCGCATCCCGGCTAACGTCGCACCCCCTTTTGCGCCACATTGGTACAAGCCACCCGCGGGTGCTGCTTGACCCATCTCCAAATGGTGGCTCGGTTTGGAACACTCCATACCTTAGTTAGGACTTACCCTTTAGACTTGTGGTTAGTACGGAAGTGTATTGCAACGGAACCCGCAGACCGGTCCTTATAGTGCCCCGGGTGCTACTGACCAATGCCCTAGCTTGCACCCGGAACCCACCTTGCATACACTCACAACCATAACTCATCACCAACAGAATTCCAAGAATAAGAAGTAACGGGATCATATAGTAGAACCATTTTACTACGACTCATTTTTATCCTATAGCGATCGCGTCAATACATTGGACACTAGCTAATATCATTAATCATATGGTGACAAGGAGGTTAGGCGAAATAGCATGGCTTGGGTTGCACATCAAGGTCGGGGGATCCTAAATAAATATATTGTAATGGTTTCATTTGACTAATGCATATATTTCCTATGTGTTTTAGTGATAGTTTAATAAAACATGGGTTCAATATGCTCAAAAGATTGGTTTGGTGACTTGCCTTGTTCAGAGAAGGGTGAGGGAGGGACTTCCGGCTCCTCGACGGCGTCGTAGTCTTTCCAATATAAATAAAGTAAAATAAACACAACATCAAATCAAACAATATAACATCACATAATAAGCACATAGGTCTAAGTTGGTTTGATTTAAAATAAATCAAGTTGTTAAGGTTCTGAAGTTCATTTTATAAACAATTTTAAAAGAAATTAAAATGAAGTGTTGTCCTTTGAAAAAAGGTTTTAAAAGTGATTATTCTCATTTTTAAGTTTTCTAATAAATTTAAAATGAAGGGTGCATAGAAAACTTAGTGGTTTGTTCATATTAACAGGAAATAAATAAATATAAGCTTCACTGGAATTTAAATAATTAAATTTATATTTTTACCCTAAGGGTATTTGAATGCTCTTTTAAATAAACATGAAAAAGTCTAAGGTAACATACTGTTTTTATTGAACTAAAGTGTAGAGAATAAAATTATAAAATTTCTGGAGTTGAAATTACAATTTTTAGAGTTCAAACGTGCCAGATATGAATTTTTGAAGTTTAAAAGCATTTCTGGAATTTAAATTAAACCAAAAACAGGCGTCGGTCCACGGTGAGCCGAGACCACCATGCACCTGCGCACTGTGCGCGTGCGCCGGATCAAGATCCACCGTTGGATCGCGATCGGGCGGTCACGAGCGAGGCGGGGGAGTTAAAATGATGTGGACGGCTGAGATTAAAATGTTGAACCGGTACGTATCGTGTGGCTCAAATGTGATGCAGGATTTTAAACCTAACGAACGGCTGAGATTATAACGTACCCCTTCGCCGAGATCTAACGGATCGGATTAAATCGCACGCGGGAATTAATCGTCACCGTTGGATCCCGATCGCACGGTTGTGATTGAATCTGACACGGCGTGTGTCGGGGGGGTTAAGTACCCTTCTTCCCCGACTCCAACGACGCGACGGCGAGCGATTCCGGTGACGGCGAGGGCTATCCGGCCTAACTAAAGCCAAATACGCAACGAGGGAACTAAGGGGAACACGAGGGTACCCTTGCGGTGGCGAAAGGTTGACGGAGTGAGGCCGGCGACGAGTGGAGGCGGCGAAGGTGTTCGGGTCCTTGGCGGTGACGGCGATCCGGCGGGGTTCGATGTCGATGGAGGGGTGGCCGAGGTTGGTGTCGTCCTTGCGGTCACGGAGGTGCGGTCGGTGTGGACAGAGAGGGACTCCGGCGACGGTGAGCGATGGCTGGAGGACGGGCGGCGATGGTGCGCTAAAACTTGAAGTGAGGGTGTTCTGTGCGTTCTCGCAATGTGTGAGCATGAGGGCGCAATGCGGGTGGCCAGGGGGTTTATATAGGGCCATCGGCAGGGGCAGAGGGGGCGTAATCGACGGTGGCCGGGAATAAACGCGTTTAAAAACGCCGGCGAGCTCGAGTTGGATCCGATTCATCGAACCTGGACGCGAATCGTCTTGATTTAATTGGGGGAAACGGGCGCCGTGGACCGGGGGTGGTAATGGCGGGCTCAATTAGAGGGGAGGGGGTCGGGGGCAGGGGATCTGAGGCACGTTATTGCGTCGGCCGGTGACGGGGGGGGGGATTTGGGGGCGGATCTCGCGGGGAAGATGAATCCGACAGGGTGGGGCCACCGGGCAGCGGGTGCGAGCATGCGAACGAGAGGGCTGACGAGTGGGGCCGTGGTGTCGGGCGCGCGCGCGAGGGGAGGCGATCGGCGTCGATAGGTGGGGTCAGGCTGTCAGCCAAAGGCGGGCGAGGGTGATGAGCTGGGCCGGCCGGGAGAGAGAGAAGGGGGGAGGGAGGCCCAACACTGTTTCAAAACATTTCAAAATAAAAATAATTCCAGGAAATAGATTAAAATCTTAGGGCTACTTCCAAGGTTGATAAAAATTTATAAAAATTCTCAAAAATATATCTTGGCCTTTGGAGCTTATACAAAAATTTTCAGCTCCTGGTTTGGTCATTAACTCTATGTTGTAGTTCAAAATGGTATAGAAGGATATTTAAAGGTATTTCAAAATAATAAACTCCAGGAAATTGAATTAAATAATATTTTTATTCCTTTGAAAATTTGGGGTGTTACAAACCTATCCCCCTAACAAAGAATCTCGTCCACGAGATTGGAGTGTTACTCGAATAACTCGGGGTATTGGGCTTTCAGTTCGTCTTCTTTTTCCCGTGTAGCTTCTTCGGCGGGGTGGTTGTCCCACTGAACCTTGCAGAAGCTAACTACGCGACTCCTAGTTACTCTTTCTTTGGTTTCCAAGATCTTGATGGGTTTCTTGATGTAGGTCAAGTCGTCTTGGACGTTGAGTTGCTGAAGATCGGCCTGCTCGGCGGGCACATGAAGGCACTTCTTCAGTTGAGAGACATGCAACACATCATGAAGTCCTGCCAAAGATGGAGGCAGTTCAAGTTGATATGCCACTTCTCCTTGCCGTTGGAGGATCTGAAAAGGTCTGACATAGCGGGGTGCTAGCTTACCTTTCATGTTGAACCTTTGAGTGCCGCGGAGGGGAGTGACTCGGAGATAGACGTGATCACCCTCCTCAAAGGTTAGTTCTCTTCGACGGTTATCGGCATAGCTCTTCTGTCGGGACTAGGCTATCTTTAACCGGTCCCTTATGATCTTGACCTTCTCTTCGGCTTCTATTAATATGTCTGTCCCAAACAGTTGTGATTCTCCGGTTTGATCCCAGAGTAACGGCGTTCTGCACTTACGCCCGTAGAGTGCTTCAAACGGGGACATTTGCAGGCTGGCTTGATAGCTATTGTTGTAGGAGAACTTTTCATAAGGCATGTTCTTGTCCCACATTTCGCCGAAGTCTAGAGCTTAAGCTCTAAGCATATCCTCCAATATCTGGTTGACCCTTTCGGTTTGACCGTCGGTCTGTGGATGATAGGCGGTGCTAAAGTTCAGCCGGGTGCCGAGTTCCTCATGAAGGTTCTTCCAAAACTTGGAGGTAAACTGACTCCCACGGTCAGATACAATCTTCTTGGGAACTCCGTGAAGGCACACGATCCGGGTCATATACAACTCGGCCAACGTGGCAACGGTGTAAGTTGTCTTGACCGGGATGAAGTGGGCTACATTGGTGAGTCGGTCGACGATCACCCAGATAGAATCGTGACCAGCTTGGGTCTGGGGCAGTCTCGTGATGAAGTCCATTCCTATTTCTTCCCACTTCCATTCAGGGACTTTTAGGGGTTGAAGAAGTCCGGCAGGTCTTTGATGCTCTGCCTTGACTCACCGGCATGTGTCGCACTTGGCCACATACTCAGCTATTTCCCTCTTCATGCTGACCCACCAATATTTTTCCTTCAGGTCTTGATACATCTTGGTACTCCCGGGATGAATGGAGTATAGAGTATCGTGGGCTTCATGAAAGATGAGGGTCTTCAACTCAGGTTGGTCGGGTACGCATATCCGGTTTCCGAACCAGATGGTACCATGCTCGTCCTCGGAAAATCCGGGGGCTTTGCCCTTCCGCATGTTCTGTTGGATCTCCAAGATATCTGGGTGTTCCTTCTGCTTTTCTCGGATCTGGTCTATCAAGACAGGCCGAGACTCCAAGGCAGCGAGGTACGCTCGGGTGGTGATGCCTAAATTCAGCCTTTCCATCTCCTTGTAAAGTAAAGGAGCTTGGTCCTGAATCATGATGGTGATGCAGTACCCTTTTCGACTAAGGGCGTCTGCGACCACATTCGCCTTGCCTGGATGATAATGGATGCCCAAGTCATAATCCTTGATCAGTTCCAACCATCTCCGTTGCCTGAGGTTCAGATTTGGTTGGGTGAATATGTACTTGAGGCTCTTGTGGTCGGTGAAGACCTCACACCGATTCCCAACAAGGTAATTTATCCATATCTTCAAGGCATGAACCACGGCTGCTAATTCCAGGTCGTGGGTCAGGTAGTTCAGCTCATGCGGCCTCAGTTGTCGGGAGGCATAGGATATCACCTTCCCTTCTTGCATTAAGACGCATCCCAATCCTTGACGAGAGGCATCACAGTAGACGTGGAAGTCTTTCCGGATGTCTGGCAGAGTCAGAATAGGAGCTGACACGAGCTTCTTCTTGAGGGTTTGGAAGCTTTCTTCACATTCTGGGGTCCATTCAAACTTTACTTCCTTCTGCAACAGCCTGGTCATAGGTTTGGCGATCTTCGAAAAATTCTCGATGAACCAGCGGTAGTATCCTGCCAATCCGAGAAAACTCTGGATCTCGGTCATGGTCGTGGGCTGTAGCCAGTTGGTCACTGCTTCCACGGTGGTTGGGTCCACTGCTATTCCTCCGGCAGATATAACATGACCGAGGAACTTCACCTAAGACGACCAAAATTCGCACTTGCTGTATTTGGCATACAATTGCTGCTCCCATAGCTTTCCGAGGGTCAGGCGGAGGTGAGTTTCGTGTTCTTCCTTGGTCTTGGAGTAAACGAGGATATCGTCGATGAATACCACGATGAACTTATCCAAGAACTCCATGAATACGTTGTTCATCATGTTCATGAAAAAGGCCGGGGCATTCATGAGTCGGAACGACATCACTATATACTCGTAGAGTCCATAGCAGGAGGTGAAGGCAGTCTTGGGTATGTCCTCTTCTCTAATCCTCAATTGGTGATAACCTGACCTGAGGTCAATCTTGGAAAACACTGAGGATCCCTTCAGCTGATCGAAAAGGTCATCGATCTGAGGCAATGGGTACTTGTTCTTGATGGTTACGTCGTTTAGGGCTCTATAGTCCACGCACATCCTCTTGGTCTTGTCCTTCTTCATGGAAAAGATGACCGGTGCACCCCAGGGTGAGGTACTCGGTCGGATGTACCCTTTTTGCTCTAGGTCTTCGATGTTGCTCTTGACCTCGGCTAGTTCGTTGGTGGCCATCCGGTATGGGCGCTTGGAGATTGGAGTGGTCCCGGGGACAAGTTCGATTCTGAATTCGATGTTCCGCTTGGGAGGCATTCCTGGTAGGTCTTCATGGAAGACGTCCATGAACTCCTTGACTATGGGTACTTCTTCAAGAGCTAGCGAGTGGAGGGACGCTTCGAGTGGTTTGCGACTGGTCATCCGAAAGGTGACGGCTGCGCCTTCAGGGTTGGTCACCGTGACGGACTTGTTGGCACAGTCGATCACTCCCTTGTGCTTCATCAACCAATCCATCCCAAGGATGAGGTCGAGTCCGGTGCATTTTATGAGGACTGGCTCGACCCGAATAATACTCCTTGGATCTTATCTAAACCTTAGGGTTGTATAAGTGGGCTAAGGTTTTATTGCTGGGAGTGGCAATCACCATGGGGACAGATAGAGGGAGTACGTCAAATTCGTTGATTTTCACAAAATCTTCCGAGACGAAGGAGTGTGTTGCTCCAGAGTCAAATAAAATCGTAGCTGGTATGGAATTTACGGTAAACGTACCGAGCACGACTTCGGGAGCCTCCTGAGCTTCCTTCCGCGTTGATGTGGTTGACGCGGGCACGAATCGCCTGGTTGGGTGCCGCGCCTTGGGGCTGCTTGGGGTGGGGACACTAGTGCGAGTAGTGCCCTTCATTTCGGCAGTTGAAGCAGACGATCGGCCTCCCTTGGCGATCCTTCAAGATCGGGGCATTGGCGGCTGGCGTCGGCTGAGCGGCCGGAGCTGGTGGAGCGGGGCGAGGATGCCCGGCATTGGATCCATTGGCGGCGTGAGGTGGCCTGTAGGTGGGCCGAGGATGGTAGGCGGGTGCTGGTGGCGGAGGGACGAAGCGAGGCCTCTGAGAGTTCGCCTGCTGATGCTTGAAGGCGATCATCTTCCTCTTCTTGAGGTCCAATCTGTTTTGCTCAGTCTCTTGGATGAGCGTTTTGTTGACTAGCCGTTGGAAGTCGGCGTAGTCGGTGGCGACGAGCTGGATGGACAGCTCATCCTTAAGTCCCCGAATGAACTTGGCCTGGCGGAAGGGCATCGGTGCGCACTTCTTCCGTTGCGTAGCAGGCGAGGCGGTTGAACTCATGGAGGTACTCCATGACAGTCAGACTACCTTGGTGCAGGTCGCGGAACTCCTGCTGCTTCACCGCGATGACACCGGCGGGGATGTGGGCGGCGCGAAAGGTGATGGTGAACTCCGCCCATGTTACCACGTGATCCTCAGGCTGGGACTCACGGTAGTTGTCCCACCATTCGGCGGCGGGACCTTGGAGCTGATGAGTGGCAAAGGCCACTCGCTCTCGGTCGGTGCAGGGGAGGAGGTCAAGCTTCTTTCCAATGGTGCGGAGCCAATCTCCAGCCTCCATTGGGTTGGTGCTGCTTGAGAAGATGGGCGGGCGCTCGCGCAGAAACTCCGAGAGTTGGGGAGCGGGTGCGGGTGCTGGTGCGCGAGGGACGGTTTCCCCATTCTGCAGACGGTCCAACTGAGCTTGTTGGTGCTGCATCTAGTGAGGAGGGTGGTGATCAGCTGGTTCTGATTCACCATCATTTCCGCCAAGGTAGGGTGGTTGGCGGAGGGCGACCCAGACTGACGTGGGCCCAGTTGCACCCCAGTTGGGTACAATTACCCTCGGGCGCGTCACGGCTGCCTCCTTCTCCGTTGTTGGAGCCGGTGTTCTGGTGGTCGGCCATCTTCTGAATATACGAGGTTATAAGGCAAAAATATGATGACAATACATTTAAAGAAAATAGCTCATAAAGCTCATGCAAATAAACCAAGTGGTGAGAATTGTTCATTACAACCAAGCTCTTATTTTACCCACAACACAACTCGTTGTAGGTAGCACCACATACAAAATCATTTTATTGGAAAAAATGGTATCTAGCGCATACTTGCCACCGGAGGCGGTCTCCGTGCTCTCAGAACCACCAGTACGCGGCTCCTGAGGGATGGTGGGCTCAAGAAAGTTCTCGATGATGGAGTCAGGAGACGAGGCCAGTGGCGTGGTGCAGGGGTGCTGGCAGTGGACAGTCCGGCGGTGGAGGGGTGTGGCGGGATCCGCTTGGGACGAGGGACGGGCTCACGGATGGGCTTCCTCTTCCTCGGGAGGAGGGGAACCATCTCTGCAATATCCTTCTAGCAGCTGCATAATCTTGCGCTGCAGCTCACCGTTCTGCTGGATCAAGTTCTTTAGTCTCTTCACGAAGAAACTCAACCTCCTCATGGTGCTCATCGGCATCGAGCACCGCCTCGGTATGGAGGTCGTCCATAGCCTGAAGAAGGCGCGACTGCCGGGCCATGATCGGATCACGCACCGAGTGAACTGCGAGGTAGATGCTACGGTAGGCACCGGGAGTGCGCTTCGGCACAAGCCGGAAAGACGAGTTCTGAAGACGATCGTCATAGATCATCCTCAGCTCCATAAGAGCCTGGAGAGCGACTCGTTGGCACGCGACGTCGAAAGTCGGGCCTCCAAGCGCGGTGGTGTAAGACGGTGAGGAGCCATGCTGAATAGCGTGGGCCTCATGGCTCCAGAAGTGATGAGTCATTGTCAACGATAGTCAAAGAGGACAGAAGAAGAAGAGATCTGTTGTTTCATGGGCCGCGTGTGACTCAGGTACACGGGCAGCAAGCGACTGTCGGGCAGAGGAGGCTGCGAAGTCGGGCTGGCCCAATCCTGGTACATGGGCCAGAAGTAGTAGAAAACCCACTGGGCTGTTGACCAGGGTTGACTCAGGTACACGGGCGGTGAGTGATTGCCGGGCTGAGAGAGCTGCGGAATCGGGCCGGCCCAATCCGGGTACCTGGTGAAATGTCGGTGGAGGCTTTGTCAGTTTCGGTGCAAAACTGACGACCGTCGATCTTGTATCCGACTGTCCAGAAGAGAAGCCGTAGTCGCTACGAAAGCTTACCTTCCGGATAAGTCATCTGTAACTCTAGGCCCACAGTCAGTCAGTCGTGTCTATAAAAATACCTAAGGGCAGTAGAGTCTTTTCCTTTATTCTTGCGTCTGTAAAAACCCTAAGGGGTAGGTGGAATGTTCCTAGTGTTGGGAGCCTATAAATAGGACCCCAATCCCTAGGGTTTGGACTACCCTTTTGGCTGAAATCTATACTACTCCTTTGGGTCACTTTTTGTCTCTTGCATTTTCTCTTCCCCTTCCTGTTCATGTGTGCGCCTCCAGGAAATGAGTTGCTATTCATCTATTTTATTCCCTGCAGTTAGATGATTCTATTCCCTCTGTTTCGTGTGATGCATTTCATTTATTGGCTTTGAAATCTTCTGTTTGCTCACAACGTTTTTTCTTCCTAGTTGTGAAGGCTTCGTTTTGCTTCTGTTCCTCACGAGAAGAGTACTAGTTCTTGCTGTTGCAAGTAGTACTGCTGTACTGTAGCTACAGTACTCACTGCCAGCTTTTTACCTTCTATTGCGCAGCTTTTTGATCGAAGTTGATAGACTCTAGCAACTTTTTGGCTGTTTTCTGGCGAGGCCCCCTCTCTTTTCGAAGCCCCTCAGCTCCGTGAGGCAGGCTTCGATCCAACACCTTCGAAGGCTTCGCTCAAACTTTGTACTTGTTTTGAGTCCTGTGTTGCTTGCTTCGAAGTATTTTCTGAACGGACAGCATCGCATACTTCGAGCGATAGTGCGAAGGTACTTCGGCCCTAGCTGTTCGAAGTCCACACTTCGTTAGGTTTCGAAGTTGGCTTCGAAGCTTGTCTTTCTGCTAGGTTTCGTTTTGGTTTCTGTGTGGCGTGTCAGTCTTCGCTTCTCTTTTCGAAGCTTGCTCCTTTCGAAGGTAGAGTGTAGGCTTCGAATTAGGTATCTCTGTCGTGTGACAGGCTTCGCTTCTTTGTTCGAAGGTAGTCTGTCTGTGTGTTGCATTCGAAGTTCTTTGTTCGAAGGTTTAGGTTCGAAGCACTCTATTCGAAGCTGTGTCCGAAACCTTGCCTTCGAAGTACATACATCGAACCAGGCTCCGGCATTGTCATACTTCGTTTCGAAGCATACTTCACTTCTTGCCCCTTCGTATTAGGATAGACCAAAACACCTTCGGCATCTTTGACATGCTTCGCAACTGACCTCCGAAGCAGGCTCCGTCACCCACCTCCGAAGCAGGCTTTGACCAGCGAAGCAGTCTTCGACAATCATCTCCGAAGCAGACCTCGACGGGCGAAGCAGGCTTCGCCAAGTTCCGAATAGGAGACAAATTTGGACAGTAACTTCTCATTTCACCTTACATATACTTAGATCATTTCATTGGGAAGTTTAGGCCTGTTACACAGTGTTCATCTGCCTAGTTGCACTTCTTTAATAGTTCTCTGTTTAACACCAGTTGCTTCTAGGTTAGATACCCTTAGACTTAGGCCTTCTATTTATTTTCTGATGCTTAGTCTTTTGAGGTGCGTTGGGTATTGGGAACAGGCCATTGATTCGAAAGAATTTTTAAGGCGCCCATTCACCCCCCCTCTGGTCGCTACTTTCGGTCCTACAAGTGGTATCAGAGCGAGGTTAGGGTTTTCCATACCTTAACCGGTTCTAAACCCAGTAGTGACCATGACGTCTCCTGGCAAGGTCCCGTCCTTGGAAGCCTATGGCTATAATTATTGGAAGACTCGCATGTGAGCCTATCTCATGAGCCAGGGCTCGGACATTTGGGACATTTGCGTTCAAACCACGTTTGTCATTTTGCCAGTCGCTGAGCATGGTACTGCTGGTATCATTGCTCAGCATCTGAGCAACAGTAAGGCTGTGAACATACTCTTTTCTGGTTTAGGTCCCACTAAATTTGAGCGTGTCAGCCATCTCTCCACTGCGAGAGAGATCTGGGCTACCCTCAAGGCACACCATGAGGGAACAGCTCAGGTCAAGGCCCAGCTCTATCAGACCTACCGGCGTGAATATGAGAATTTCACACAGAAACCGGGTGAATCTGTTGAGGCTTTGTTTGGTCGTTTTCAGTCGATCATAAACAAGCTTCGGGACAACAAGGCTGAGGGTGCTCAGTTAGTCTCAGATCATGAGCAGGCGCTCAAGGTTCTCCATACCTTGGACCCAAAGATCTGGGAGATTAAGGTATCCTCTATTGTTGAGAGCACTTCTTACGATACCTTGACCATTTCTGAGCTGTTTAGCAAGCTGAAGGCCACTGAGGTAGATATCCAGCTGAGATCAAATCTCACTGGTTCTGGATCAAAATCCCTGGCCCTTGCTACACCTTCTGTTGATCCCTCTTCTGTGAGTTGTACTGGGTTCTCTTTGATGTCTATCACTGAGGACCAGCTAGAGTTATTGGGAGATGATGATTTGTGTCTTTTTAACAACCGGGTGCGTCATGTCTATGATAAGAGGATGTTCAAAAGACACGGCACAAAATCCGGATGCTTTGAGTGTGGTGATCCAGGACACTTCATCGCCGACTGCCCCAATCGCAATGGATACAAGAAGGGCACCGGTGGCAGCTTCCATGACTCCGGCAAACACGAGAGCTCATCCTTGAACAAGGGCAAGCCGAAGACTCGATTCTTCAAGAAGGCCCTGAAGGACTACCGGCGAGAGAACAAGAAGCGCGACAAGGCCTTCTTCGCCGAGATGGAGAAGAGCTACTCCAAGCGGTCCACGTCTTCTTCCTCTTCATCGAGCTCAAGCGATGAGGAGATCGCCATCAGGAAGGGGAAGGACAAGGACGATCCGGCGGGCCTCTGCTTCATGGCTTTCGGGGATAAGCCGAAGAGCCGCTCACACCAGCGCCGAAGATCCCGCAAGAGCTTCTGTTCAATGGCTCTTGGGGATAAGGAAGAAAAGAGCTCCTCCGACGACTCCGACGACGACGACAACGAAAAGGTATCATCTTATGAACGCGAAATCGTTGATTTACTTGAAAGCAATCGTCAAGAGTTGAAATATCGGGAAAAACTGCTTAGGGGGGCTAAGAAGAGGATAGATGAGTTAGAGAGTGAGCTTGCCGTGGCCAACGGCAGAATTGAGAGTCTATCTTCTTCTCCTTGCTTGGGTGATAGCAGTGAGTGCCCGAAGTGTGAGGTGCTTCTGTGTGACCTGTCGACTCTGAAGTCCAGGTACACAGAAAGGGTTGATGAGAGGGATGCTTTGGCCACTGAGCTTGAAAGCGCTCAGCTAGAGCTGAAAGATGCTCAAGCCACTGTCGTCGCACCCTGTGTTGATTGCCCATCTCATCTAGCTGTCTTAGCTGAGCTGAAATCCAAGGGCGATGAACAGTTGGTTGTTTTGGAGAGGTTGAGAGTTGAGCTTGCGCAGACTAGGCTAGAGCTTGAGACACTGTCAGTTCCACCCACTAGTCTGTGAGAACTGTCTGTCTCTTAGAATGGAGTTGATTAAGCTGAAAGCCGAAAAGTCTGTCCAAGTAGAGAGTGAGTGTGAGACCTGCTTGTCTCAGGTGGAGGTTCTAGCTTCCTTGAGAGAGGAGCTAGCAGATTCTCAGAATGAGAACTTTTACCTCCGTTCTATCCTGAGTTGGACCAGTGCAAGAGAGCCACAGCTTGGCATGATGATCCAGCAGTTCAAGAGGCAGGATGGGTTTGGGGTAGGTTACACCTACACCAAGGCTGACTTTGAGAGTGCCATTAGCCCGGCAATGGAGTGGAGCTTTGGTCCGAATTCTCACGATGGTTTCTGCTTTCCGTCTTTTGAGCAGATGGCTCGACACTGGTTTAGTTCTTTTGCTAAACCTGGTGCCGGACCATTTGCTCCCTCTTACAACCACTGCTTGTGCAGGATCGGGGACTGGAGGACGTTTGGATCATGGACTCGGGATGCTCTCGCCACATGACGGGACATCGCAGATGGTTCTCCAGTCTCACTCCCTCGAGCTCCAAAGAATACATCACATTCGGGAACAGTGGTCAAGGGAAGGTAAGTGGCATAGGCTCAATTCGCATTTCAGATCATTTCTCTTTGAAGAATGTTGCTTTGGTTAAGAATTTGAACTTCAATTTGATTTCTGTTTCGCAACTTCTTGAGGATGGTTTGGAAGTGCGTTTTAAGAAGGGCAATTCTTCTGTGGTTGATTCTAGAGGGTCTTTGGTTTGTCAGATTTTACCTTTCGGTAAAGTTTTTCGAATTGACTTCTCTAGTTCTTTTGGCCCTTCTCGTTGTTTGATTGCTAGATCTTCTTCTGAGCTCTGGAAGTGGCATAGGAGATTAGTTCATTTGAGTTTTGATCTGCTAGTCAGGTTAAGCTCTATGGACCTCATACGAGGATTGCCCAAGCTTAAGATGGAGAAGGATCTAGTTTGTCATCCCTATCGTCATGGGAAAATGGTTTCTGCTTCTCATTCACCTGTGACTCAGGTGATGACTTCATATTCGGGTGAGCTTTTACATTTGGACAATGTAGGTCCAGCTCGGGTACGCTCAGTCGGTGGGAAGTGGTATGCACTAGTAATTGTTGACGACTTTTCTCGATTCTCGTGGGTTTTCTTTTTGGAGTCTAAGGATGAAACTTTTCAATTTGTTCATGACCTGATTTTGAAGCTGAAAAATGAGAACAATGGTCGGATGCGAGCAATTCGCTCCGACAACGGTTCTGAGTTCAAGAATTCTCAGTTCGTCAGCTTCTGTAGTGATCAGGGTCTGGACCATCAGTTTTCTTCTCCTTACACTCCCCCACAGAACGGCGTTGTGGAACAAAAAAACCGCACGCTAGTCGAGATGGCCAGGACGATGCTCGATGAGCACAGGACTCCTAGGCGTTTTTGGGCTGAAGCCATGAACACGGCTTGCTATCTGGCCAACCGCATCTTTCTTAGAGCTTACCTTGGTAAGACATCATATGAACTGCGGTTTGGCAGACAACCCAAGGTGAGCCACTTGCGAGCGTTTGGCTGCAAGTGCTTTGTGCTCAAGAAGGGAGGGCATTTGGACAAGTTTGAGTCTCGTTGCTGGGATGGTGTTTTTCTTGGTTATGCATTGCATTCTCGAGGCTTCCGTGTTTGGAACCTCGAATCCCAGCTGCTTGTCGAGACTTGTGAGGTTTCATTTGATGAGTCCTTGCCTTCTTTGACTCCTTCTTTTGAGCTGTCTGATGGTGAGCTCGGAGAGTCCATATTCGAGGAAGATGATGACACTCCAGCCGCTAATGAGGGTGGGCCTTCTGCATCCCCCGCAGAGCCCACACCTTCTGAGACTTCGACTGAGGATGAGGGCGGACCTCTGATCACTTCTTCCACTTCGATCGAGCCCCCTCAGTCGAGTCCAGAGGTGCCAGCTGCTGACTCTGGTGAGGTGACTTCAGATCACCAGGGAACCCGAGCAGTTCAGCGTGATCACCCCTCAGAGCTCATCATTGGTGATTTGACTGAGAGAACTTTGCGTTCTTCTGCCTCTCTTGCTGTGTTTGCTGAATCTGCGTTTGTTGCATCTTTTGAGCCCAAAGACGTTTCTCATGCTCTTTCTGATTCTAATTGGATTAATGCTATGCAAGAAGAGCTTGAGAATTTTGTCTGTAATCGGGTTTGGACATTAGTTGAGCCGCCATCAGGATGCAACCCCATAGGCACCAAGTGGGTATTCAAGAACAAACAAGGTGAAGATGGGGTTGTGGTGCGCAACAAGGCTCGACTAGTTGCCCTAGGGTTTTTGCCAGAAGGAAGGTATTGACTTTGAAGAAACCTTTGCTCCTGTTGCCCGTCTTGAGTCCATTCGTATTCTTCTAGCTTTTGCCATTTCGAAGGGTTTTAAGCTTTTTCAAATGGATGTTAAGAGTGCTTTTCTGAACGGGTACATAGAAGAGGAGGTTTATGTTAGGCAACCCCCCGGTTTTGAGAACCCTAAGTTTCCTCGACATGTTTTTAAGTTGCACAAAGCTTTATACGGGTTGAAGCAAGCCCCCAGGGCTTGGTATGACCGGTTGAAGCAATTTTTGTTGGGGAAGGGCTTTGTGATGGGTTATGTAGACAAAACTCTTTTCTTGCTCAGAGATGCTTCAGATTTTTAGTTGCTCAGATTTACGTGGACGATATTATTTTTGGCGGTACTACTAATGATCTTGTGTCCAAGTTCTCTGAGCAGATGCACAGTGAGTTTGAGATGAGCCTCATGGGTGAGCTCAAGTACTTCTTAGGGCTCCAGATCAAGCAGACCAAGGACGGTACCTTCGTCCACCAAGGTAAGTACACTCGCGACATGCTTAAGAAATTTGACTTTGGTGGTGAGTTGAAGCCGCAGATGACCCCGATGGGCACATCTGGGGGTCTGGACAAGGACGAGAGCGGCGTCAAGGTCAATGAAAGGGAGTTTCGAGGGATGATCGGTTCGCTGTTATACTTAACGGCAACAAGACCGGACATACAGTTCGCCGTGGGACTGTGTGCGCGCTTCCAGTCTTCACAACGCGTGTCTCATCGGCAGGCTGTCAAGCGCATCTTCAGGTATCTCACTTATGCGCCTGATCTCGGTCTTTACTATTCAGCATCATCATCTCTTGATTTATCTGGCTTTTCGGATGCCGACTTTGGTGGGTGCCGGTTGGATCGCAAGTCGACTTCCGGTACTTGCCAGTTTCTTGGTTCTTCTCTTGTCTCTTGGTCTTCTCGAAAGCAATCTGGAGTAGCTCTTTCGACCACAGAGGCTGAGTATGTAGCTGCTGCTAGCTGCTGCTCACAGTTGGTTTGGATGATTTCCACTCTACGAGATTTTGGGTTGTTCTTTCCTACCAGGGTTCCATTGTTTTGCGACAGCACTAGTGCTATTAGTGTAGGGAAAAACCCGTGTCTCCATTCAAAAACCAAACATATTGATGTGCGCTTTCACTTCTTGCGGGATCAATATGAGAAAGGTGTCATTGACCTTGTTCATGTTGATACCCATCATCAGTTGGCTGATATTTTCACCAAACCCCTAGATCAGTCTACATTCGAGCGTTTACGAGGGGATTTGGGTGTTGTGTATCCTTTTTAGGATATTTTGCGTCAGTTTTCTTTCTTCTTTACTCTTTTCTTGAGTCTTTCTGTGTGTTCATATCTTGCATATTCACATATCACACTTTTAAGCTTGCTTCTGTTATATGATTGAACTGCTTTACTTATTCTAGCTGGTACATGCTTTTGATTACTTGTCAATGATCATGCTTTGCTTCAGTTCAAATGATATGTCTGATATCTGTCATATGCATGGCTTTTATGCTTTAAAATTGAAAAATAATCACCATTGCTTCTGGTAACTAGCATGCGTAGGCTGAATGTTCTTGCTATCTGTTACATGCCTTGTAGCTAGTTTCTGACTTAGATGCAAATATGCAACTTGGACATCTGTATGCTTTAAACATGGAAATGTGCTATAAAAATGATGAAAATTCGAGAAAAATGAAAATTCCCATGCCTTTTTGTGCATAACTTGAAAAGATCCAGGTGGGTTTGCTTTGTCGCATTACATTTGTTCTGGACTGCATACCATAGCACTTTGGTATGAACTAGGACAGTGTAGTGTATGCCAAGACCAATGTCTTAAGCTTCTGATGGTCCAGATCTAGCCTAGGCTTGACTTGGTCGGTCAGCATAAGGTTTGACATGCAAATAACCCCTGGCAAAAATGAAAAAGGAAAGAGAAAAAGCTTGAAAATTGAAATGATAACAAGTTTGCTGAAGCACTTTGTTTTTGAACAAAGCTTATCTTGGTAGATATCAGTTAGCTTTTGCATCTCATGTTTTACCTTGCTTGTTTTACTGGAAAATGTGGTGATGCTTTTTGTTTGTGAAAACTGAAAAATGCGTGCTAATGACTTTCTTTAGATATCATCTGTTGCACTGATCATGCCATGTGTCTTAGACAGTATCTCTTTTGCTATACTTGTTAGATGCTGTAACTGCAGTCAATCATATTTGAGAAGCATGCTTTCTACACTCCTTATGCACTCCAGTTGAAATCACTGCATCTTTTGAGGGGGAGTTGCATTTCAGGGGGAGTCTGTGTCTCTTTTGAGTGCTTGATGAGTTCACTTGTCAACAAGGGGGAGAAAATTTGGGATCAGAGTTTAAGGGGGAGTTCTTACTCTGTTGATATCCTTGTTGTTCTGAAATCACACTCATTTTGATCTTTTATGTTTTGATTAACCATAATGACCTGCTTCTTGCTTTTGTTCGGCTTTTGGTCATTAGGGTTAAACATTTTACCTTATTTTTCTTCTTCTTTGTTTTCTTGTGTTTTGTTTTCGTGTTTCCACATTTGCTCGCAGGTGCTGAAGAGCTGAAGAAGAGGAGTGTTGACAATGCACTCATCAAGGGGGAGATTGAGGAGCCATGCTGAATAGCGTGGTCCTCATGGCTCCAGAAGTGATGAGTCATTGTCAACGATAGTCAAAGAGGACAGAAGAAGAAGAGATCTGCTTTTTCATGGGCCGCGTGTGACTCAGGTACACGGGCAGCAAGCGACTGTCGGGCAGAGGAGGCTGCGAAGTCGGGCTGGCCCAATCCGAGTACATGGGCCAGAAGCAGTAGAAAACCCACTGGGCTGTTGACCAGGGTTGACTCAGGTACATGGGCGGTGAGTGATTGCCGGGCTGAGAGAGCTGCGGAATCGGGCCGGCCCAATCCGGGTACCTGGTGAAAAGTCGGTGGAGGCTTTGTCAGTTTCGGCGCAAAACTGACAACCGTCGATCTTGTATCCGACTGTCCAGAAGAGAAGCCGTAGTCGCTACGAAAGCTTAGCTTCCGGATAAGTCATCTGTAACTCTAGGCCCACAGTCAGTCAGTCGTGTCTGTAAAAATACCTAAGGGCAGTAGAGTCTTTTCCTTTATTCTTGCGTCTGTAAAAACCCTAAGGGGCAGGTGGAATGTTCCTAGTGTTGGGAGCCTATAAATAGGACCCCAATCCCTAGGGTTTGGACTACCCTTTTGGCTGAAATCTATACTACTCCTTTGGGTCACTTTTTGGTCTCTTGCATTTTCTCTTTCCCTTCCTGTTCATGTGTGCGCCTCCAGGAAATGAGTTGCTGTTCATCTATTTTATTCCCTGCAGTTAGATGATTCTATTCCCTCTGTTTCGTGTGATGCCTTTCATTTATTGGCTTTGAAATCTTCTGTTTGCTCACAACGTTTTTTCTTCCTGGTTGTGAAGGCTTCGTTTTGCTTCTGTTCCTCACGAGAAGAGTACTAGTTCTTGCTGTTGCAAGTAGTACTGCTGTACTGTAGCTACAGTACTCGCTGCCAGCTTTTTACCTTCTATTGCGCAGCTTTTTGATCGAAGTTGACAGACTCTAGCAACTTTTCTGGCTGTTTTCTAGCGAGGCCCCCTCTCTGTTCGAAGCCCCTCAGCTCCGTGAGGCAGGGCTTCGATCCAACACCTTCGAAGGCTTCGCTCAAACTTTGTACTTGTTTTGAGTCCCTGTGTTGCTTGCTTCGAAGTATTTTCTGAACGGACAGCATCGCATACTTCGAGCGACGGTGCGAAGGTACTTCGGCCCTAGCTGTTCGAAGTCCACACTTCGTTAGGTTTCGAAGTTGGCTTCGAAGCTTGTCTTTCTGCTAGGTTTCGTTTTGGTTTCTGTGTGGCGTGTCAGTCTTCGCTTCTCTTTTCGAAGCTTGCTCCTTTCGAAGGTAGAGTGTAGGCTTCGAATTAGTATCTCTGTCGTGTGACAGGCTTCGCTTCTTTGTTCGAAAGGTAGTCTGTCTGTGTGTTGCATTCGAAGTTCTTTGTTCGAAGGTTTAGGTTCGAAGCACTCTATTCGAAGCTTGTGTTCCGAAACCTTGCCTTCGAAGTACATACTTCGAACCAGGCTCCGGCATTGTCATACTTCGTTTCGAAGCATACTTCACTTCTTGCCCCTTCGTATTAGGATAGACCAAAACACCTTCGGCATCTTCGACATGCTTCGCAACTGACCTCCGAAGCAGGCTTCAGTCACCCACCTCCGAAGCAGGCTTCGACCAGCGAAGCAGTCTTCGACAATCATCTCCGAAGCAGACCTCGACGGGTGAAGCAGGCTTCGCCAAGTTCCGAACAGGAGACAAATTTGGACAGTAACTTCTCATTTCACCTTACATATACTTAGATCATTTCATTGGGAAGTTTAGGCCTGTTACACAGTGTTCATCTGCCTAGTTGCACTTCTTTAATAGTTCTCTGTTTAACACCAGTTGCTTCTAGGTTAGATACCCTTAGATTTAGGCCTTCTGTTTATTTTCTGCTGCTTAGTCTTTTGAGGTGCGTTGGGTATTGGGAACAGGACATTGATTCGAAAGAATTTTTAAGGCGCCCATTCACCGCCCCTCTGGTCGCTACTTTCGGTCCTACAGACGGAAGATGCTCTCCGGAGCCGTGGACGGTGAGGGAGACGTCGCAGGGTCCGGCAAACTCCTCCAGGTACACGCCCTGGAATTTGGGCTCGAAGAGGAACCCGAGGAATGTGAGCATCATGCGGAGGTCCCTAACGAAGAGCTCAAAGTGGCGGCAGTAGCTGTGGACTTGGTAGACAGGCATCTACAAAACAGCAAGTTGAAGAAAAGTGAGGGGAGGAACAAAGTTTATAAAGTAGGTTTTCGAGAAATAATTTTCTGCAGCTACTCGCTAGGCGGGTCTGTTTGGCTTCCTACAGTCAAGTCGGCTCTGATACCATCTTGTAGCGCCCCGATTTATCGAAATCGGAACATTATTGAATTTCATAAGAAAAACAATAATACAAGAGGTTCATCATGCGACAAGCGTACATACGACAGTATTAATGGTACGTAGACCATAATTATTACATCAGAGTTGAAATAAAAATAGCAACAAAAGTAAATAGCATGACGAACGTCTTCTTCAGGATTGTTTTCTTGACTGGGTCGCTACTCCAGACCGTCTTCGTAGTAGGCATCCTCTGTGGGGTCCAACGGGTATGAGTACAAAAAGTACTCAACAAGCCACCGCAAATGCAAATAATAATGCAGGATAATAAACAAGGAAGGGTAATGGTTAACAGTGCGGAAAAGTACATTTTTAGTTATTGCATTTAGTGTAGTCAAATTTAATCATGTGGGAAAGTAAACATGAACATCAACAACATCATCTAACTCGAGGAGTATGTTTTACCTCCTAGCACAACAGTCCTTACATGTCAAACCATCATGCACATACATATTCAAAGTAAACTAAGTGTGGGATGGCTCGCAACCCGCCCTTGACCGTGGGCTCGGCTTTTCGAAAAGATTTAAGACTCTGATCAGAGATGTACTACTGTACCCACAAGGCACGCACTCATCCCAAACGAGATGACCCATACCATGGGAACTCGTGCCAAAACCTCAGTATTGGTACAAGCCACCCGCGGGTGCTGCTTGACCCATCTCCAAATGGTGGCCTCGGTTTGGAACACTCCATACCTTAGTTAGGACTTACCCATTATACTTGTGGTTAGTACGGAAGTGTATTGCAACAGATCCCGCAGACCGGTCCTTATAGTGCCCCGGGTACTACCGACCAATGCCCTAGCTTGCACCCGGAACCCACAATGCATACACTCACAACCATAACTCATCACCAACAGAATTCCAAGAATAAGAAGTAACGGGGATCATATAGTAGAACCATTTTACTACGACTCATTTTTATCCTATAGCGATCGTGTCAATACATTGGACACTAGCTAATATCATTAATCATATGGTGACAAGGAGGTTAGGCGAAATAGCATGGCTTGGGTTGCACATCAAGGTCGGGGGATCCTAAATAAATATATTGTAATGGTTTCATTTCACTAATGCATATATTTCATATGTGTTTTAGCGATAGTTTAATAAAACATGGGTTCAATATGCTCAAAAGATTGGTTTGGTGACTTGCCTTGTTCAGCGAAGGGTGAGGGAGGGACTTCCGGGAAATATTCCAGCTCCTCGACGGCGTCGTAGTCTTTCCAATATAAATAAAGTAAAATAAACACAACACCCAATCAAACAATATAACATCACATAATAAGCACATAGGTCTAAGTTGGTTTGATTTAAAATAAATCAAGTTGTTAAGGTTCTGAAGTTCATTTTATAAACAATTTTAAAAGAAATTAAAATGAAGTGTTGTGCTTTGAAAAAAGGTTTTAAAAGTGATTATTCTCATTTTTAAGTTTTCTAATAAATTTAAAATGAAGGGTCCATAGAAAACTTAGTGGTTTGTTCATATTAACAGGAAATAATTAAATATAAGCTTCACTGGAATTTAAATAATTAAATTTATATTTTTACCCTAAGGTTATTTGAATGCTCTTTTAAATAAACATGAAAAAGTCTAAGGTAACATACTGTTTTTATTGAACTAAAGTGTAGAGAATAAAATTATAAAATTTCTGGAGTTGAAATGACAATTTTTAGAGTTCAAACGTGCCAGATATGAATTTTTGAAGTTTAAAAGCATTTCTGGAATTTAAATTAAACCAAAAACATGCGTCGGTCCACGGTGAGCCGAGACCACCGTGCACTTGCGCACTGTGTGCGTGCGCCGGATCAAGATCCACCGTTGGATCGTGATCGGGCGGTCACGGGCGAGGCGGGGGAGTTAAAATGACGTGGACGGCTGAGATTAAAACATTGAACCGGTACGTATCGTGCGGCTCAGATGCGATGCGGGATTTTAAACCTAACGAACGGCTGAGATTATAACGTACCCCTTCGCCGAGATCTAACGGATCGGATTAAATCGCACGGGGGAATTAATCGTCAACAGTTGGATCCCGATCGCACGGTTGCGATCGAATCCGACACGGCGTGTGTCGGGGGGTTAAGTACCCTATTCCCCGACTCCGACGACACGACGGTGAGCGATTCCGGTGACGGCGAGGGCTATCCGGCCTAACTAAAGCCAAATACGCAACGAGGGAACTAAGGGGAACATGAGGGTACCCTTGCGGTGGCGAAAGGTCGACGGAGTGAGGCCGGCGACGAGTGGAGGCGGCGAAGGTGTTTGGGTCCTTAGCGGCGACGGCGATCCGGCGGGGTTCGATGTCGACGGAGGGGTGGCCGAGGTTGGTGTCGTCCTTGCGGTCACGGAGGTGCGGTCGGCATGGATGGAGAGGGACTCCGGCGACATTGAGCGACGGTTGGAGGATGGGCGGCGGTGGTGCGCTAAAACTTGAAGTGAGGGCGTTCTGTGCGTTCTCGCAATGTGTGAGCGTGGGGGCACAATGCGGGTGGCCAGGGGGTTTATATAGGGTCATCGGCGGGGGCAGAGGGGGTGTAATCGACGGTGGACGGGAATAAACGCGTTTAAACGCCGACGAGCTCAGTTTGGATCCGATTCATCGAACCTGGACGTGAATCGGCCTGATTTAATTGGGGGAAACGGTCGCCATGGACCGGGGGTGGTAATGGGGTTGGGGGCAGGGGATCCGAGGCACGTTATTGCGTTGGCCAACGAGGGGGGGATTTGGGGGTGGATCTCGCGGGGAAGACGAATGCGACAGGTGGGGGCCACCAGGCAGTGGGTGCGAGCTCGTGAACGAGAGGGTTGACGGGTGGGGCCAGTGGTGTCGGGCGCGCACGCGAGGGGAGGCGATCGGCGCCGACAGGTGGGGTCGGGCTGTCAGCCAAAGGCGGGCGAGGGTGATGGGCTGGGCCGGCCGGGAGAGAGAGAAGGGGGGAGGGAGGCCCAACACTGTTTCAAAACATTTCTGAATAAAAATAATTCCAGGAAATAGATTAAAATCTTGGGGCTACTTCCAAGGTTGATAAAAAATTATAAAAATTCTCAAAAATATATCTTGGCCTTCGGAGCTTATACAAAAATTTTCAGCTCCTGGTTTGGTCATTAACTCTATGTTGTAGTTCAAAATGGTATAGAAGGGTATTTAAAGGTATTTCAAAATAATAAAGTCCAGGAAATTGAATTAAATAATATTTGTATTTCTTTGAAAATTTGGGGTGTTACAGTACCAGGCACCACCACCTTATTTCTGCAATTTTTGGCCGAAGGGGTACAACCCAGGTCGGCCCCGCATGTTTTACAATTGGTGGGCACATCACTGTGGACCTTGTCGTTCGACCGATCGGATCGGGCTTCGGCACTGCCCTCGGCTGAGTTAGGGGACTCACCTCCACTGGGCTTCGGTGAAGGTGCCTTTAGGATTGGGACTTCGTGAGACCCCACCTTTATGGTGATGGCTTTGGAATCCTCCTCCTTCACCTCTTCGCATCCATCTCCCTTGGCTCCGTCCTGTGCGGGTAGATTCGTAGGTACCACAGTCAACCTGTGGAAGACATCTGCCTCCACCGTGTCTATTTGTCCCTGCCAATTATAATACTTTGAAGGAAAACATGAGGCAATGTTATACTCCGAAGGGTGCTCCTGGGGCGAGGTGTACGGAGCCCACGAGGTCCCTGCCCAGTTGTATGGCAGGAGGCATTGGTGGCTCCAGCGGCTTCGCCCACTGTGGGCCGAACCCATTGCCCGAAGGGCGGTTTGGCCATATTGAAGGTATTTCAGACCATATTAGCAAATGGTCCTGCCAGGCCATAGGTATGTTTAGCCAATATGGCCCAAAGCCTCCCATCGAGGGGTTCGCCAAGAGCGAAGCTAAGTTTGGCCATTGGGGACCGAGCTCGTTGTACGAAGGGTTCGGACATTGGGGGCTGAACTCATTCTATGTAGGGTTCAACCACTGTGGTCCAAAGCCTTTGTGCATAGGGTTCGGCCACTGTGGTCCGAAGCCATCATCCAACTGCCCTAGCCCCTTCGACTGTCTTTTCTTTTTTGCGTGGGGGCCTATTTCCTTGGCTTTTTTCTAATGTTTGTTCAACAGCATCTAATATGTCACCTTTGGTTTCTTGCGAGCCCTAGCCGAAGGAGGTGTGATGACATTTCTTTTCCACACTCCTACATCAGGGTTCTTTGGACCAATTGTGCGTGTGCATGATTCTCCAACAATGACCGCTTTCCCCTTAGTTGACTCAGCCTGCTCTGGCCGAATCAATACTCTCTTCTCGTCGAGGTCGGCGGTATTCACAGGAAAGGGGTCTTTGTCTAGCTTTATCTTTGAACTGGGATCTATTTTTAATCGTCTTTGTTCTATGGCCGATTGAACCTGCCGGCAAAAAACATTGCAGTCGTTAGTATAATGGGAATATGAATCATGCCACTTATAGTAGGGAAGTTTGTTTACCTCGTCGGCGGATGGAATGACTTGGACGTTTGGCAGCCTGAGAAGCTGGCTCTTCAAGAGAAAATCAAATATTTTATCACACTTAGTTATGTCATAAGAGTATTTGACTTCGCTAGGCCGACTCTTCGTGGGAGATGGTCGTAGTTCAGAACATGTGACGGGTTTACTTTTAGTGTTCCAAACCCATTCGGCCGCATACATGTCAGCCGAATCTTCTTCCTCCTCCGATTCTTCCTCATCAGAGTGTTCCATTCTGTGGACTTCAGCCCTAGGTTTGTTAAATGTTTTGATAAGCTTTTTATTTTTGGTTCAACCTTCCTGGACTAGAGCCTGTTGTAAGACTTGGCTAACTTCTAAAAAGTTTTTGTTGTATAGCGTTTCTTTAATCTTAGAACGCAACTTGAAAGCTAGATCCGCCAAATCCCTCTCTGAAATATTCAGACTAAAACATTAGATTCTGGTATCTCTAAAGCGCTTGATGTACTCAAAGACACTCTCGCGTAGAAAAATAGTCATGGAACTTTTGTTCCAATTCAGCCCACATTTGGACAGAGTTCGGCGGGAGCGCCAAAAACCAAGTGAAAGTGGTGCCGGATAGGGAAAGAGAAAATAGTCTAAGCTTTAAAGCGTCCGACCGACTAGCTTCTCCACATTGTGCTAAGAACTAGCTGACATGCTCTAGTGTGGTTTTGCTACCGTCACCATTGAACTTGATGAATTTAGGGACTCTATAGCCACGAGGGTAAGGTATTGCGTCGAAATGGTCAGGGTACGGCTTCTGGCAAACCCTAGCCTGACCCATAGGTATGAAGCCACTCTTCTATGTCATCTTGGCCTACTGCCTGACTTGTCTCTCATGCAGGGGCACGACACGTGGCAGTATGTCAGCGTGTTGGCCGCAGGTGACCTCCTCACGCGCTAGCTCAGGATGTATGACGTGTTCGTGCCTATGTGTTTGAGCAGGAGCATGGGGTGCAGGCCATGTGGCAAAAACTGGTGCGTGCATAGGTGGTGTGAAATGAATAGGGTTAGCTTGGTAATGGCTTGTCTCGGCCGTATATGTTGGGGCTAGAGACATGATGGTCTTGCCAGCATTACCGTCGGTTCTGCTATAGATACGATTCACCGGAGGTACACTAACGATTGGAGTTGGGGGAACGGCCTCGGTAAAGCCGAACCTCCTAAGCGTCGCCTCTACCGGAGAGCTAACTGCCGAATCTATTGAGGCGGCGTCCTGCTTTTCGATAGTAGTTCCATGAACAATCCTTTGTGGGATTGGATTAGTTTGCTCGTTGTTCAATCTCTAAAGAAGATAAAGGAGGAGATACCGGTGTTACCTTAGTCCGAGCGAGGTCGACGATGTTGACGTCATGCTTGATGACGCCCGCGCGCGTCTTGACGTTGCTCCCAAGCATGTGGTCTTGTTGCGCTTTCATTTGTGCCTCGATCTCTGCACGGTCCTCTTTGGGGATATCTTTAAGGGTAGGCATCATGATGTTGCGGTTGTCAATATCTGCACCTCCCAGGGGATCCATAGGTGATGTAGACATAGTAGTTATTGTAGACGTACCATAGCCGATGTAGATGTACTTGTCATGTTGGCGTAGCCCTCCCCAGCGGAGTCATCAAAAAGTGTGTTGACATGGAAACGTGCCCTGCAGTTGGGTAAGTTCGACGATCCAAAAGTGTGTGGATACTTAGGGACAATCCTAAGCGTAACACAACACTAATGTCATGTTTCGACTACCCTTAATAGTGGTAAGGGGGTGGAGTTGCCAGGTAATCAGATCACACAGAAATAATCCAATTAGCTGAAAAGAAATATATTAAATAAAATAAACTAGCCAGCTGAACGGAGCCAGGCTTAGTTCGAAGTGTACCATGCGAAGTATACACTGAAGGGGGCTTTCCATGTCTGATGCGAAGGGTTCACTAAAGATAGTCTTCCGTGTTTGGATTGATCTGGCCGAAGGCAGGCTCCAAACAGATCTCGACACGAAATCACCTCCGAACAGCTAGGTTCGGTGCGTAGTCTCTGACATGACAAAATACTCCAACACAACGCACTGGCATGACTTTGTTCGGTGTAAGGTGTAGGCATGATGAAGCCTGATGTGATGAAGCCTGCTGCGGAGTGCTCTGGTGTGCGGGACATGGTCAGATTGACAGCAGCGTGACAGATCTGGCACGGGTAGTCGAAGCAGGGTTCCCACCGAAGGGTGTTCTGGCAGCCTCCAAAACCATCTTCCTGGCTCCGGACAACCTCCACGAAGGGGCTCCGAGCATGAAAAACTTCAACAGAATAGAGATCAAGTGCCAATTCGGCTTGGAGACTGAATCTGCTAAGTGCTGTAGTAGAGAAATGAACATAGCAATCTATTACGTAGATTAACAGATATTTCACAAGCAAAGCAACAAGGCGATAGCAATCTGTTACGTAGATTAACGCGTACTTCACGAGCAAAGTAATAAGCCTTACCACCATTTCGAAGTGGCCGGTGGAGGGCTTCCAGGCAAACCCACGAAGGTTGTGCAGAAAAGTAAATAAAAGTAAAGTACGGCTCAAAGCTAGGGCTTTGTGGTTAAATTGTGTTGGGTGGTCTAATGAACCAGCCTCACCGCTATATTTATAGGGGCTAGTCTTCTTTATCTCTATGGATAATCTGGTAGGATTCGGCCTAATCAAGTTTAGGGATAAAAACAACTAGAATCAGACTTAAACTCTATCTCTGATAACAGCCTAAAGTGGGCCTTCTGTAGGGCCTGTCGAAGCCTGCTCCTCGGGCCGAAGGTAGCAGGCCATTAAAAGGCCTCCGAAGCCCAATGTTCGATGGGCCTTCGGCCCTGTAAGTCTTTGGCCTAATCCAGGACTTGTGTATTTTTGGCCCAAATTACCAAAATTGATATTTTGACAATCTTAACAATTAATGTCATTTTTTGCTATCAACAAAGTGTTATATGGGACATTGTTCATTCCCGATAAGTGATCCCTAAAAATTGAACACTCAGGCTGAAAAGGAATAGTACGATTGTAACAGCAAGGCAAGAAACATACTGTTCATCTGTCTGAGTCGCAATGAGTTCGATAGGGTCCAGCACCTACAAACTGCACATGAAATTTGGATGACTCTAAAAACTTTTTATGAGGGCACTACTCAGATTAAGGCTCGGCGCCAAAGCACATATAATCAAGAATATCAAATGTTTGTGCAAGGCCTTGGTGAATCTGTAAATGCCATGTTTGCTCGATTTGATGGGATTGTGATCAGCTTGCGCTCCACTACGACTTTAGCTTATTCAGATCTTGATAGAGCTATCAAACTTCTCTATGCTCTTGATCGTAGCATATGGGAGGTGAAGATCTCTAGTATTGAAGAGTCAGCAAGCTACGACACATTGACTTGCGATGAGCTCTTCATTAAGCTTAAGTCTACCAAGATTTCCATGGCATCTCGTTCTAGAATTGGGAACTCTTTGCCACCATCCATGGCACTAGTTTCTAGTTCTAGTAGTGGCACCTAATCTAGAGGTAATTTCTCTGGTGGTTCTAGAGTTTGTGCCTTTTCTGGAGGTTTTGCCTTGTATTCTTTGGTCTCTATCACTAAAGAACAGGTGGACACATTGGATGATGAGGAGCTTACCCTCATAGACAAAACGTTCACCCGATTCTATAATGATAGATGAGAAGGAGAGGAGGGTCTTGAGGATGTTTTGAGTGTGGAGATCTTAATCACATCAAAGCTAATTGCCCAAAACTAAAAATAAAAAATGAAAATGAGCAAAAACACCAGCAAAGGGACAAGAAACCTTTCTTTAAAGGGAAGCATGAAAAGGTGGCTAAAAAGGTAGCCAGATATTTTGTGGCTGCCCTCAGCGACATCGATAGTACATCAAGTGAGGAGCTAAGCTCGGATGAGGAGGAGCCATCCTAGAATGAGGAAAAGAAGGAGAAGAAGACAAAAGACTTCACCGGCCTTTGCTTCATGGCCGACGACATCCATAGCATCAATGAGCTAGACTCATCTGAGGTATGTCTATCTCATGACCATCTCCTTGTTCAAAATGATGAATTATATTATGATGTCATCTCTCAGGATAGATTACTTAAACTAGCTGCTAAAGAACGAAAGGAAATAAAATTCAGGCTAGAATCTATTTCCACTGAACTTGTCATGCTAAAATCTAAGTTTGAAAATGATGAATGTGAGTCTTGTTTTGTTGTAATGAATGAACTTGCTCAGCTGCGTCTGATTCATGCTGAAACTATTGAAAAACTTGAAATTGCTTAGAAGCAGCTTTTGGAGGTGGACTCTAGTCTTATTGTCATCAATGAATGCATGAATTGTCGTTTACTCATTGAAAGCATTAAATTGAGGGATAAGCATGTTGATGAACTTAAGGCTAGATTGGAGAGTACTGAGTGTTCTAAGGATGTGCAGCCGACTTGTTCCACCTGCATCACACTTAAGGATCAACTCAACTTTGCTAGAGAGCAAGTCAAAAAACTCAAGTGTGAGAATGATAACCTTCTTTACATGGTGGATAAATGTACCTAAGGGAAGGGTAAAATGGATTTTCTTTTGGCTAAAACAAAAATGTGTGCTAACAGGGCAGGGTTAGCTCTAGGGTTGGGTTATGAGAGAACCACACAAAACACTCTTGAGCAGAACTGTGTTCACTCCACGTACTACCCTTGAGAAAGAGAGAGCCTAGTTAGACACCACTCAAAAAGTCAAGAATCCTACCCAACCTATAAAGAAAACTATACCACCACCAAAGATAGATCCTAAGCAGAAACCTAGAAAATCTGTGAGATTTCCACCTGAAACCTATGCACCTACTCCCAAGAAAGTGTATCATTGCTCCTATTGTCAGCGAGTAGGTCATTTGGTTGGGTTTTGTTTTCATCGTATCAAGGATGAACGACGTGCTCAGGTGATGAACTTTCAGGACATGTATTACCCATCTTTAGATATGTATAGGTTTGATTATTGCTTTCATTTTGATTTTGAGGCTCCCCATGGTTACATGAGAGACTTTGACCATCGTGGTTTACATCATGCTTCATATGATGTTAGACCACGTGTTAGTGGTTTTGGTCCATGTCGTTTTGGGAGACCTTGTCATTTTGCACGCTCGCACTTTGAAAATAGACCTCGCTTTTATCATTATGAATCATATCCTGCACAATCTTCTGTTTTGCCTGACTCTCGAGTTGTTCAATGCTGGATTCCTAAACAATTTGTTACTAACCGTAGCACTGAGCACTTGAGATCTTCTTGTTCTATGTAGGGAGCTGATAGAGGCCTGTATAACAAATGGATCATGGATTTTGGTTGATCGTGCCACATGACCGGGAAATGATCATTGTTCTCCAGCTTCACCTTGACCAAGCAATGGGAATACATCACCTTGGCGCTTTTATTTGTAAGATTTAAGGAGTTGGGAGAGTTTTTGGAGCTGATTTCTCTGAGTCATTTGGTTCTTCTCATTGCCTTATTGTTGAACAATCTTCTGAGCTCTAGATGTGGCATAGGAGACTAGGGCACAGGAGCTTTGATTTGCTTGCTCGGTTGAGTGACCTAGGTCTGATCCGAGGATTGCCCAAGCTCTAATTTGAGAAGAACCTTGTTTGTGGTCCTTGTCAACTTGGTAAGATGGTTGCCACCTCTCATTCACCCATCAATTTGGTGACGATAGAACAACCCGGAGAGTTTCTTCATATGGACACTATAGGTCATTCTTGGGTTAGTTCTTTAGGTGGTAAATGGAATGTCCTTGTCGTGGTGGAGGACTACTCCCGTTACTATTGGATCTTCTTTCTTGTAAGCAAGAATGAAGTGTTTTCACACTTTCGAAGCTTAGCGTTGAGACTATTAAATGAACTCCCTGGTGCATTGAAAGCAATTAGAAGTGATAACGACACCAAGTTCAAGAATAATTTCTTTGTTGATTTTTTCCTTGAGCATGGCACTAAACATCAATTTTCTGCTCCGCGGGTTCCTCAACAAAATGGAGATGTTGAGAGAAAAACCACACACTTGTGGAGTTGGCTAGGACGATGCTCATCGATAATAGGACTCCTAGGAAATTTTGGGCTGAAGCCATTAGCACTGCTCGTAACATCTCCAATAGGATTTTTTGCGCTCATTTTTTGAATTTGACATCTTATGAACTACATTTTGGAAGGAAGCCCAAGGTTACTCATTTGAGAGTATTTGTATGTTGGTGCTTCAGTTCTAAAACGTGATAATCTTGATAAATTTTAGTCGCGTGCATCTGATGGTATATTTTTGGGCTATTTTTTGCATGGTCATTCATATCGTGTCTTCAATCTTGATACTAACACTATTGTTGAATCATGTGATGTAACCTTTGATGAGGCATCTCCATGTGTTAGTCCCTCTTTTGAACTTGAAAGTAAGCATGATATGAGTGAAACAATCTTTTAGGAAGAAGATCCATCAGATGTTGAAGATAATGAAAATGTACTGCAACATCCTACTACTACATCTCTAGAAACAGACCTTGCATCATCCACTTCAGCAAGAGGGCCTGAAGCATCAACTTCAGCAAGCTTGGATCAAACTCCGGCAAGAGTTTAGGAGGAGATTCTATCGCAAAGAGAAGCACCACTTCGAATTCAGAGAATTCATCGCCCTAAGCAGATCATCGGTGAGCTAAATGAAAGGGTACCTCGATCTCATGCTCACTTTGTTGATTATGCGTTTGTTGCTACTTTTGAGCCTTTAGATGTCAGTCATGCTTTATCTGATGCAAGTTGGATCAACGCTATGCATGAAGAGTTGAAAATTTTTATATAAATCGAGTATGTATTCTTGTTAATCCACCCCCTAACATTCATATCATTGGAACAAAATGGATTTTTATAAACAAACAGGGGGATGATGGGTCTATAGTGAGAAACAAGGCTAGACTTGTGGCTTAGGGTTATACTCAAGTTGAGGGATTGATTTTGGAGAAACCTTTGCTCTGGTAGCTTGACTTGAGGCCATTAAGATTTTGCTTGCTTTTGCATCTTCTCGCGGTTTCAAGCTTTATCAAATGGATGTAAAAAGTGCTTTCCTTAATGGTTTCATAGGAGAAGATGTGTATGTCAAACAACCCCCAACTTTTGAACATCCCAAGTAACCCCATAGAGTCTTTAAACTTCACAAAGCTTTATATGGGGTCAAGCAAGCTGCTATGTCTTGGTACGACCATCTTAGGAACTTCTTGATTGAGCACGGGTACAAAATGGGCTCTATTGATAAAACCTTGTTCACTCTAAAGCATGGCAAAGATTTCTTACTTGTTCAGATATATGTTGATGACATAATTTTTAGTGGTTCATCTCATACTCTTGTGGCCGAGTTTGCTGATTATATGAGCAGGGAATTTGAGATGTCGATGATGGGCGAGCTGACTTTCTTCCTTGGTTTGCAAATCATGCAAAACAAACAAGGAAATTTTGTGCATTAGACAAAGTACACCAAGGACCTGTTAAAACGCTTTGACATGGCTGATGTAAAGACACTTGCCACTCTAATGGCTACATCAGTTGCGCTAGACCCAGATGAAGATGGAGAAGAAGTGGACCAGAAGGAGTTCCAGAGCATGATCGGCTCCCTCCTCTACTTGATGGCTACGAGGCCAGACATACATTTTGCAGTATGTCTGTGCGCTCCTTTCCAAGCTTCTTTAAGGGCTTCACATCATCAAGATGTTAAGCGCATACTAAGGTACCTCAAGCACACTATTGAATTTGGCATTTGGTATTCTGCATCATCTTCATTATGCTTGAAAGGTTTTTTAGATGCTGATTTTGCTGGATGTCGAATTGACCAAAACGTACATCTGGTACTTGCCATTTTCTAGGTTCTTCTCTTGTGTGTTGGTCTTCTCGCAAACAATCTAGTGTTGCGTAGTCTACAACAGAAGCTGAGTATGTAGTTGTGGCTAGTTGTTGCGCACAGATTTTTAGGATGGTTTCTACTTTGCGGGATTTTGGGTTGGATTTTAAGGGTGTTCCACTATTTTGTGATAACACTAGCACAATTATCTTAGCAAACAACCCAATACAGCATTCTAGGACCAAACACATTGATGTGCGTTATCAGTTCTTAAGAGATCACACTGAGAAGGGAGATATTGAATTGTGCTTTGTTGATACCTAGAACCAGCTTGCTGATATTTTTACCAAGCCTCTTATGCTTCACGCTTTGTATTTTTTAGAGGTGAGCTTGGTATTTGTCATCCTTATGGCATCTTGTGAGGGGGATTTGTGTTTCACTTCATAAGCTTCTATCACATGATTAATTGCTTTTAAAAGTACATGATTTATTATGCCTTTGAAGTATTGTCTTTAATACTGTTGATTATACTTTGCTTGAATACATTATTAGTATGACTTTTATTTGTGAAAATTTAAAAATAATCAATGCCTAGTCTAGAAACTAGCATGAATAGGTTGAGTGCATTTGCTATCTTTTTACATACTTGGTAGCTAGGTCCTTTACACTTGGATGCAAACATGCAACTTGATCATTTCAAAAATATTGTGCTGAAAAAAAATGAAAGAAAATAAAAAATGAAAATGATTGATATTCATGTTGTTTTATGCTAAAATTGAAAAGATCTAGGTGGGTTTGCATTGTCGCATTACTTTGTTCTAGACTGCTTACCATAGAACCTTGGTATGAACTAGGACATTGAAGTGTATATCAAGACCAATGCTTTAAGCTTCTCATGGTTTCAACATAGGCTTAGCTTGGTTGGTTAGCATAAAGTTGACATGCAAATAACCCCTATCACTAAAATAAAAAAATAAAAAAATTCATAAAGCTTAAATTAATTGCATATCAAGTTGCTGAAGCTCCTTGTAGTGGGATATGCTTATCTAGTTAGTATTTGTTAGCTTTTGCATCTCATGCCTTTCCATGTCTAGTATGCTAGTCTGAGTAGTGATGCTTTTATTTGCTAAAACCTGAAAAAAGCTTGCTTATGCTGTTACTTGGATAGTATTCACTTGAGTTTGTCATACAGTACTTTTGGACAATATTAAAGGCAAATGCTTGTTTTGTACTGTAATTGGAGTTAATCATGTTCGAGAAGCTTGCATTTACACTTCATCATCACACCTCGTGTTGTTATCTCGATACCTGCATTGCCAAAGGGGGAGAATTCATAGAGCTTGATTCTATTTTTGCTTGCTTGCTTCTGATTTTTCTTGCTGTTTGCCGAGATCTTTTATCAAGTGACATGGTTATTTTTGCTCTTTTCTGAGCTTTTCACGATCACTTGTGTGTTGAACTTGCATTTTATTATGTTTTGTCTTGGAGTTGTCAATGCACTCATCAAGGGGGAGATTGAGAAACCAAGTGAGGCTTGCACTATGGTTTTATCTTGATGATGAGTGATTGACAAGATTGTTTGGCTAATCTGTCTGCTTGTGTGAGTAATGGTATGGGTTGAATGGAGTTGCATGTTTTTGCCAGATGGTCAAGGATGACGGGGGAAGTTGAAGGTGATCTCAAGCATACACATGGAGATGAGGCAAGACATGGACGAACTGTTGATCAAGATAACATGTTGACCAAGTCAGCGAAAGGAAGGCCAAGGCAAGTGATAAGGAGACTCGAGGCATCGAGAGTGGGAGAGACTTTCTAACAGTCGGGTTCGTATACAGGCGACACGTGTTGAAGATCTAGAATGCTTTTTCGGTTTCAGCGGAAAACCGACGTATCGAAAATGTTTTTAAAATTTCAAAGAATAGGAGTTTGTTTTTCTGTTTAGTAGTCTAGATTAAGTGTAATCTTTTAGTATTTTTCTGAATTTTTAATTGTGAAAAAATACTAAAAGAATAGGTTAAATAATGTAATAAATTAGGTGTATATTTCTGTGTATTTTCAAAATTATTAATTCTGAAAATACAAAAGGGCATTTAGGTAAATACATGATAATTAAACCCTAATGGCATTTTGGGAAATAACTTGATAGGCTTGCCTATATAAAGGACCCCATGCCTAGGGGATGAGGTTAAAATTTTTGACCAGAAATTTTATCCAGAAATTTAGAGAGGAATTTTGGGCAGAGAAATCCAATTCTGAAATTTGCTTATTCTCTTCCTGGGTTTATTTCTCCACTGCTGGTACCAAGTGCAGTTCTTGCCGAAATTGTTTTCTTGTCACTGTCGATTTCTCTTGATCTGAGATCTTTCAAATTTTCTGTGTGAGTATATTTTCGGTTTTTTTTGTTCTAGCTTGTGTTCATACTACATCCAATCTTCTTATTCCTGATTTCACTTGCCACTGCACAGAAATTTCCCATCTGAAAAGTTTTCTTTAGCCGGTCCTCTCTCAGCTCTGCACGGGTGACCGTGAAAGCTTCATGGGAAATCTCTTGTGTGAATGCATGGATTTTTCGTCTAGAACTCACATTTGATTTCGTCTAGAACACCACAAAATCTTCACTGATTGGTTTACTTTGGCAAGGTGGAGTTCGTTGGATGTTCTTCTGCATGTAATTTTAATTCTTTGTGCCATTTCATGTGTTTATTCTGCTGGTTCCTAGCTGTTGATCACAGGGCACTGCCGATCACAGCACGCCGCTAGACTAAGTGCGCCGCTAGGCCAGGTCACACCGGTGTTGGTTTTCCTTTCTCCTCATCTACTGCAATTCTATGGATTGATCAGATTTTGTTTACTGCCATGAAAGTAGTATTCATCTTTGTTTATTTCACCGGTGTGTATATATTTTCTTCTGGCTTTTGTTAGCTATTGATTTGTGTTAATTCTTCTCTGCATCTGGTCGTTGTGCATGTCGTCTCGAGTGTATTTGTAATTCTATTTGTAATTCAGCATTATGTTCTTTACTCTTTGCTATTTGTTAATCCTTGTGTATTTGCTAGCTGTGAGTTGAATATTCAACAATTGTTCTAGCACACAGTATATGCAATCAAGTTATGTGTTAGCAGAATATTTTTCTTTGATATACGTGCTAACCATTCAAGGATCCGAACTGAAATATTTTTGTTGTTCTGATTTTTTTGGTATCTCTATCTGAGTGCATTCAACTAGCAGCTTTTCATTTTTATCTCTTGTTCATTGAGAGAAGCTTTGGGTGTTTAGAAAAGGCCATCAAATCAGAAAAATTTATTGAGGCGCATATTCACCCTGCATCTAGTCACCTATTCCGGTCCTACAGTTCTTCCCTTATTTTTGAACCAAGAAATGAAATTGGGATGACCATTTCCCACACCATACTTAAGAAGGACAGTTGATTCCTCAATGTTAGGGTCCCTCGATCCATGCCAAAAAAGTCGATGAAATTCCTCAATGTACGGCTCCACTTCAAAAAGGTTTGTCAGAACATACAGCATAATCAAACGCCACTCTTCCTGTTGCAAGGTCTTATTAGCCGCGTTACTTGGACTTTCTAGTTGGCCTCTGAAGATGCTGAGATTTGATTCTTCTTCTGGAAGATTGTAACAGAAAGGTAGATTATGCACACTAGGAAGATTGTATGCATAATATCTAGTTGTGAAGTTTGGCATCTCCTCTAGAACATATGCCTCAGCTATGGATGCTTCAATTTTGCACTTGTTCTTACATTTATTCTGAAGAATCTTTTGGAATCTCTCAATATAATACACCAACGGCTCTGGACCGGATCTACCATCTGGGTCTCATATAGAAGGTGCAAGATCATATGTTGCATCGGTTTGAAAAACCCAGGCGGAAAGATCTTTTCTAGCTTGCAGAGTACCACGAGCGCTAGTGCCTCCATGTTTGCTACTATGGTGTGAGAGAACTCTTGAGCAAAATGTTGCTGGAAAAAATTGCTCCATGTTTGCAAAGACTTTAACTGAGCACGAACATCAGCCCCGGTCATCTTAGGTGGTGCTGAGTCTCTACAGACACACCTTTTGAAAAATTCTTCCTATCCTCCCTGAATGGATGGTTTCGAGAAAGGAATTGTCAGTGCTTGTCAAATGAGAATATTTGCCACCTTTAGTGAACCAAATGAACTTCAGAGCCGACCAACAAATCAGGCATGCGAACTTGCTATGCACACACTAGCCGCAAAATATCGCATATGCTGGCAGGTCATGTAGAGAGTACATGTTCCAGACATGCATTCTGATGTTTGTCTTTGTACATCGGTCATATGTCCACACACCGTCTTCCCATGCACAGATCAAATCATCCATCAACGGCTCCATATACACACTCATATTTTTCCCCGGGTATTTAGGCACTTGAATTATCAACGACAAGAATATGTTCTATCGTTGAAAGATGATGTTGGGAGGGAGGTTGAGTGGAATAACAAACATTGGCCAATAACTATATGCAGCGGCCGTCATACCATATGGATTGAACCCATCTATTGCTAGAGCAATTCATACATTCCGTGGCTTTAAAGCATTCTCGGGATAGAGCTGATCAAACTTTTTCCATGCTTCTCGATCTGATGGATGACCTAACTTGTCAAGGTTATAACGAATCCTATTTTTATTCCATGTCATCTGTTTGGGAGATTCCTTAGTCATGTATAGCCAATGGATCCTCGGTATGAAGGGAAGATACCAAAGGATCTTCACTGGAATTGAGAACTGTTTCTTCCCACCATCAGCGAAGTCTACCTCAAGATACCTAGAGGATTTTCATTTCACGCAGCAAGTTGCATTTATGTACTCTTTCTTGAATAAGATGCATCTGTTGGTACAAGCATGTATTTTCTCATAGGGCATCTTAAGTGCACGGAGGACTTTCTTCGACTCGTACATGCTCTTTGGATGATTTTGACCTTTTGAGAGGAGGCTACCAACAACCGTCATCATGACATCGAAGCATTCTCGGCTCAAGCTAAACTGGGACATGATGGCCATTAGCCGTGCAATGGCATCCAGTTGAGAAACCCTAGTGTGACCATGAAGAGGTTGCTGTGACACGAACAACATGTCATAAAACGCTTTTGCCGTTGGCTCTAGCACTTCCTCTTCACGTGCTTGATCAAAATGTTCATCTTCAAAGTCATCTAGACTGAATCCAACCCCTCCCTCATCGTCATCCATGCGTTGTCGCAACACCTCGTCTCTAGGACACTGGGACTCACCATGGTACGTCCAACGAGTATAGTTTGGCATAAATCCATATTTGCTGAGGTGTTTACCCATGGACTTCTTTGTTTGCCGGTGCTTGTTCTCGCACCGACTACATAGACACTAGGTCTTGTCACGTACATTCTACCTACCAAATGCTGTCTCTAAGAATACTTCAGTGTTCTTGATCCAATCCATTGTAACCTCGGCCTAGCTAGGGCGACCCATGTACATCCACTCGTGATCATCCATCTTGTACTGAACTAGGAAACAACAACACTCATGCTTAAACGTTAGAGGGATACAAGATGAATCTAAATGTCTAATAGGTAAGGATAGGTCCTAATCCCACCAGAGGATGCGTAGATTGAGCTCATTTTCATGCTCTGTTCCGATCATACCCAAGGTTTCGGCAACACGTCTCGACAACATACCCAAAGGATGTCTGTTTGGAGAACAATGGGGAGGTGCTGCCGAAATACTAGGACAGATCGAAACGAGGCAAGAAAATGAGATCAATCTACGCATCCTCCGGCTATCCAAATGTGGATAGTTCGAAACAGTTACGACCACAAATATGCAAAGACGTGCAAATTCCAAACCGTAACTCTTCCGAACAGGAGACGCATAGGTTACGCGACAATAACTAGAAAATATAAAAAAATTGACAACATCTGATCTATAATGCATAGCAAAGCTAACAAAACCTGCAAAAAACAAGGCACGATGGCCACAAATATCACTGCAAGCTGGCTACAAATAGTACAGCACGATGGCCGACATCCACATACACGCATATTAATCAACACAAGCATAAGTATATAAAGATATATATATATCAATTATAGCATTAAAATTGAACCTAAAATATGTATAAGCATTTATTTATATTAATCTACTTGACATGCATGTAAATAAAATTGCAATATCATTTAAAACATAATTCTAGATTAAATAATAACAAACATTCCTATGATAATTTTAATAAACACTAAACATGACATTTTATTAGATAATAAAAAACATGTCACAAAGCATATTAATCATTCTTGTTCAACAAAAATATTAATCCTATGGTCTAAGGTTACCGGTAGGGGTTTCGATGAGATGAGGACGATAGAGCCGAGAAGAACGGTGATGCCAGTAGGAGAGCGCCGACCAAACTAGGTTTATCTAAGAATCAATGAAATATTAGTTATAAGATGGACTAATTATAAAATGTGAGACACTACACTAAACAAACTAAAATTATAAAATGTCAAACACTAAACTAAACAAACTAAAATGTGAGACACTAACTCTAAGTTCAAATTAATTAATTCTCTTCATGTATACATGCATATAGTTTTTCAAATCCAAATTATGCATATGCATACATATTTGCAGATATTAGTATTTGAAAAAAAAATAATGGGATATACCTTGTAGGGGGTGCCGGTGAGATGGGGCCGACAGGCGGTAGGGCCGACAGGATAGATAGGTTCGTCGTCTTTAGGCACTTCTGGAATAATTGGGATGGCTTGAGAGCGAAGTCTATTTGCAGCTTCTTGTCGCCATCTCGCTACTTCAGCTTGGAGACTGGCCATTTGAGCGGTCATATCACCAAGATTGTCTTCATCTCTTCCGGAAGGATCTTCCGGGTCTTGAGAACTATAAGGATCAGTTCGGAGTGGAACTTGAGGTGGAAGAGGAACTCCGGGTGGTCGAAGTATAGATGGAGTTGGCGGAGGAACTCCGTATGTTCGAGGAATAGGAATCCCTTCTGGAGTTTTAGGTGGAGGAAACGTCGAAGGTCCTCCGACCTCAACTGTGTCTGGAGATATCACTCCGGAGGTCTGAGGGGACCTTCGAACGGGGTTACCAGTGGCGCTCCGCTTAGGAGGCATGGTGTAAGGAGTTGGTAGAGAACGAAGTTTCTTGGACTAGGTTCCCCACGGACGGCGCCAACTGTTGGCGTAAAAGATTACGCTAACAGGTTTCTGAAGATTAGAAACTAACAAACGAAGTGTTTGCGAAGGAAACTATTCCAAGCCTCCGAAAGGATAATAACTTAGAATAGTTCGAAAGTGTGTATTGAATAACTTGTATTCGGTCCCTATTACAGGGTAAAACGGGGGGTATTTATAGGCCCAAACATTAAGGAAAAGACCTTTTTACCCCTCTATTACAACCGACATAGTGGAAACTATTCGGTACCCTTAATAGGGCTAAAATGGTAAAAGACTAATCTAATGAGAAAGAAGATAAGTCTTCCATCTTAGCTGGCAAAGAAGTTCTTGGAAGAGTCTAAGTTCGAAGATGTACTCCGAACTAGAGCCCGTCATCATACTTCGAACTTGACCGGATGCATCTCTGAAATTATATATCAGACATCTTCATCTTAATCATCAGTCTTTATCTTGTTGCTACGATAATCTTGAAGATTGAATTTTTCCCCCAACATTACACTACTACAAATCGCTACTATAGTGGCATTGGAGTTTTCCACTGTAGTGGCGAGCCATTAGATGCCCGCCACTAGAGTTGCTGGTGCTAACAACAGCAATAGCGCCTGCCACTACTATTGGTAAAGTAGTGGTGGTCGGTGCTGACGTCAGCCCGGACCGCCACTATTTTACCAATAGTAGTGGCGGGCGCTGGTGCTGCCCGCCGCTGCTACACTGTCTGTCGCTAAAGTATTGATGACATCACTTGCGACCGCCACTACTATTCTTGCTATAAATGTGCACCTTCTTCTTCCCCGAGCTCTACCGGAGTTCGCATTTAATTTTGTCCGTACAATGGTGACAAAAATCTAGATAAAGAGGGGGAGGCTTTGTTTTCGTTTCTTTTGAAGGATTTCATTCTTGGAGGTAAATCCATGTCGAATCTCACATTTATTTTATATTTGATCATGTATATAATGAGTTATTAGCGCTTTACTAATTTAGGGTTTGTGAATAGAAATTTTCAAATAATCTTCCATTTATAGTGTTACTTTCTCCCAAATGAACAAATATGACCCTCCTCACAATTTTTACGTCGTTTTAATCTCTTTTTTAATTTGATTTATGCTTATAAATCTAGAATTATGTTGTTTGGAGAGAGAAACCAATGTAGTTAATTTATTTAATAATTTTTTCTACTTAATACATAGTTTGAATTAAAGCATTTTTAATTAATGTTGTTATGAGCGATAATAAATCAATATATTTTCAATTTGTAAATTACTAAAATTAACAATAATGAATTTATTAATATTTTTTCAAAAAATATATATGTTTTAGATAGAGCACAGGTGCCTCGAAGCATCTTCGTTAGGAGTTACACAAATAGAAGTGAAGGTTCCAAAAGAAATATTAAATTGTCCAGAGTTTACTCTTGCATTATTTCGATGACTTCCATCGGATGTTCCATCTGCAGTGAACCGACATCACAAGCATGATGCTCTGGTGCATGTAATACTTTTTACTTGGTCAATACAAAGGAAAAATCAATCATGTCTTATATTGACTATTGTTTCATAACACATGCAGTTTGAATTCATGTCGTGACACGTTTAATAAATATGGGTACTTGAACCTGTCATTGATAAGCCAAAGTGCACTGAACCCGGCACTAAACCGGAACGATGACAAGTACTGGACCATGGGTCAGAAAAAATTTCAAAGGAAGATGCTCAATAAAGACCAAGACGCACTTAAGAAGAGTAAAAGGAATTGTGTCGCGTTGTATATTGCGCGGTGCATGTTTCAATGGAAGGACAAAGAAATGATAAGTGGGGCATATAATTTTAAGTAAGTATACCCACTATATCCACTTAATCATGTTTTATCAATTATGAAACTAACATAATCATATATTACTTCTTTCGATAGTGATCATTGGATTGCACTTCTGATATACCCGAAGTACTCAAGGGTTTATGTGCTCGACTCTCTCGACAAACCCAAAAAAGAATATCAAGATATATTAAATGTTATTCAGAGTGCATACAAATATTACGTGGAAAGGTTAGGTGGCCCACATGATTCACAGAGGCCGAAAGATATGCTTATCCGAACCAACTATCTGGTAATATTATATTTTGAAATTTCTTAATTCAATTGATAAAGCCAAACTATATATCGTTCTAACTTTGTCTATTTTGAAGTGTCACAAACAATCTCCTAGTTCGGTGCATTGCGGGTATTATACTTGTGATTTCATGAGCAATAACTTAGGAAAGTTTGCGCGGACAGTATCTGAGGATACTAAATAAGTAAGTTGATGTATTGTGTGTTAATCTAATATAACTTGCAGTGTATGTACTTATATGTTACGTATGCAGGCGTCAGGTCCATCAACCGTTGCCCAGAAGAGCCAACTCTCAGAATCAAAAATGTATGGCATCGTATCAAGGATGTGCCGCTTCATGATGCATGAGGTTCTTCATGAACTTGGAGTATTCTTCAATCCTGAGGGTAAAGTGGCCAAGCATCCAACTCTGTATGATTGGGCCGGAAGAATGAAAAGGCAAGTACAACAAATTGATAAGAATTTTGAAGCTGAGAAGCAAAAAAAGATACGCAAGATATGAGTTGGCCTTCTAAGAAAATATAAACCGCATGAGAATGTATTTGTGAAACAATGGTTAATTTTGAAATTTGATAGATGTAAACTTTTTAAACTTGATGTGTGATGAAATGTAAACTTTGTAAATTGATGAGATGGGTTGTTGTTGTATTGATGTGTTGCTGTTGTCGATGTGCATATGGATGTTTTGTTGCTGTGTATGTGGATGGCTGTGTGAAGCATATAATTTCTGTGTTTTGGTTTGTGGGACTGTCTGAATTAAGGTTTACAACATTCTGTGTAATGGGGTAAACACAGTAGTGGCAGGCGTGATGACATAATCTGCCCACCACTGCTGTTAGCAATAGCAGTGGCGGGCAGATGAGGTCAGCGCGCCCGTTACTGCTGTTGACACAGCGGGCGCACTGACATCATCTACCCGCCACTGCTATGGCTAACAGCAGTGGTGGCTGATGATGTCAGTGTGCCCGCCACTTCTGTTGACACAGCGGTGGCAGGCACTCTGCCCGCCACTGCTAACGAGGGTTAGCAGTGGCGTTAGAGCAGTGGCGGACTGGATGTCCGCCACTACAGAATGTTTTTGCCCGCCGCTACTGTGTCGCTTTGTAGTAGTGTTACTCTCCCTTATGGTTTTCTAGTTAGTTCAACCAAATTCAATTTATTTATTTAAAAATTTATTTTCTCTAATTTATTTAATTTAGAAAATTCGGGGTGTTACAATACTTCAGCAGAATCAGCGGCTATAAGCAGAGCTTGTAAACCTCAACAAGAAAAGGACAATGTGGAAAGGACACAAACTACACAGTAATCCTCAATAAGAAAATAAGAAGAAAAAAATATGTTGGCTACTTGCACAAGAACCTAAGCAACGAAGGAAGAGAACAAATTATGACTCAACTGCAGTAACCCAGAAATAATACCAGAGCTAGGCATCAACGGACATCTTCACCGGGTAAATAAAAAGATTCACGGCAGCGTTGGATTAAAAGCCAACTGAGTGGCGGCGCACAATCCAGAAAAACCAGAGATGGCGGCTGAGGGAGAGGGAGGATAAAGTAGAAATAAACTCTGATTTTGTATTAAGTGAGTTAATCCAATCATAAGTACATGAAGGTTTTATATAGCCCACTAAAAACATGAAAATATATAAATACTCTCAACGGTAATTTTTTCAGATTACAAAAATGTAAAAATATTATTCATATATATTTTTCCCGATGGTATGCTTGCGTGAATTCCACATCTTCACATCAGATACATCGATCTCCACATTTATGGTTGATTGACAGTTTTATGACAAAACTATCAAAGCACTTGTCGCCCTTGCACCGTGTACCTAGATTTGACCACCATGACCTAGCAACACTCTAAGCCTGGCAATTGTCTGTCCGTGTACCTAAGTCACATGATCAACACCACGACACTCACTATCATCCTTGCGCCATGTACCCGGATTGGAACTCTACAATTACGTAGCTCTTCCAGCTCACTGATCGTCCATCATATACCTGTCACACCGATCAATGCTATGGCAAGACCTCCTCCTTCGAAGTCCCCCTTCGAAGTGACTCCTCCGGAGGGCTTTATCATCATCTCTTCCATTGGCAATCACTCATCATCTAAGATGCATGAGACCACGTCTCCACCATAGCTCATCAATCTCCCCCTTGATAAGTGCATTGTCAACACTCCGTTCACATGTAACCAAATGTGGAAACAAAAAAACAAAACAAAATAAAAAATAAAATGTTCAACCTAATAACCAAAAGCCAAAAAAGATCATTAGGCCAAACAGAAAAGAAATCAATAAATATTTCAAAAAAATCTCAAATGAGTGCATTCTCAGAATCATCAACAAGGCAAAAGAGAATAAACTCCTCTTGAAACAAATCTCTTCCCTATGTCCTCAAAATTCTCCCCCTTATTGACAATTGGACTCATCAAATGAGACTAAAAGCACTTGAAGAGACAAAATTTCCACTCCCCCAGAAATGTAGCTTCCCCTCAAAATATGCAATGAATGCAACTGGGGATGCAAGTGGAGTGTAAAAGCAATCTTCTCATATATGATTAATAGCAATTGCAAGATCT
Source organism: Zizania palustris (assembly GCA_019279435.1). Classification (NCBI taxonomy): domain Eukaryota; kingdom Viridiplantae; phylum Streptophyta; class Magnoliopsida; order Poales; family Poaceae; genus Zizania; species Zizania palustris. Next base: position 21,925,478 of record JAAALK010000285.1, on the reverse strand, counting down.
AGCAAGTATAGCAAGGGACATTGTCTATTAAAACTGCATGACAAGCTCAAGTCAATAATATCCAAACAAAATCATGAGCAGGCAATTTTCAAGTTTTGCAAATAACATGGAGCTTCAGCAAACTTGTTGTCCAATTATCCAATTTTCTTTTTCAGGCTTTTTGATTTTTTTTATTTTGTGCCAGGGGTTATTTGCATGTCAACCTTATGCTAACTGACCATGCTAAGCCTAGGTCAAGGAAAAACAATCAGAAGCTTAAAGCGTTAGCCTTGGCATACACTGCAATGTCCCAGTTCAGATCATAGTGCAATGATAAGTAGCGTAGAACAAAATAGTACCACAAAGCAAACCTTCTTGGATCGGATCTTTTCATTCAAGCACAAAAGGCATGCATTTTTAATTTTTTATGATTTTTATCAATTTTTACAAATATTTTTTATGTAAAGCATATAAATGTCTAAGTTGCATGTTTGCATCCAATGAAAAGGACTTAACTACCAGGAATATAAAAGATAGCAAAAGGAATCATCCTACACATGCTAGTTATGATCATGTTTTAAATTTTTAAAGCAAACAAGTTATACTCATGACAAATATCACATATATTCAAAAGAGCTGAAATAACATGATCATAGACAATAATCCAAAAACATATACAAGAAGGTGCATATAAAACCAGTTAATCATATAACAAAAGCTCATGCAAGTATGTGAATGCAATAAAGCATGAAATGGACACACTAAAATGCAAAAGAAAACAATAGAAAGAAAAATCTCAAAAATATCCGACATAAAATGGATAATCAAAACACAAATCCCTTACCTTGATCATTGAATCTCATGGGGTTGAGGTTGGAAAATCATCTGCAAGTTTGTGATCAACATGTCCTTTAGGTCCCGATCCGACAAAATCAAGGGTAAAAAGAACGAGCGAATGGTCTAACACTCGGGTTAACAAAATAACTGAACCAGTGTCGAGCCATCTACTCAAAAGTGGGATAACCAAAAGGAATAAAGAAGTTAGGACCAAAACGTATCTCTCTCTCAAAGCACAATCCATCAAACTGTCTAAAGCAACAACCACGAGGTCCAAATCTGTATTGAGAACGACTTGGAGATTTGCCAGAATGATATCCACCCACCGGAGCATGGGCATGAAAGTTGTCTCCTCTAGCACCACCTACACGAAGCGCCCTAGAATCTCGCCTCTCACAGCGCTGAGGAACACTCTGTCTACTACCCTGCTGGTAGAACAGCTCCTGCCTAACAATAGCCTTTCTAGCCCTATCAACCTGCTTCCTACTAAAGCAAAACTCTTCAAGATGCCCATCTCTATGACAAAACTCACAAGGGCAGGTTAGCTTCTTGGGATGAAGTTGAGGGTTAGACTCTTTGGTTTTGGTGTCCTTTGAAGGATATGTTTGGTATTGGAGGGTCTGGGCAAAGGATCAAGTGACGTGTGTTGGTCTTTGGATTTAGGAATCTAGATGGACTTCTTGGATGGAGCTTTATGTGGAGTATTGATCTTGGATTTCTCTTCCTCAAGGGTAGTGGGAGAGGTAAAAATAATGTCGCCCTCCTCATGACTCTCAACTCTCTCAAAACCCAAACCCAAAGTTAAACCAGCTTTATCGGCGCATATCTTAGTCTTCTCCAAGAATAAATCCATCCTTTCTTTACCTTCAGTGCACTTGTTAACCACAGAAAGAATATATTCATTCTCTATCATGAGATTCTCGACTTACCCTCTAGCAAATATAAGTTTGTCTTGAAAGATAGTGTAGGTGTAACATTCTGGTTGCACATCCTTCGAACTCCCAACACTCTCCAATTTAGCTTCTAACTCCTTAACATGCTTGTCTCTCAATTCAATATTTTTAGTAAGGGACAATTCTGACAAGCATCTAAGGGAGAGGGTCTAAAGTTCTCCACAGCGAGCTTATTCTCTGAACAACATGGGCTAGTTTTTTATATTGTATGTGCTAGTTTATTTTATTAAATATGTAAAAATACAAGAAAATATTAAAACAAATGAAAAATACTAATTTTGATATTATTTTTAACACATGATGTAATATAGATTGCACTTCAATTGGCTACACTGATAGTTAGTGTTATATGCTTTGATTATCCAAAAGAATGGTATGTAGATATATTCTATTTCTGATTTATTTGTTTATGCTACGATATCTATTGGAGTAACTATCAATAAAATAGCTTGGTTTTAATGAGAGGAACTACCTGTGAATTTGGTTTTAGTGGATTTATAAAGTTAAGAGATACTATCACTATATTTATTCATATATTTTTTTAAAAAAATTGTATTGTATTTTAAATTGTGATCATATAAAATTGTAAAATGTTAAATAGGAAGACCCAAGAAAAAATTCATGTCACATTGTTAATTAATTGAAATAGATTAAACAAATGTTATGGACTAGTGGTGCAGCAGATGGTTTGTACTTTAGAATTTAGATTATATACACTATTAGTTAGGTAGCCTCTCTATAATTAAGTTGCTTAGTTTTTATTTTCTTCAACATTAATTAGTTTTATAAAAAATATACATCAACAATTACAATATAATTTTTTATTAAATAAATTAATATATATATATATTTATTTAATAATATAAATATTAATATATTTTATTTAAATTTAGTTGAGGAAAAACTAAAACAGTTACATTATAATTTAAATGTCACTCGAGTCATCTCAATGGAGCCCTCTTAAACAGGTGACGAACATTGTGGCCGCCACATCAGTCTATATCTTAGCTAATAGCTCTATCATGTTATTTCTCTTAAAATACTGGTATATAGGAGAGAAACCACCCCAGATTACCAAACTCCTAATTCTATTAGGATTCTAACAACCAAAGACCTACTAGGATTCTAACAGCCAAAGATCTTCCATAATTTCCCTGGGATTCATTATAGAAATACTCAAACATTATTCCTAATTTACTTAACATCAAACATTGAAACTAGTTAGAATAAACAAATGATCCCGAGGCTTCTTCCTAGATGTACTAGCGACCGAAGCGATAAAGAAAGTAATTAAAGAAGAATAAAACAAATCCAATTGAGATTAGTAGAAGAGGTGGTTGAGGCCATGTCACAAACTCACCCTGGAGGGCGCATTGAGGACGCCGGCACAGAACATCCACTAGGAGAACTAGGCGTACAGGCAGGCGAACGGGAGACCGAGGAAGAGCGGTGTCACAAATGCGATTGTGACTTAACAGGATGCTGGAGTTGCGAGCAGGAGCTGTGAGCAGAGAGCGGGACTTCGTGACCACTCTATTTGGAAGACGAAAAAGGGCGAGAAGCATTCTAGTGAAGGCGTGTGTGTCGGGCGTTTTTAGTGTGGAAAACGTAAAGTCTGTAACTGAAAATGTATTGTGAGAAAACGTTGGCGGGTAGCTGTGCTTGGGTTTTGTCGGACGGGCCACTGTGCATGGGCAGCAAGCAAATCATAACAGAAAAATCTCACTATCGGTTCTGGTTCTTCTCGGGCAATTGTGGTGACGATTCCTCATTCTTCCAGTGATCTTCTCGGTTAGTCCAGCGAGCAATCGTTTCCATTGAGTGAGTTGGTGGTAATCAACTATCCCCATGTCTTCTCTCACTTTCACGTTTGCACGTTTTCGCTGGTAGCAGTGTGGTGCTTGTTATAGCGGTATCAGAGCCGGCTGGTTTGAGAATTGTTTGCAAGATTTCCTTGGTTGGTCGGTAAAATTTTCCCGTATTGAGGTGGGGATCGCTTCAGCTTGATCGACCATAAATCCTCTCAAAGGGTTTGACTAATTCGAGAAGCAAACACCTCATACTGGCGCGCCCTTCACTACAGGTGCGACAAATTTTGTCTGCGCAGAGTGAAATGGAGGAACGGGTGTTGGAGGCAGTGGCCACACTAACAAGTAAAGTGGAAGCACTGTCTGGGCTAGCAACTAAGGTGAATGGGAGAAGGATTGAGTACAAACACTTCTGAAAGCCCTACTGTACTTCAGGTACTTGTTGAAGGAATGGATAGAGAAAGGGGTGGGCAAGAGTTCCAGCAAAGGAGGTGGACTCCGCCAAAAATGGATTTACCTAAATTCAAAGGTATTGATGCTAGAATTTGGATTGATAATTGTCTCACATATTTTGAATTGTATTAAGTGTCAGAGCATTTGAAGGTGTCGATAGTAACGCTAAACATGATTGGAAAGGCAGCACACTGGTACAAGGCCTGGAAACAAATGAAGGGATGATACACATGGGTGGATTTCAGTACTACAGTGTTGGCAAAGTTTGAAGTTGACATACAACATCTCAAGATGAATGAGCTATTAAAGCTAAGACAACAGGCTTCTGTGGATGAGTATAAGAGTCAATTTGATAGCCTTCTGTACCAGATTAGATTGTATGATCCTGCTGCAGCTTGTGAACTCTGGCTGGTGGGACAGTTTGTGCTGGGCTTGAAGGAGGAAATTTGCATGCATGTAGTCATATGTACCTAAGTCACTGAATCAGGCCTATCATTTGGCTCTGGCTAAAGAGGGTTTAACATAATTGAATGAGGTGATGAAAAAATGGACACCCCGACCCAATATTATGGCTAAAGCAGAGAAACCTCGATCGGTTGGGTACAGGAGAAATGCAGAAGGCTCAATAGTTGAGGGAATACAGAAAGATTCATGGTCTCTGTTTCAAGTGTGGGGAAAAATATGCACCAGGACATCAGTGCAATGTTAACCTTGCAGTACAGGCTCATGCCACTGAAGTACTTGATCACCACACAAAGGTTTTCTCGGGTGAAATATTGGATGCTTTAGATACAGGAGAGTTAATGGACAACAATGGTGAGGCCTTTTTGTTAGCTAATGTTGTTGTGTATTTAAATGATTCTAATACCATATAGCTAAAAGTTTTGGTGCAGAGGCATAAATTGTTGTTCCTAATTGACTCTGGAAGTTCTCATAGCTTTGTGAACAACGCCTTATTGCCCAAGTTGAGGTTAGAGACAGAAGAGATGCCAGTTCTGTCAGTTAAGGTGGACAATGGCAATTTATTCAATGTGATTGGAAAATTACCAGATTTGAGTGGTGGGTACAAGGGCATACATTTTATCATAACATGAAGGTGTTGGCATTAGGAAGGTATGATGGAATTATTGCATGGACTGGTTAGAATTGCATAGTCCTATGTGCCTGGATCCACAAAAGAGTTACATTCACATATAAACAACATCTGATCACATTACAAGGAGTGTCAGTTCGACCCACTCAATCAACAATACAACACATCTCAGGCCAAGAATTGCTCAAAGGGGAACGAAGCAATGACATTTGGGCGATGGCAGTGGTCCATGTGCTCTCTACCAGTCCTCAAGAGAAAATTCCTTTGGATATTCAGTCAATTTTGCATCAGTATCAATCTGTATTTCAATCCTCCTCAGAACTACCACCACACTGCAGTTTTGATCTTTCAATTCCATTGATTCCCGGAACTATACCAGTAAATACTCGTCCCTATCGTTATTCTCTAGCTCAGAAGGATGAAATTGAACAACAAATCTATGTAATGCTACAGTGAGGACGAGTAATTCCCAACCATAGCCCCTTTGCTTCTCCTGTACTATTAGTCAAGAAAAAGGATGGAACTTTGTGCCTCTACATTGACTACAGAAAATTGAATTCTATAACTATCAAGAATAAATTTCCTCTACCCATTATTAATGAATTTTGGATGAATTAGGGGGTTCAAAATGGTTCTCCAAGTTGGATTTAAAGAGTGGATATCATCAGATTAGAATGTGTGAAGAAGATGAACAAAAAATAGCATTCAAGACTCACCATGGTCATTTTCAGTTTAGGATAATGCCTTTGGCTTAACCAATGATCTTGCCACCTTTCAATGTTTGATGAATGCTATTTTTGCTAAACAAATGAGGAAGTATGTTTTGGTCTTTATGGATGATATTCTAGTTTACAACAGAACTTTGACTGATCATGCAACTCATTTACAAGAAGTTTTGTCAATCCTTCAGTGCAATCAGTTGACAGCCAAATTAAGTAAGTGCACTTTTGCCCTTTAGAAGTTAGAATACTTAGGACATATTATATCTACAGAAGGTGTGGCCACTGATCCAGCAAAGGTAGAAGTTATGCAGCAGTGGTCGATTGCTCAGTCTATTCCAGACCTTCGTGGATTCCTGGGATTGACAGGTTATTACCGAAAATTTGTTCGCAACTATGGTTTAATTCTTAATAAACCATTGACTACATTACTGAAGAAGACAAACACCTTTTCATGGAAACCTCAGGCTCAGGAGGCATTTGACAACGTAAAATGGGCCATGTGCCACACTCCTGTGTTAGCTCTGCCTAAATTTGATCAACCTTTCTTAGTAGAGACGGTTGCATGTGATATGGGTATTGGTGCCATCTGGTCACAACATGTGCATCCTATTGCTTATTTAATAAGGCATTGAGTGTAAAAAATCAACAATTATCCATTTATGAGAAAGAGTTTTTGGCCATCCTTGTGGCGGTGGATAAGTGGTGATTGTGCTTAGTAAGGGGACCCTTTACTATTCTTACCGATCACAAGGATCTTTGCCATCTGGAAACTCAGGAACTTCAATCAGACATGTAGAGAAAAGCTATGACCAAACTCATTGGCCTCCAATATAAATTTCAATATCGGAAAGGAGTTGATAATGCAGCTATTGATGCCCTATATCAGGTGGATCATCTTTTACAATTGCACTCGGTATCTACCTTACATCCAGTATGGATACAAGAAGTACTAAATTCTTACATAGTATATACTGAAGCTCAATCACTACTGCGAGAATATGCAATTTCAGGAGTCAATGATCAAGGGTATACACTCACTGATGGACTGATACGATTACATGGAAAAATTTGGATCGGCCAAAATTCAGCCTTATAGACCAAGTTAATTACAACTTTTCACTCCTCTGTGTTGGGTGGACATTCAGGAGTCCAAGCCAATTACCAACGTTTACACAAGATATTTACTTGGTCAAGATTGAAGAAAGCTATTCAAGATTTTGTCATGCAATGTGTTGTGTGCCAACAAGCAAAACATGAGTTATGTAAACCACTTGGGTTGTTGCAGCCATTGCATATACCAAAGGGTGCTTGGCAAGATGTGTCAATGGACTTCATTAAAGGACTTCCTCTTTCAGATGGCTATAATTGTGTTCTAGTGGTCGTGGATAGATACTCAAGTTTTCCCAATTTATTCCTCTGAAACATCCATTCACAGCTTCACAGGTTGCTAAAGTGCTTTTAAATCACATCATATCCTTGTATGGTCTCCCCAAATCAATAGTATCAGATCAAGGCAAAATCTTTACAAGTCACTTTTAGCAACGTCTGTTTGAAAGACTTCATGTGACGTTAAATTTATCTTCTGCATATCATTCACAATCAGATGGCCAAACTGAGAGAGTAAATCAGTGTTTGGAGATGTATGTGAGATGCATCACAACTGCTTCACCCCACAAATAGATGCAATGGTTACCTTTGGCCCAGTTTGTTACAATACAAGCTTTCATTCTACGCTTAGATGTTCCCCTTACAAAGTGTTGTATGGGTTAGATCCGGTTTATTCTTTTGTTCCAGATTCTTATACAAATCAAGTACCTTCAGCCTCAGTTCCAAACGACGACCAGTTATTGGCTGATAGGCAATTGTTCTCTGATATGTTGCAACATCATCTGAAAAAGCACAATTCCGGATGAAACAACAAGCAGATTCAAATCGTTCATTCAGATCTTTTCAAGAGGGTGATCATGTGTTACTGAAATTGCAACCTTATGCTCAATCGACTGTAGCCAATAGGCCATACCCAAAGATTTCCATCAAGTACTTTGGTCCATTTGAAGTGTTATCTCAGAATGGTATGGATGCTTACAAGTTAAAGCTGCCAGAGGACAGGTTGATTCATCTAGTCTTCCATGTCTCTAACTTAAACCATTCATACCAGTGCATACTCCAGCTTTTCCATGGAGCTGTTTCCTTCAGCAATCTTGGACAGACGCTTGGTAAAGAAAGGTAACTCTGCCCAGGTTAAAATTTTGGGGCATTGGGGAACATTGCCGGATGCATGCGCCACTTGGGAAGACTACTCAGGTTCTTCGTGTAAGATTTCCTGAAGTTGCAATATGGTGTGATGGAGATTTTACAGGAGGGTGAATGTCACAAATGTGATTGTGACATGACAGGATGCTGGAGCTACGAGCAGGATCTGTGAGCAGCAGCAGGACTTCGTGACCACTCTATTTGGAAGATGGAAAAGGGCGGGAAGCATTATAGTGAAGGCGTGTGTGTGTGTCGAGCATTTTTCAGTGTGGAAAATGTAAAGTCTGTAAATGAATAAACGTACTGTGAGAAAATGTTGGCAGGTACTTGTGCTGCGGTTTTGCCGGACGGGCCACAATGCATGGGAATCAAGAAAATCATAACAGAAAAATCCCCTATCGGTTTTGGTTCTTCTCGGGCGAGTGTGGTGATGATTCCTCGTTCTTTCGGTGATCTTCTCGGTTAGTCCAGCGAGCAATCGTTTCAGTGAGTGAGTTGGCGGTAATCAACTATCCCCCGTCTTCTCTCGCTTTCGCGTTTGCGCGTTTTCATTGGTAGCAGTGCGGTGCCTGTTACAAGTGGGTAGTAGAAAGTGTGGTGGACCACGGCCATGGCGAGGTCCCCCACGGTGGCGGAGGCTGGGGAGGGGAGGAAGGAGGCGAGCCACTCTGCCAAGGCTTCGAGGTCCGGCCGAGGAAGGCATTGGAGACGTAGACGGCGCAGTGGTGCGGGCCAAAGCACCCCGCAATAGCCAGCCGCTACAGTGCAGCCCCACCGGTTAGAGCGTACAGCAGGTGCGGCCCTGTCCCCACCAACCCGACCGACGGTGCCTGGCTAATGCTGCAAACCCCGATAGTCTAGCCGCTTCCCCTGACAACGTATAACAACCCTAATTTTCAAAGGTAAAAATAAATTGAGAGATAAAAAATTTCATAAAAGAATTATTTTTGATTTTTGAATAAGCTGAAAATAACCAAATAAATAAAAACCTGGATAAATAATTCAAATCCTAAGTTGATAAAATTATGTTAGGTTCTTTAGGCCAAGATATATTTTTGAGAATTTTACAAATTTTAGAAACTTTGCAAATAGCTTATAAATTATAAATGATCATCTACAATTATTTCTATTTGAAATGAATTTTAAATAAACTTGGGCCGCATCCCTCCTTTCTTCCCATCCAGGCCGGCCCAGCCCACCTTTCACCCACGCCCTCACTGACAATGTGGAGCCAACCTGTCAGCCTCACTTCCCTCCTCAACGCGAGCACCGAGCCCTCCCCTCTCGCTGCCCCGTGGACTAACCTATCGACGCAGTCTGCTTGCGTCTGTCTCCACCCGCGCACGCTGACAAGTCATCCCCACCCGTCAACTTCTTCTTCCTCGCGTTGCCACCGCCCCAAATATCACGGCTAAAACCCTAGCCCTAGGAATCCTCCTCCACTGTGGACCATTCCTTGAATTGATGCCACCTTTGAATTCCCCGTGATTCCATGAGCGTTTCCCCCTTTAACCCGACACGTTTAACCTTGGGACCACCGGATTGCTAAACATGGAAGACCCCTCGCCGGATTATGGAAACCCATCCCGGACATTCCATGTATACATCTTCCCTATTTACTGCCACACCGAAATCACCGAAGCACCCGCATACAGAACGCACGAACGCTGGTTTTAGTGCCGCTCCTCTGTCTATGCTCCAGCCACCGCTCACTGTCACTAGAGCCCGTCCCTGACGCCGTCGACCGCACCATCATGACCACCATCGCCTCCCCGACACCGGCCACCCCCCTTCCCATCGACAACGGCCAAAGCACACTCCCCGTCGACGACCCAAACTCCTTAACTGCATCCACTCGTCACCAGCCACGTTTTGTCGACCCCGAGCCACCGGTACAATCCTGACCGCCATCTTTTTCTCATTCTGTTTTCATACTTAGATTAGACCATCGGCCATCACCGTTGTCACTAGGCCCGTCGCCACGCACTGCCGTCGCTGGGGAAGACGACCGACACGGGTAACTACCCGTGCCAGGCCGAATTTCCTTGCGGCCATCCGATCATGCCTAGGCTATCAGGATTAAATCCCGCTCGGGTTTGATTTGGCCCGTTCATCCGATCGAAGTGGTATCGGCAAATGTCAGCCATCCATCGCAACTTAAAACCTCGCTCGCTCACTAACTGTTGATCTATACCGGTTCAAAATGTTTTAATCTCAGCCATTGAATTCCATTTAAAACCCCCGCACGTACCGTGGCCATCATATCTCCATCCAACGGCTCTAGTGACTCCAGCTCACGCGCATAGTGCTCTGGTTCACGGTGGACCTTGCTCACCATGGACCAGAGAGTTTTTTAGATTTAAATAAATTCTAGAAATTGTTTTAATCTTTAAAAATCTGTAACTTCTTCAAATTAACTCCAAATTTTACCATTCATGTTTCAGAAAATTTTTCTTTTTATTCTCTACATGTTTATTTAATAAAATTTATATGTTTGTACTGTGCTTTTTCATATGTTTTAATTGTTTATTATTCGTGTTTTGTGTACCAAGAAGATTATGATGTCGTCGAAGAGCCGTAGTATTTCCCCGAGGTTCCCCCTTTCCATTTTTAGACCAAGGCAAGTCACCACCCCATTTTTGAGCATATTGAACCCAATTTTATTTAAATATCGCTAAAATCCATAGGTTATAAATGCATTAGTCTGATTAAAGGCCTTACATTATATTTATTAGATCCATGACCTTGATGTTCAAAACCAAGCCATGCTATAGAGCCTCAACCCCTTGTCACCATTATATTTAGTATTATTACACAGTGTCCAATGTATCAACACAACTGCTATACGCTAAAAATGAGTCGTAGATTAGATACTTGGATTCTATTATATGATCCCTGATATTCTAATAGACATGGAGTTTGGTTAAGTAAGTTAGCATGGTTGGTTCCAGGTGCAAGCGAGGGCATTGGTTAGTCGCACCCGGGGCACTATAAGGACCGGTCTATGGGATCCGTTGCAAAGCACTTCCGTACTAACCACAAGTCTAGTGGGTAAGGCCTAACTAGAGGTATGGATCATTCCAACTTGAGGCACCATTTGGAGGGGGCAAGTGGCATTTGTGGCTGGCTTGTACAGATGAGGCACAAAAGGGGGTGCGACATTGCTCCTATACATTGGCACGCCGGAGAAACCTATAGTGGGTGTTATTGAGTTGGTGCATTCCATGTTAAGGGTTTTTGCAGGGACTTGGTTAGGGTATCATGGTGGTATTCTGGTCGATGCCGGGTTCTTGCCATTGATAAGCGTATAATATTTTCGAAAAGTCGAGCCCACAGTCAAGGGCGGGTTGATTGACATTCCGTAGTTAGTTTACTTTTATGTGTGTTGCATAGTGGAATGGCATGTAAGGACTATTGAGCGAGGGTGGTCTGATTGTACTCCTTGAGTTAGAAGATGTTGCATTGTTCATGATTTACTTTCTATACAAATAACCTTACTACATTAAATGCTTAACCATAAAAATGTACTTTTCTGCACTTTAAGCCACTACCTTCCTTTGTTATTACACTGCATTATTAGTCAAGGAGGTGAGACTGGTGAAGATGTTCATCCAATAGTTTTCTTTTATTAGTTTCTTTTATTTTAACACTTGTGTAATAATGTGGTCTGCGATGCACGGATGATTGACGTATGTACGTTGTCGTGTGATGAACATCTTGTTATTATTATTTTTCTTTGGAAATTCAATAAAGTATGGAATTTTTAAATTTTGGGTGTTACAAGATGGTATCAAAGCGACTTTACTGTAGGAAGCCAAACAGACCTGCCTAACACTTAGTTTTGCAAAATTTATTTCATAAAACCTATGTCATAATTTTTTCCTCTTGTTGACTCTTTTATTTTATTTTTTGTAGATGTCGATCCACCATATCCATAGCTGCTGTTGGGAGTATGATGGATTCATCCGGGAGCTCCAGATGCTGGTGGCCTTTCTCGGGTTCTTTCGTTATGCGACGAAGATCTTGATCAAGTAGAATGGTGAGCTGCAACGCAAGATCATTGAGCCACGGAAGGATATCGCGGAGATGTTGCTCCTCGTCCCAAAGCGGAAGAAGCATATCAGAGAGCCCGCTCCTTGGCCTAAGTGGACCACCATGTCGAGAGTACTTGTGGGCACCTTTAGTTCCAGCATCGCCGCTTCAGGACAAGCCGACGTCTCGAAGCCAATGATTGAGAACTTCGTCGAGCCCAGCCTTCCCCGAGCCACTCATGGATCTGAGAGGACCGAGACTACCTCTGATGGTGAGTAGAACGCCATAGACGCTAGTTCTCATTGATTGTTTTATTTTCTTCATGATTGTGGTGCCATCTATAACAGCTTGTGCTATATATGGAATAAAAATAAGAGATGTTATATGATAAATCATTTTATACCACGGTTACTAAATGAGTTAAGAATATTTTTGATTAAATTTTCTAAAGTACTTTTTATACTTGGGATAATACTACCTTCAGAATGGCCAACAATCAGAACTTCAGTTCTAACAATAATGAAGAGGGTGCTGCCAACGATCTACCAGGAAGTGTTGTACCCAACTGGGGTGCAATAGGACAGTGTCAGACTGGAATACCTGCCACTAATCATCATACCCTAGTAGAGATGATGGCCAATCAGAATCAGTTGATCACAACACTACTAGCACATATGTAGCAGGAACAAGTGCAGATGCAGCAACAATAGGCATAGACGCACTAGCAGCAGACCCAACTAAATCGTCGAACATGGAGTCAATCCCTCGCCAGCACGCCCCTGCACCTGCCCCCGTGCATCAGCTCTTTGAGTTCTTGCGCATGAGGCCTCCCATATTCTCAAGCATGACCAACCCGATGGAGGCGGGTGATTAGTTAAGGACCATTGGGAAGAAGTTGGATCTTCTCCCTTTCTCAGATAGGGAGCGAGTTGTGCTCGCCGCTCACCAGCTACAGGGACTCGCCACAGAATGCTGGGATAATTACCGTGAGTCTCAACTAGAGGGTCACGAGGTTACTTGGGCGGAGTTCACCATCGTCTTCCGAGTTGCCCATGTCCATGCTAGAATTATAGCACTTAAGAAACGAGAGTTCTGTGACTTGCAACAAGGAAGAAAAATTGTCACAGAGTATCTTCATGAGTTCATACGACTGGCCCGGTATGCGCCAGAAGAAGTTCACACTGATGCCAATCATCAAGCCAAGTTCCTAAGGGGACTGAAAGATGAACTCTCCATCTAGCTCATCGCTGCAGATTACGCCGACTTCCAGAAATTGGTGAACAAGTCTATTCTTCAAGAGACCGAACAGGACAAGTTGGATCTCAAGAAGAGAAAGATGATTTCTTTTAGGCATCACTAGGGGAATGCACAGAGACCACACTTCACGCATCCACCTCATGTACCTAACTAACATCATCGCCCCATTTTCAGGCTGCAATACAATGTCCGTGGTTCAAGCATCGGGAATTCTCGGCCTGCTTCACCAGTTCCATCCGCTCCACCAGCACCTGCCTTGAAAGCTGAGGTCTTGAAGGACAAGAATGGCAAGACGGTTGTCTGTTTCAACTGCCACAAAGAAGAACACTACTCTCACCAGTGCCCTCATCCTAGGCGTCCCCAAGGAGCTGCACCAAACTCGGCGGTTCATGCTCGCATCAACCACATCACCACCGAAGAAGCTCAGGAGGCCCTGAAAGTTGTTCTCGGTATGTTCACTTCCAATTTCATACCCACAGTAATATTATTTGACTCCGGAGAAACACATTCTTTTATATCCGAGGATTTTGTGAAAAATAATGTGCTAGAAGTACTTCATTTTCCCAACCCTATGATAATCGCTACCCCGGGCAAACAAACTCTAGCCAATTTATTCAAGCCAAGGATAAGGATAGAGATCCAAGGAATATTATTTTCGTTCGACCCAGTCCTCATAGATTGCAAGGGGGTAGACCTCATGCTAGGTATGGATTGGTTGATGAAGCACAAGGAAATGATAGACTTCGCCAGTAAGTCTGCCAGTATAACCAACGATGAAGGAACCTATGTCACATTCATGATTGATATCCAAAGACCGGAAGGAACATCACTTCATCACGTGGCATTAGAATAAGTTCCTATGGCCCGAGAGTACCCGGACATCCTTCCAGAAGATCTGTTAGGTATGCCACCCAAGAGGGACATTGCGTTCAGGATTGAGCTTGTTCCCGAAACCTCACCCATCTCTAAGAGACCATACCGGATGGCCGCAAATGAGTTAGCTTAAGTAAAGAGTAATATTGAAGAGATTGAACAGAAGGGATACATCGGACCGAGTACCTCACCTCGGGGAGCACCAGTCATATTTTCCATGAAGAAGGACAAGACAAAGAGGATGTGTGTGGATTATAGATCTTTCAATGAAGTGGCCGTCAAGAACAAGTACCCGCTACCTCGGATTGACGATTTGTTTGACCAGCTGAAGGGATCCTATGTTTTATCCAAGATCGATGTCCAATCGGGCTACCATCAATTAAGGATCAGAGAAAAAGATATCCCAAAGACCGCATTCACGTCCCGGTATGGATTATACGAGTATACTGTGGTGTCATTTTGACTCACGAATGTCCCCGCATTCTTCATGAATATGATGAACAATGACTTCATGGATTTTTTTGGACAATTTCATTGTAGTATTCATCGATGATATACTCATATACTCCAAGACACCAGAAGAGCATGAAGCCCATCTTTGTCCGACTTGGGAAAGTTAAGAGAGCAGCAGTTATATGCTAAGTACAGCAAGTGCAAGTTTTGGTCATCAGAGGTGAAGTTTCTGGGGCACGTGATATCCACCAAAGGAATAGAAGTGGATCCAACTACCGTGGAGGCAGTGACAAATTGGTTGCACCCAACGAATGTGTCTGAGATCCAGAGTCTTCTAGGATTAGTTGGATATTATCACAAATTTATCAAGAATTTTTTCAAGATAGCGAAGCCCATGACCAGGTTGTTATAGAAGGAAGTAAAGTTTGAATGGACTCCAGACTGTGAAGAAAGTTTCTAGACCCTCGAGAAGAAGCTTGTATCATCTCTAGTTTTGACTCTACCAGATATACGGAAGGTGTGGGATCGGATTTGGCGACTAGAGGGGGGTGAATAGACGCCTCGACAAATTCTCGCGAATGTGATGGCCTTTTCAAATTACCCCAACGCTCCTCTAGAAATTACATAATCAAAATTGAGACTCTCAGTACACGACTAGAACAGAAATCAACTCAGTTTCAAAATTACTTCTAGATCGAAGATTGATGTGTCGAAATTCACTATCGGAAAATGAATCTTCAAACTAAATCTCCTAGTTCGGCAAATGAATGGACGACAGAATACTATCGATGTTTCTATTGATAGAAAAAATGGCATTAATGGTTAAGATTGTCAAAATACCAATTTTGGCAATTTGGGCTGAAAATGGACGTGTCCCGGGTTGGGCCGAAGCCCTATAGGGCCGAAGGGCCAATAGGCTGCGGGCTTCGGAAGCTTCTAGTCAGACCACCGCCTTTGGCCCGGAGGCCTTCAGAGGCACACTCCGCCGAAGCTTCAGCCCGAGGAGCAGACTTCGGCGGTCTTGGCTGAAGGCCCACTTTGGGCAGAGTTAGAGATTGAGTCTGATTTTTGACTAAGTCTTTCACATGTGATCAAATTGAATTCCACCAGATTAGGCTTAGATATTAGATGTCTAGCCCCTATAAATATAGGGGTGAGGCCAGTTCAGAAGCCCCCCAACAAAAATCAACCATAAAGCCCTAGCTTTGAACCATACTTTACTTTATCTTTATTTTCTGTATTCTTCATGGGTTTTCCTGGAAGCCCTCCGACGGCCACTTCGGAACAGTGGTAAGCCTTGTTACTTCGCTTGTGAACTATCCGTTAATCTACGTAATAGATTGCTATCGCCTTGTTACTTAGCCTGTGAAGTATACGTTAATCTACATAATAGATTGCTATCGCTTAGCAGAATTCGGTCCTCAGGCCGAATTAGTACTTCGAATCTACTCTGTTGGAGGTTTCCACGTTCGGAGCTACTTCGTCAGAGGTGTCCAGAGCTGAGAGATCAGTTTCGGAGGTTGCTAGAGCACCCTTCGACGAGACTGCTGCTTCGACCGCACGCCAACACGCTTTGCCAGCAGACTTTGCCACGACAGGCTTCGCCACGCTTCTACCCCACTCCGTACGATGCCGCGCTCGTGCGTTGCATATAAGTTGTTTCTCTGTATCTCATTGTATCGGAGACTTTACGCCAAACCCCGCTGTTTGAATGTGATTGTCACATCCAAATCGGTTCAGAGTTTATCTCCGGCTAGATCAGTACGAACACCGAAGACACCCTTCGGCAGAACACTCCGCACTAGACACCGAAGGTACTCTTCGGTGACACCCTTCGCACCATCCTTCAAATCAATCAGGCTCCATCCAGTTTCTGACTTGCTATGGTTAATACATTTCTTTCGACTAATTGGATTATTTATGTGTGATCTGATTACCTGGCGACTCCACCCCCTTACCATGGCTAAGGGTAGTCGGAACGCGACGTCGGTGTTGTGTTACGCTTAGGATTGTCCCTAAGTATCCACACACTTTTGGATCATCAAACTTACCCAAGTGTGGGGGCACATTTCTGTGTCAACACACTTTTTGGCGACTCCGCTGGGGAGAAGCTACGCCAAAATGATGGGTACATCAACATCAGCCACCGGTACATCTACAACGACTACTACATCTACACCGCTGATTGACACCGTGGGAGGCACAGATATCGACAACCGCAACGTCCTAACACCTACTCTTGAAGATATTCCCGCAGAAGACTGAGTAGAGATCGAGGGAAAGATGAAGGCGCTCCAAGACATGATGCTTGGGAGCTACGTCAAGACACGCACGAGCTTCATCAAGCGCGACATCGTCGTCGCCGACCTTGCTCGGATCCAGGTAACACCTGTATCGCCTCGTTTATCTTCTTTAGAGATTGAGCAAAAGATAGCCGCATCAGTAGATCAAGCCGTTAGCGCTTCGCTAGCCAACTGTTTAGATTCGGCAGTTAACTCTCAAGTAGAGGCGATGCTTAGAAGGTTTGGCTTTACTGAGGCCGTACCATCAGCCCCTATTGCTAGTATACCTCTGGTAAATCATGTTTACAACATAACTGACGGTAGCACTAGAAAGACCATTGTGTCTTCGGTCTCAACATCCGTGGCCGAGACTAGCCATTATGCTCACGTCCAAACTAGCCCCACGTACCACGCGCCGCTCCCACCTGCGCCGATGCCAGCCTTGCCAACGCTGCACGCAACACTTGCACAGGCGCCTAGTCTCGAGCACGTCGTACATCTATCGCATAAGGAAGAAGCTCATGGCCGACATGCCTATATCCCGCCACATGTCGAGCCCCCTGCACGAGAGGCGTGCACAGGTAGCGGGCCAAGATGACCTTGAGGAGCGAATCCGCTCCCTGTTTATGGAATGTGCCAACTTCGTACCTAGGGGTCAGGCTAGGGTTTACGAGAAACCGTATCCCGATCATTTTGATACAATACCCTACCCTCGCGGCTATAGAGTTCTTGAATTCACTAACTTCGACGGTGAGGGTAACAAAACCACACTAGAGCATGTTAGTCAATTTTTAGCACAGTGTGGAGAAGCTAGCAGGTCAGACGCTCTAAAACTTAGACTATTTTCTCTCTCGCTATCCGGCACTGCTTTCACTTGGTTTTTGGCACTCCCGCCGAACTCCATCCAAACATGGGATAAATTAGAACAAAAATTCCATGACTGCTTTTATACAGGTGAGACAGAACTTAGGCTCTCACACTTGACATCGGTTAGGCAGAAATCTAACGAGGGTGTCTCTGAGTATATCAAACGTTTTAGGGACACTAGAAACCGATGTTTTAGTCTTAATATTTCAGAAAGGGATTTGGCGGATCTAGCTTTTAGTGGATTGCATTCCTTGATTAAAGAGAGACTAGATAACCATAACTTTTTAGAGGTTAGCCAAGTCTTGTAGTAGGCTCTAGTCTAGGAAGGCCGAGCTAAAGATAAAAAGTTTCTTAAGACGTTTAACAAGCCTAGGGCTGAAATCCACGTCATGGAATGCTACGACGAAGAGGAATCAAAAGAAGAGGATTCAACCGACATGTACGCGGCCGAATGGGTTTGGAACGCCAAGAGTAAACCTATCACGTGCTCTGAGTTACGACCATCTCCCACTAAGAGTCGTCCTAGTGAGGTCAAGTACTCATTCGATATAACTGAGTGTGATAAGATATTTGATTTTCTCTTGAAGAACCAGCTTCTCAGATTGCCCAAAGGCCAAGTCATTCCATCTGTCGATGAGTTGAAGAAACATCCATATTGTAAGTGGCATGATTTGCATTCACATAATACTAATGATTGCAATGTTTTCCGACGGTAGGTTCAATCGGCCATAGAAGAAGGACGATTGAAAATAGACCACAACCTAAAGATGAAGCTAGACAAAGAAGAAGATGTTGATTTGGCCAGAAAAGGCTGAGTCGACTAAAGGGAAGGCAGTAATAGTTGGAGAACCACACACACGCACACTCATACCAAAGAACCCCAAAGTGGGAGTGTGGAAGCAAAATGTTAGCATTCCTTCATCTAGGGCTCGCAAGAAGCCGAAGGTAACATATAAGATGTTGTTGAACAAGCACCAAAGAAAGCCAAGGAAACAGGCCCCCACGCCAAAAAACTAAGTCAGCCGAGGGGCCCAAGGCATTCGGAGGATGGCTTCGGACCACAGTGGCCGAGCCCTCCGCAAGGTGGCTTTGGACGACATTGGTCGAGCCCTTCGCATGGCCGCTTCGGACCGTAGTGGCCGAACCCACCGCACCTTGACTCCGGGCCACAGTGGCCTAACACCACGTGTGGTGGCTACGGACCTCAGTGGCTGAACCCCCAGTAAGGTGGCTTCGGACCCCAGTGGCCGAGCCCTCGAAGAGTGAGTTCAGCCCTCAATGGCCAAACCCTGCACCACTCTGGACCCTAGGAGGCTTTGGCCCACACT
This sequence comes from Zizania palustris, assembly GCA_019279435.1. NCBI lineage: Eukaryota > Viridiplantae > Streptophyta > Magnoliopsida > Poales > Poaceae > Zizania > Zizania palustris. The sequence continues at coordinate 21,906,288 of JAAALK010000285.1, read as the reverse complement.
GGCCGAACGTACCTCCGACCTGGCAGGACCCCTCATTGATATGGTCCGAGGCACCATCGACTCTACTGAACCCCCCTCTAGTTAACGGGTTCGGCTCACAGTGGGTGAAGCCACTAGAGCCGCCAATGCCTCTGCCATACAACTAGGCAGGGACTTCGTGGGCTCCACACGTATCACAACCAGAGTACCCTCCGCAGCTTAACGCTATGCCTTGTTTTCCTTCGGAGCATTATGAATGGCAGGGAAAAGCAGACGTAGCGGAGGGAGGTATCATCCATAGGCTGTCCGTGATACCTCCGAATTGGCTCGTGCAGGATGAAGTCGAAGAATATGGGCGCAAAGAGGAAAATGACGGGGATTCCGAAGCCATCACAGTCACAGTAGGGTCTCAGGAAGTACCAATCCCGAAGGCCCCTTCACCGAAATCCAACAGAGGTAAGTACCCTACTCTGGCCGGAGCCCGCCCCGAAGCCTGGTCCGATCGGCCGAATAAGGCCGGTCCAATTGCCGGGGTCCACTGCGAAGACCCCTCGGAATACAAAATGCGCAAGTCCGAGATGGACAGTACCACTTCAGCCGGAGTTAATAGGAACCGAGCAGTGGCACATGACACCAAGCCACAACCATCTTGGGCACCTCCAAGTATGTCCAAATCACAAAAGAAGCGTCTACAATGACTACAGGCACATGAGATGTGCGAGAAGAAGGCCGAGGACAAGTGAGACGCTATTTTTGAAGAAATCTGCCCTCGACCAATGACAAGACATGTATGGAGGATGAAGTCGATCGAGATAACCAACCTGGCTCCTAGCCCAGCGACGATGACAACGACATGCTCGATGATGACTACTCGCCCGTCTCTGAGGGGCTCGTACCCCAGGAGATGGACATCAACGTCGTCACGCTGCCCACCGAGTTTGCCCTTCCATAGGATGAGGCCGAGGTCGCCCAGTTGAAACTTGGCCTGCGCAATGTTGTTTTTGAGAAGCCCGGGGACTTGGCCCGCCATCTGAAGCCTCTCTACGTCAGAGGTCACATTGATGGAAAGTCGATTTACCGGATGCTTGTTGACGGTGGCACCACTGTTAACCTATTGCCTTACTCGCTGTTGAAGAAACTTGGCAGAGATGAGGATGATCTGAAAAAGACCAACTTGATGCTCAATGCCTTCAACAGCGAGAGTTCTGAGGCCAAGGGCATGCTCTCCATGTAGTTGACAGTAGGCAACAAGACATTGCCAACAACATTCTTCATTGTCGATGTATAAGGTAACTACAGCGTGTTGCTAGGGGCGACTGGATTCACACGAACTGCTGGATTCCTTCTACTTTACACTAGTGCCTAATTCAGTGGGACGACGATGAAGTAGAGGTCATACCTGCTGACACTTCAGCCTAAGTGGCATTGGCTGATGTGTCCATCGACGTCGTTCACAACAAAGTATAATGCTTATCTGGTAGAGATCATTCGGATTACGATTTGTCATCATGTCCGGAGGATGTTTTGTACCAGTGTCTGTAATGAAGGCTGGTGTAGCACGACTGTTTTTATATTAGTAGTCATGTCTAGCAAGAGTAATCTGGATTGGCTAAAGTCTCGTGTAGAGCAGTATCGGTCCACTAATGACGGTATTGCCGAAGCCATCAAGGACTTTAGCGAAGTAGAGAAATTAGGACAAGGTTTTGTGTCGGCCGATCCATTAGAAGAAATTGACATAGGCGATGGTAGCATCACGAGGCCGACTTTTGTAAACCAACATTTACAGCCTGATGAAAAGGTAAAGTAATAAAGTTGCTTTGGTCATATATCGATTGTTTCACATGGGAGTATAGCGAGATGCCGGGACTAATCCGCGAGCTCGTGGAACATCGGCTACCTATAAAATCCAGATTTAGGCCTTATAAACAACCTCCTCATCGCTTTAATTCGGCCGTGTATGACCGAGATAAAGAAGAAGTGGAGCGACTGCTCAAAGCTAAATTTATTAGGCTATGCAGGTACGCCGAATGGGTCGCTAACATTATGCGTGTAGAAAAGAAGGGGAGCGGCAAAATACGAGTTTGTCTTGATTTCAAGGATCTAAACAAGGCCACTCTGAAGGACGAGTATCCAATGCGAATAGCCAACATGCTAATCAACGATGCTTCAGGACAAAAGGTACTAAGTTTTCTTGATGGCAATCCTAGTTATAATCAAATCTTTATGGCCGAAGAGGACGTCTACAAGACAACCTTTCGATGCCCCGGTTTTGTTGGTTTATTCGAGTGGGTCGTCATGGCTTTTGGTTTAAAGAATGCTGGCGCTACGTATCAACGTGCTATGAACTTGATCTTTAATGACTTGCTAGGAGTTATGTTAGAAGTTTACATTGATGATGTTGTAGTAAATTCGGACACTATGGAAAACCATTTAGCCGATTTGAAAGTTACTTTTGATAGGATGCGACAGTATGGCTTAAAAATGAATCCACTCAAATGTGGTTTTGGTGTGTCGGCGGGTAAGTTCTTAGGTTTCATGATTCATGAAAGAGGCATAGAGATTGATCCTAAGAGGCTCAAGAAAATTAGAAACGTTGCGGCGCTGACATGTAAGAAAGATGTGCAGAAGTTGCTAGGCAAGATGAATTATTTGCATCGCTTTATATCTAACTTGTCAGGCAAGATTGATGCCTTTGTCCCCATACTCCGGCTAAGGAACGAGGCCGAGTTTACTTAGGGGGCAAGTCAGCAAAGCGCCTTTGAGAAGATCAAGGAGTGCTTGTCATCGCCGCTCGTGGTGAGAGCACCCAAAGTCGGGATTCAATTTTGGTTGTACATCGCTGCTGAAGATAGCATGATCGGGGCCGCGCTAACCCAGGAGGTAGAAGAAAAACAATAGATCATAACGTTCTTGAGCCGCCGCCTACTGGATGTCGAGACCAGGTACGCATTTCTGGAACTTCTATGTTTATCACTTTACTACGCATATACCAAATTACGCCACTATCTTCTCCCTACTACATGTGTTGTCGTTTGCCAAACCGATGTTATAAAGCACATGTTACAAAAGTCGATTCTAAGTGGAAGAATCGGAAAGTGGGCTTACACTTTGATTGAGTATGATTTGCCCGATGAACCCCTAAGAGCTATGAAAGGCCAAATTGTAGTCAACTTTATAGTTGATTACAACATAGATGTCAGTTGGAGCGACAATGTTGCTTTAATTTAGGTAGTACTGTGGAAACTTTACTTTGATGGTTCGGCTTGCAAAGATGGCCACGGTGTTGTAGTGGTTCTCATATCACCCAGTGGGGCGCACTTCGAAACTTCGGCTCGTTTAGAATTTCCCTCTACTAATAACCAAGTTGAATATGAGGCTTTACTGCTAGGGCTTGAATTGTTGGAGTCCATGGGTGTTAAGCATGTTCATGCACATGGTGATTCCCTTTTAGTGGTGCAACAAGTGGCTAAGAGCGCTCAATGTTTTAATGGCTTGCTAAATAGCTACTTGGATAACTGCATGGACATAGTTGCTACTTTTGATGACTTCAAAATTTCTCATGTATCAAGAGAGGCCAATTCAGTTGCAAATGATTTGGCTCAGCAAGCATCTGTCTACCAAGTCAGGAGAGGAAAATTTTCTGTACAAGAAAAGCCAATGTTTGGTCTCACTACCGAAGCCAGTGACTTCGGATAGGCACACCCTCCGGGTCAGACCCCTCCGGCCGTTAGAGATGACCGCGCGCCGAGGTCCAAGGGCCAGAGTACTCCTCCCACCAAAGGGTCTATCACGCCGTGGGGAGCCATGCTGAAGAGCATGGGCCTCATGGCTCCAGATGTGATGAGTCATTGTCAACGATAGTCAAAGAGGTCTGAAAAGAGAAGAACACTGCTATGTCTGGGCCGCGTGTGACTCAGGTACACGGGCAGCGAGCGACTGTCGGGTAGAGGGGCTGCGAAGTCGGGCTGGCCCAATCCGGGTACATGGGCTAGGAGCAACAGAGGATCCACTGGGCTGTTGACCAGGATTGACTCAGGTACACGGGCGGTGAGCGATTGCTGGGCTGAGAGAGCTACGGAGTCGGGCCGTCCCAATCCGGGTACCTGGTGCAAAGTCGGTGGACGCTTTGTCAGTTTCAGCGCAAAACAGACGACCGCTGATCTCGGATCTGACCATTCTGAGGCGAAGCCGTAGCTGCTATGAAAGCTCCACATCAGGACAAGTGATCTTTAAATAAGAGTTTACTATTTTGTCCTTGGGCCCATAGTCAGTCAGTCGAGTCTGTAAAAATATCCTAAGGGCAGTTTGGTCTTTTCCTTTTATTTCAGCGTCTGTAAAAAACCCTAGGTGTATTTCTCTCATTTTTCCCATTTATTGGGCTGCCTATAAATAGGCCCCAATATCCTAGGGTTAGGGTTAACTCATTTTAATGCAAAAATCAGAGTTCCTACTTTCCCCACTGTTCAAACCAGCGCCGCCACTATTCTTTGCAATCCAATCGTGCCTGCGCTTTCATCTCCAAGACTTCGCCACTATCTGTGTAGGCTTCGGAAATCGAGTGTGTTTTCCTTTGCCGAAGGTTGTCTTGGTTTCGTCAGGCTTCGTCACAATAGATTTCGATACTGTGGACTTCGAAACAGGCTTCGAATCTGCAGGCTTCGACACTGCAGGCTTCGACACAGCAGGCTTCGTCAAGTACCTTACTGGAGACAACCTTGAACAGTAACTTCTAAACTCTTCTTACGTGCACTCAGATAAATTGTTGTGATGATTTATTTCTGTGAAGTTTGATCTTCCATGTTTTGAATGCTTTAATTAATCTGCCTATTAGCACTATGTTGGTGTCTTTTCGATTAGGACACCGGTTGTTGTTAGGATAGAACCTTTGAGGCTCTGTTGATCTGTTAACCTATCTTTGACAAGTCTGTCGAGGTGCGTTGGGTGTTGGGAGAAGGCCATTGATTCGAAAGAATTTTTTAGGCTCCCATTCACCCCCCTCTGGTCGCTACTTTCAGTCCTACAAGTGGTATCAGAGTCTGGTTAGGGTTTTTCCATACCTTAACTGGTTCTAAACCCTAGTAGTGATCATGACTTCTCCTGGAAAGGTCCCGTCCTTGGAAGCTTATGGCTATAATTATCGGAAGACTCGCATGCGAGCCTATCTCATGAGCCAAAGCTCGGACATCTGGGACATTTGTATTCACGCTACTTTCACTGTGCTGCCTATTGCTGAGCGCACTACTCCAAATATTGTTGCCCAGCATCAGAACAACAACAAAGCTGTGAATATTTTGTTTTCTGGTTTAGGTCCCACTGAGTTTGAGCGTGTGAGCCATCTCTCCACTACGAGAGAGATCTAGGCTACCCTCCAGGCACACCATGAGGGGACAGCCCAGGTTAAGGCTCAGCTCTATCAGACCTACCCGCGTGATTAAGAGAACTTCACACAAAAGCCGGTGAATCTGTTGAAGCGTTGTTTGGTCGTTTTCAATCGATCATAAACAAGCTTCGGGACAACAAGGCTGAGGGTGTTCAGTTAGTATCAGATCACGAGCAGGCGCTCAAGGTTCTCCATACCTTGGACCCAATGATCTGGGAGATCAAGGTATCCTCTATCATTGAGAGCACATCTTATGAGACCTTGACCATTTCTGAGTTGTTTAGCAAGCTGAAGGCCACCGAGGTTGATACCAAGTTGAGATCAAATCTCACTGGCTCTGGATCAAAGTCTCTGGCCCTTGCTACACCTTCTGTTGATCCCTCTTCTGTGAGATGTGCTCTGTTCTCTTTGATGTCTATCACTGAGGACCAGCTTGAGTCGTTAGGAGATGATGATTTGTGTCTTTTCAACAACCGGGTGCGTCGTGTTTATGACAAGAGAATGTTCAAAAGACACGGCACGAAATTCGGGTGCTCTGAGTGTGGTGACCCAGGACACTTCATCGCCGACTGCCCCAAGCGCAATGGCCAAAAGAAGGGCACCGGTGGTGGCTTCCACGACTCCGGCAAGCACGACAGCTCTTCCTTCAACAAGGGCAAGCCAAAGACTAGATTCTTCAAAAAGGCCCTGAAGGACTACCGGCGTGAGAACAAGAAGCGCGACAAGGCCTTCTTCGCCGAGATGGAGAAGAGCTACTCTAAGCGGTCCACATCTTCTTCCTCTTCATCGAGCTCAAGCGATGAGTAGATCGTCATCAGGAAGGGGAAGGACAAAGACGATCCGGCAGATCTTTGATTCATGGCCTTCGGGGACAGACCGAAGAGCCGCTCACATGAGCGCCGAAGATCCCGCAAGAGCTTCTACTCAATGGCTCTTGGGGATAAGGAAGAGAAGGGCTCCTCCGATGACTCCGACGATGACAACAATGAAAAGGTATCATCTTATGAACGTGAAATCGTTGATTTACTTGAAAGCAATCGACAGGAGTTAAAATATCGGGATAAACTACTTAGAGGGGCAAAGAAGAGGATAGATGAATTAGAGAGTGAGCTTGTCGTGGCCAACGGCAGAATTGAGAGTCTATCTTCTTCCCCTTTCTTGGGTAATAGCACTAAGTGCCCAAAGTGTGAGGTGCTTCTGTGTGACCTGTCGACTCTGAAGTCCAGATACACAGAAAGGGTTGATGAGAGGGACGCTTTGTCCACTGAGCTTGAAAGCGCTCAGCTGGAGCTGAAAGATGCTCAAGCCACTGTCGTCGTGCCCTGTGCTGATTGCCCATCTCATCTAGCTAGTCTAGCTGAGCTGGAAGCCAAGGGCGATGCGCATTTGGGTGATTTGGAGATAGTGAGAACTGCTTGTCTCTTAGACTGGAGTTGATTAAGCTGAAAGCCGAGAAGTCTGTCCAAGTAGATAGAGAGTGTGAGACATGCTTGTCTCAGGTGGAGGTTCTAGCTTCCTTGAGAGAGGAGCTAGCTGATGCTCAAAATGAGAACTTTTACCTCCATTCTATCCTGAGTTGGATCAGTGCCAGAGAGCCATAGCTCGGCATGATGATCCAGCAGTTTAAGAGGCAAGATGGGTTTGGGGTAGGCTACACCTACACCAAGGCTGACTTTGAGAGTGCTATTAGCTGGGCAGTAGAGTGGAGTAAAATGACTCCTGAGCAGAGATATCCCAAGACTCACTCCACTAAGTCATTCCAAGCTAGTCATCCCAAGGATGGAGTGATCCAAGAACAGCCCAAAGCTCCACCCAAGAAGACCATCTGGGTTCCAAAGCCCAAACACCTCCACACTTCTCTTGACTCTCTTCCTAGACCCTCTCAACCCAAGAAGACTACACCAAACACCACTAAGCCCAAGAACCCCAAGCCTCAACCACATCCCAAGAAGCCCACCTATCATTGTGAGTATTGTCAGAGAGACGGGCATCTTGCGGAGTTTTGCTTCAGGAGGAAGTGGGTTGAGAGAGTAGAGAGAGCTCGTGGTGATCAGGAGCAGTTCTACCAACAGGGTGGTAGACTGAGAGTTCCTCGACGCGGGGAGAGGCTGGAGGCCAGGCCGCGTCGTGTAGGTGGTGGTAGAGGAGACGGCTTTCATGCCCGTGCTCCAGATTGTGGTGTTCGTTCCGGTAGAGCACCAGGCCATTTTGGCTACGGTCCTGGACCTCGTGGCCGAGGCTTTAGGAAGAACCAAGGACCGCGCTTTGAGCGGCGCTTTGGTCCGAACTCTCACGATGGTTTCTGCTTTCCGTCTTTTGAGCAGATGGCTCGACACTGGTTTAGTTCTTTTGCTAAACCTGGTGCCGGACCATTTGCTCCCTCTTACAACCACTGCTTGTGCAGGATCGGGGACTGGAGGACGTTTGGATCATGGACTCAGGATGCTCTCGCCACATGACGGGACATCGCAGATGGTTCTCCAGTCTCACTCCCCTGAGCTCAAAAGAGTACATCACATTCGGGAACAGTGGTCAAGGGAAGGTAAACAGTATTGGCTCAATTCGTATCTTTGACAATTTCTCTTTAAAGAACATTGCTTTGGTTGGACATTTGAACTTCAATTTGATTTCTGTTTCGCAACTTCTTGAGGATGGGTTGGAGGTTCATTTTAAGAAGGGCAATTCTTCTGTGTTTGATTCTATAGGGTCTTTGATTTGCCAGATCTTACAGTTTGGTAAGGTTTTTCGGATTGACTTCTCTTGTTCTTTTGGCCCTTCTCGCTGTTTGATTACTGGATCCTCCTCTGAGCTCTAGAAGTGGCATAGGAGGTTAGGTCATTTGAGTTTTGATCTGCTAGTCAGGTTGAGCTCTATGGACCTCATCCGAGGATTGCCCAAGCTTAAGATGGAGAAGGATCTAGTTTGACATCCCTATCGTCATGGGAAAATGGTTGCCGCTTCTCACTCACCTGTGACTCAGGTGATGACTTCGTATCCGGGTGAACTGTTACACATGGACACTGTTGGTCCAGCTCGGGTACGCTCAGTCGGTGGGAAGTGGTACGCGCTTGTCATTGCTGATGACTTTTCTCGATTCTCGTGGGTTTTCTTCTTGGAGTCTAAGGATGCGACTTTTCTTTTTGTTCATGACCTGATTTTGAAGTAGAAGAATGAGAACAATGGTCGGATGCGAGCAATTCGCTCCGACAACGGCTCTGAGTTCAAGAACTCTCAGTTCGTCAGCTTCTACAGTGATCAGGGTCTTGATCATCATTTTTCTGCTCCTTACACTCCCCCACAGAATGGCGTTGTGGAATGAAAGAACCGCACGCTAGTCGAGATGGCCAGGACGATGCTTGATGAGCACAGGACTCCTAGGCGTTTTTGGGCTGAAGCCATGAACACGGCTTGCTATCTGGCCAACCGTATTTTTCTTCGACCTTACTTAGGTAAGACTTCATATGAGTTGCGGTTTGGCAGACATCTCAAGGTGAGCCACTTGCGAGCGTTTGGCTGCAAGTGCTTTGTGCTCAAAAAAGGAGGGCATTTGGACAAGTTTGAGTCTCGTTGCTGGGACGAAGTTTTTCTTGTCTACGCTTTACATTCTCGAGGCTTTCGTATTTGGAATCTCGACTCCCAGCAGCTTGTCGAGACTTGTGAGGTTTCTTTTGATGAGTCCTTGCCTTCTTTGACTCCTTCTTTTGAGATTTCTGGAGATGGTGAGCTCGGAGAGTCCATCTGTTGATGAGGGTGGGCCTTCTGCACTGCCTACAGAATCCGCACCTTCTGAGACTTCGACTGAGGACGAGGACAGACCTTTGATCACTTCTCCCACTTCGATCGAGCCCCCTCAGTCGAGTCCAGAGGTGCCAACTGCTGACTCTGGTGAGGTGACTTCAGATCACCAGGGATCCCGAGCAGTTCAGCGTGATCACCCCTCAGAGCTCATCATCGGTGATTTGTCTGCAAGGACTTTGCGTTCATCTGTTGACTCTCTTGCTGTGTTTGCTGAATCTGCTTTTGTTGCATCTTTTGAGCCCAGAGACGTTTCTCATGCTCTTTCTGATTCGAATTGGATTAATGCCATGCAAGAAGAGCTTGAGAATTTTGTTCGCAATCGGGTTTGGACACTGGTTGAGCTGCCACCCGGATGCAACCCCATAGGCACCAAGTGGGTGTTCAAGAACAAGCAAGGTGAAGATGGGGTTGTGGTGCGCAACAAAGCTCGATTAGTTGCCCAGGGTTTTTGCCAGAAGGAGGGTATTGATTTTGAAGAAACTTTCGCCCCTATTGCCCGTCTTGAGTCCATTCGCATTCTCTTAGCTTTTGCCACTTCAAAGGGTTTTAAGCTTTTTCAAATGGATGTCAAGAGTGCTTTTCTGAACGGGTACATAGAGGAGGAGGTTTATGTTAGGGAGCCCCCCGGTTTTGAGAACCCCAAGTTTCCTAGACATGTTTTTAAATTGCAAAAAGCTTTATATGGGTTGAAGCAAGCCCCCAAGGCTTGGTATGACCGGTTGAAGCAGTTTTTGTTGGGGAAGGGCTTTGTGATGGGTTCTATGGATAAAACTCTCTTCTTGCTCAGAGATGCTTCAGATTTCTTAGTCGCTCAGATTTACGTGGATGATATTATCTTTGGCGGTACTACTAATGCTCTTGTGTCCAAGTTTTCTGAGAAAATGCACAGTGAGTTTGAGATGAGCCTCATGGGTGAGCTCAAGTACTTCCTGGGGCTCCAGATCAAGCAGACCAAGGACGACACCTTCATCCACCAGGGTAAGTACACTCGTGACATGTTGAAGAAGTTCGACTTTGGTGGAGAGTTGAAGCCTCAGATGACCCCAATGGGCACATCTGGAGGCTTGGACAAGGACGAGAGCGACGTCAAGGTCAACGAGAGAGAGTTTCGAGGGATGATTGGTTCGCTGCTGTACTTGACGGCGATGAGGCCAGACATACAGTTCGCATTGGGACTGTGTGCGCGCTTCCAGTCTTCACCATGCGCGTCTCATCGGCAGGCTGTCAAGTGCATCTTCAGGTATCTTACCTATGCGCCCGATCTTGGTCTTTACTATTCAGCATCATCATCTCTTGATTTATCTGGCTTTTCAGACGCTGACTTTGGTTGGTGCCGGTTGGATCGCAAGTCGACTTCCGATACTTGCCAGTTTCTTGGATCGTCTCTTGTTTCTTGGTCTTCTCGAAAGCAATCTGGAGTTGCTCTTTCGACCACTGAGGCAAAGTATGTAGTTGCTGCTAGCTGCTGCTCACAGTTAGTTTGGATGATTTCCACATTGCGAGATTTTGGGTTGTTCTTTCCTACTAGAGTTCCTTTGTTTTGTGACAGCACCAGTTCAATTAGTGTAGGGAAAAACCCTTGTCTCCATTCAAAAACCAAACACATTGATGTGCGCTTTCATTTTCTTCGGGATCAATATGAGAAATGTGTCATTGACCTTGTTCATGTTGATACCCATCATCAGTTAGCTGACATTTTCACCAAACCCCTAGATCAGTCTACCTTTGAGCGTTTACGAGGGGATTTGGGTGTTGTATATCCTTTCTAGGATATTTTGCGTCAGCTTTCTTTCTTCTTTACTCTTTTCTTGAGTCTTTTTGTGTGTGTTCATATCATACATACTCACATATCACACTTTTGAGCTTGCTTCTGTTATATGATTGATCTGCTTTACTTTTTCTAGCTGGTACATGCTTTTGATTACTTGTCTTTGATCATGCTTTGGTTCAGTTCACTTGATATGTCTGATATCTGTCATATGCATGGCTTTTATGCTTTAAACTTGAAAAATGATCACCATTATTGCTTCTGGTAACTAGCATGTGTAGGCTGAGTGCTTTTGCTATCTATTACATGCCTTGTAGCTAGTTCCTCACATAGATGCAGATATGCAACTTGGACATCTTTATGCTTTAACATGGAAAATATGCTATAAAATGATAAAAATCAAAAATGAATGAAAATTCCATGCCTTTTTTCCTTGAGTTGAAAAGATCCAAGTGGGTTTGCTTTGTCGCATTGCATTGTTCTGGACTGCTTACCATAGCACTTTGGGATGAACTAGGACAGTGTAGTGTATGCCAAGACCAATGTCTTAAGCTTCTGATGGTCTAGTTCTGGCCTAGGCTTGACTTGGTCGGTTAGCATAAGGTTTGACATGCAAATAACCCTTGGCAAAAATGAAAAAGGAAAATGAAAAAGCCTGAACATTAAAAAGATAACAAGTTTGCTGAAGCACTTTGTTTTGGACAATGCTTATCTTGGTAGATATCAGTTAGCTTCTGCATCTCATGCTTTACCTTGCTTGTCAACCGGAAAATGTGGTGATGCTTTTGTTTACAAAAATTGAAAAATGTGTGCTAATGACTTTCTTTAGATATTATCTGTTGCACTGATCATTCCATGTGTCTTAGATAGTATGTCTTTTGCTATACTTATTAGATGTTGTAATTGCAGTCAATCATATCTGAGAAGCATGCTTTCTACACTCCACCTGCACCCTAGTTGCATTCATTGCATATTTTGAGGGGGAGTTGCATTTCAGGGGGAGTTTGTGTCTCTTTAGAGTGCATTTAGTCTCGCTTGATGAGTCCACTTGTCAACAATGGGGAGAAATTTTGGGAGAAGAGTTTAAGGGGGAGTTTTGGCTTTCTCTGGGATTTGTTTCAGGGGGAGTTTTTGTCCCATTTGTCCTTACTCTTTTGATATCCTTGTTGATGATTCTGAGATTGCACTCATTTTGAGCTTTTACCTTTGGTTAACCATAATGATCGCGTCTTGCTTTTGTTTGGCTTTTGGTCATTAGGGTTAAACTTTTACTTTATTTTCTTCTTCTCTATTTTCTTGTGTTTTGTTTTCGTGTTTCCACTGTTGCTTGCAGGTACTGAAAGCTGAAAAAGAGATGAGTTGACAATGCACTCATCAAGGGGGAGATTGAGGAGCCATGCTGAAGAGCGTGGGCCTCATGGCTCTAGATGTGATGAGTCATTGTCAACGATAGTCAACGAGGACTGAAAAGAGAAGCACACAGCTGTGTCTGGGCCGCGTGTGACTCAGGTACACGGGCAGCGAGCGACTGCCGGGCAGAGGGGCTGCGAAGTCGGGCTGGCCCAATCCGGGTACATTGGCTAGGAGCAGTAGAGGATCCACTGGGCTATTGACCAGGATTGGCTCAGGTACACGGGCGGCGAGCGATTGCCGGGCTGAGAGAGCTGCGGAGTCGGGCCGGCCCAATCCGGGTACCTGGTGAAGAGTCGGTGGACGCTTTGTCAGTTTCAGCGCAAAACTGACGACCGCTGATCTCGGATCTAACCATTCTGAGGCAAAGCCGTAGCTGCTGTGAAAGCTCCGCATCAGGACAAGTCATCTGTAAATAGGAGTTTACTATTTTGTCCTTGGGCCCACAGTCAGTCAGTCGAGTCTGTAAAATATCCTAAGGGCAGTTTGGTCTTTTCCTTTTATTTCAGCGTCTGTAAAAAACCCTAGTGGTATTTCTGCATTTTTCCCATTTATTGGGCTGCCTATAAATAGGCCCTAATATCCTAGGGTTAGGGTTAACTCATTTTAATGCAAAAATCAGAGTTCCTACTTTCCCCACTTTTCAAACCAGCACCGCCACTGCTCTTTGCAATCCAAACATGCCTGCACTTTCATCTCCAAGACTTCACCACTATCTGTGTAGGCTTCGGAAATCGAGTGTGTTTTCCATTGCCGAAGGTTGTCTTGGTTTCGTCAGGCTTCGTCACAATAGATTTCGATACTGTGGACTTCGAAGCAGGCTTTGAATCTGCAGGCTTCGACACTGCAGGCTTCGACACAGCAGGCTTCGTCAAGTACCTTACTGGAGACAACCTTGAACAGTAACTTCTAAACTCTTCTTATGTGCACTCAGATAAATTGCTGTGATGATTTATTTCTGTGAAGTTTGATCTACCATGTTTTGAATGCTTTAATTAATCTGCCTATTAGCACTGTGTTGGTGTCTTTTCGATTAGGACACCGGTTGTTGTTAGGCTACATTCTTTGAGGCTCTGTTGATCTGTTAACCTATCTTTGATAAGTCTATCGAGGTGTGTTGGGTGTTGGGAGCAGGCCATTGATTCGAAAGAATTTTTAGGGGCCCATTCACCCCCCTCTGGTCGCTACTTTCGGTCCTACACGCCGGAGCCCGTGAGCCGAAGTCCTCGGGACAATGAGGGTTTTCGGGATCCTAGACCCTCTGGTAGGAGACTTCGCCTGAACAGCTTCACGCAACCAGTCAAAGCAGGATACGGCAGAAGCCAAAAGGGCTCGGGGATCACGCTTAAGACATTTTTCTAGGGAGCGAGCTAGTAAAACCCTCAGAAGTCCACAAGGGTGATTGGAGAACTCCAATCGTCTAGTATTTGAGAGACCCTAGCCAAAGGGTTGATCGGAAAGTTCGGCGGTAGGCATTTAACTTTGTATTGCTAGATGATATACTATATCGTCGAACTATTGATGGAGTGTTGTTGAAATGTTTAGACAATGAATGATCCTAGGTGGCTACGGGAGAAGTCCATGAAGGACTTTGTGGCACTCATCAGTCGGCCCAGAAAATGAGTTCGATGCTCAAAAGAGCGGGTTTTTACTGGCCGAATATGACTGATGATTGCTTCAAGTACTATAGAGGATGTGAAGCATGTCAGAAGTTCGACAATATCCAGTTAGCTCTTGCTTCATTTTTTAATCCTATTGTCAAGCCATGGCTATTATGAGGTTGGGGTTTAGACTTCATCGGCTAAATTCACCCTCCTTCTTCAAAGGGGCATCGGTTTGTATTGATGGCAACATATTACTTCACCAAGTGGACTGAGGCCGTGCCTCTCAAGAACATGACTCACAATGAGGTACTTGACTTTATCTTGAAGCATATCATACATATATTCGGCATTCCTCAAACTCTCACTACAGATCAAGGTAGTTCATTTGTTTCTAAAGAAGTGAGAGACTTTACCGAATATTATGGTATTAAGCTGATAAACTCTTCACCATACTATGCTCAGGCCAATGGTTAGGCCGAGTCTAGTAAGAAAACTGTGATTAAGCTCAGTAAGAAGAAAATTGAAGAGTTCCCTAAAGGTGGCATGAAGTGCTCTCCGAGGCGCTATGGGCTTGTAGAATTGCAAAGCACGGTGCTACCAAAGTTAGTCCATACGAGTTGGTATATGGACAAGAAGTCGTTCTACCTGTAGAAGTAGATCTTGGCTCTTTAAGAGTGTTATAGCAAGATGGCTTGTCGGTCGACGAGTTTTAGACTCTTTTGAAAGACAATCTAGAAGAAGTGACCGATAAGAGATTGAGGGCATTAGAATCTATAGAAATAGACATGAGGAGAGTAGCTAAAGCCTACAATAAGAAGGTTAAACCAAAATCGTTTCAAGTAGGTGACTTGGTTTGGAAGACGATTTTACCCTTAGGCACTAAGAGTCCTGAATTTGGTAAATGATCGCCTAGTTGGGAAGGCCCTTTGAAAATAGTCGAAATCGCTTCTGGCAATGCATATGTGTTAGAATCTCTGCAAGGAGAGCGGTTTCGAAGAGTTTTGAATGGTAGATACTTGAAAAGGTATTTCCCAAGTGTGTCGCAAACGGCTTGAAAGATGTCAAAAGGCCGATATGGAAGGTATTGTCTTTAGCCCATTATGCTTTTAGTTCACTTAGTTCACTAAAAGGCAAGGGGGCATGTGTTGATAGCAAAAAATGGCATTAATGGTTAAGATTGTCAAAATACCAAATTTGGCAATTTGCGCCAAAAATGCACGTGTCCCGGGTTGGGCCAAAGCCATACAGGGCCGAAGGTCCAATAGGCTACGGGCTTCAGAATCTTTCAGTCAGCCCACCGCCTTCGGCCCGGAGGCCTTCGGAGGCCCACTCCGCCGAAGCTTTGGCCCGAGGAGCAGACTTCGGCGGGCTTGGCCGAAGGCCCACTTCGACCAGAGTTAGAGATTGAGTCCGATTTTTGACTGAGTCTTTTACGCGTGATCAAACCGAATTCCACCAGATTAGGCTTAGAGATTAGAAGTCTAGCCCCTATAAATATAGGGGTGAGGCCGTTTCAGAAGCCCCCCCAACAAAAATCAACCACAAAGCCCTAGCTTTGAACCGTACTTTACTTTATCTTTATTTTCTGTATTCTTTGTGGGTTTGCCTGGAAGCCCTCCGACGGCCACTTCGGAACAGTGGAAAGCCTTGTTACTTTGCTTGTGAAGTATCCATTAATCTACATAATAGATTGCTATTGCCTTGTTACTTCACTTGTGAAGTATGTGTTAATCTACGTAATAGATTGCTATTGCCTTGTTACTTCGCCTGTGAAGTATCCGCTAATTTGCATAACAAATTGTTACCTTCGCCACTAGTGCAACAGTTAGCAGAATTTGGTCCTCGGGCCGAATTGGTACTTCGAATCTACTATGTTGCAGGTTTCCATGTTCGGAGCTACTTCGTCGGAGGTGTCCGGAGCTGAGAGATTGGTTTCGGAGGTTGCCAAAACACCCTTCGGTGAGACTGCTGCTTCGACCACACGCCAACATGCTTTGCCAGTAGACTTCACCACGACAGGCTTCGCCACGCTTGTACCCTGCTCCGGACGAAGTCGCGCTCGTGCGTTGCATCTAAGTCATTTCTCTGTATCTCACTGTATGAGAGACTTTACGCCGAACCCCGCTGTTCGGAGGTGATTGTCGCGTCCATATCGGTTCGGAGTTTATCTCCGGCCAGATTAGTCCGAACGCCGAAGACACCCTTCAGTGGAACACTCTGCACTAGACGCCGAAGGTACGCTTCGGCGACACCCTTCGCACCATACTTCGAATCAGTTAGGCTCCGTCCAATTTCTGACTTGCTCTGTTTAATACATTTCTTTCAGCTAATTAGGTTATTTCTGTGTGATCTGATTACCTGGCGACTCCACCCCCTTACCACGGCTAAGGGTAGTCGGAACGCGACGTCGGTGTTGTGTTACGCTTAGGCTTGTCCATAAGTATCCACACGCTTTTGGATCGTTGAACTAACCCAATTGCGGGAGCACATTTCTATGTCAACAGTTTCAAATGCAGACAGGGTTCAGCATAGCATAACTCAGATTGCTTCAAAGTAAATTTCAATTTCATAGAGAGTAGCAGTTCAAAAACAACAAAGTTTCTGCCACATATCGTTGAGATCAGTATAAATGAAGTAACAAGGTCAATGAAACTTCAAAGAATTAATCACATAAAGTACCACTTAACATCTGATGAATAATGCAACCAGGGATGATCTACAACATTCTAGAAAGGATCAGTTTAATCGGCAACACTTAGCAACTGAAAATTTTATATTGAAGACAATGGAGAAGGACTAAAACTAGTGAAAATTCATAAAGAGCACAGTTAATGCAGTACTCTTTTCAAGGCCAAAGGCACAAATCACATCCAAGCTATCTTTTAGCACAATTGCAGTATACTTGATTGAATCTATTACTTGATAGAACGCCAAGTAATGCAAGGAATAAATCAACTCTGATGCAATTAAAACAGTTGGTAGAACACTGTTTCTCGTCAAATAGAAACCACCAGCTAGTGTGTAAACAATCAGTATATAGCTAGGAAAGCTAATTTTGATAGCTTCATTCACAACCAAAAACTATTATCATACTTTATTTGGCCAAGATCATACACCATCAGAGATGGAGTGAGTAATTGAAACAACTATGGCCAATTAAAGAAATTTCCAGAAGAACATACAAATGGACGCAGTATAAATCAAACAGCCTAACACCCTGAGTATTTGTTTCGTATTACTCTAGCAATCTGGCAGTGTCTATGAAGTTCTGAATACTTTTGCTTTGTAGAAATCTTCAGAAGACACTGGTTCGGTTATGAAACAAAACACAATAGAAGAAAATTTCGATAGCTATGGCACCTAATCAGAACTGAACGGCTAGACTCTTGGCTGAACAGCACTGGGCAAAACAGAATACATCTCACAGTGATGAACAGTGATAGACATGCAAAACTTCAGAAGGAAAATAGGTCCAAACGCAATCAGTGTTGTTCGGAGGCAGGGATTAAAAGCAATTCAGAAAAGGAACTTGTAGTTGATTCAAATCAACAAAGATCAGAAAATCAAACTGTGTCATATGATGAACATCTATAGCAGCATATCACCGAACAGGGAGCTAGCCACAATAATTCCAGACCAGAGTGATTAACCAACCAGAAATAGTTTAGCATTTGGAAGCATAAATTGGCTCGTAGCATGTTCGGTAATAAATAGTGAAGAATCAAAGCAGTGCGGTACCAAGGAAGCAAAAACCGATAATCCCGAATAAGGACATTCAGAGAAAAGTAGTTCACACTTGTAAATATTTGAAGAAATTCATAATAGAAAGGAAACTTACACAACCTGGAAGTATTCAGAGAAATATACAAGATGATTAGCTACAGTTGCTGAATAGAAGAAAACTCTGAAATCTGCCTATCGCCAACCACCGATAAGAGCTACAATACTTGATGATGCACAGGACTAGACAATCACTAGACCGAAAGAATACATATGAAGTAGGGAAAGAAAAGCAGGCAAGAGTTAAAAAATTCTTAAAACGATGAATAATACCTTGCTTCGGTGGAGTACAGGTGCGGCGATGCTGTTTCAATTCTAGGACGGCGGCTGCATTGTAGCTATTCCGAAACACATGAGCACTGTGGCGCGGTACCCCTTGTGCTCATCCGGCAAGAAGAATAGTGCGCAAGAAAAGCAGCCGGAAGGAAGCAAAACAGCAGAGAAGAAACTTGGCTTCAGAAAACACATATTTGGTATTGTAAAGTTGAACAACCCAAAATGAAAAGGAAATTTCGGGTATTCATCAAAGTGGACAGCCCAAACCCTAGGGTATGGGTCCCTTTAAATAGCCATACCCTAGGTGGGAACTTTACAAAGAGACCCTCAAGTTTTTTAGTTTAACATAAAAAGACATGAGTTATTTTCAGAATTGTATATTCTGAAAATTACTCATATTAGACTCTACTTTCTTTTATTACAACTTGACTCTATTATTTTAATATAGTTTCAGAATTTTGGAAGTTCTAAAAAATACTAAAAGTTTACACTTACTCTAAATTACTAAACACAAAAGACTCATAATTATTGAATTTAAAACATTTAGAGATGCGACGGTTTTCAGCAAGAACCGACAAAGCCTCCTCGATCGTCGACGATCGTCGTGAGTCCACGAACTTGACTGCCAGCAAGTCTCCCCCGCTCTCGATCCCTCGAGCCACCTTGTCACTTGTACTGGCTTCCCTTTCGCTGACTCAAATGACACCTTGTCTTGATCAACCGTCATCCCAAGTCCTGCTTGATCTCCATGCGTACATCTGAGGTCACTCTCAACTTCGACTGACATCCTAGACCATCTAGCATTAGACTCCCCGTCTAACCCTGATCCCTTACCATCGACAGTTGACGAGTATCTCAACCCTGCATACACGCAACAAGCACAAACACACACACACTTCCAAGAATCCATACATAAACCTCATGGCAAAACTCCATCAATCACTCATCATAACCTTGAACCACAGTGAAGATCTTCACTAGGTTCCTCAGAAGGACTTCCATGTATATTGTGATGCGTCTCGTCAAGGACTTGGTAACAGATGTGAAGTCTTCACCAATCATAAGAGTCTTAAGTATATATTCACTCAGTTGGACTTGATCCTCAGGCAAATAAGATGGTTTGAATTGATCAAAGATTATGACTTAGGTTTTCACTAACATCCAGGCAATGCAAATGTAGTGGTAGATGCTTTAAGTCGAAAAGGGTACTACAACGCCATCATGATACAAGATCAAGTCCCTTTGTTATAAAAGGAAATGGAAAGGTTGAACTTAGAGATCACCACCTGAGCGTACCTCGCCACACTTGAAGCAAGACCCGTATTGATAGACTAGATCCGTGAAGCCCACAATGAAGACCCCAACATTGCAGAAATCAAGAAGAATATGAGAAGGGGAAAGCCCCAGATTTCTCAGAAGATGAGGTTGGTACTGTATGGTTCGAAAACTAGTTATGTGTACTCGACAAGTCAGAATTGAAGGCTCTCATTCTCAAGGAAGCCCATGAGACCTTGTACTCCATACATCCTAGGAGTACTAAGATGTACCAGGATTTGAAAGAGAAATATTGGTGGGTCAGCATGAAGAGAGAGATCACTGAATATGTGGCAGGATATGATACTTGTCAGTGAGTTAAGGAAGAGCACCAAAGACCTACCGGATTATTACAACCCCTCAAGGTTCTAGAGTGGAAGTGGGAAGAGGTAGGAATTGACTTCATCACTGGATTGCCCAGGACTCAAGCCAGGTACAACTCCATTTGGGTGATCATCGATCGACTCACGAAAGTGGCCCACTTCATTTCTGTCAAGACAACCTACAACGGCCCTAGACTAGCTGAGTTGTACATGACCCGGATCGTATGTTTATATGGGGTTCCAAAGAAGATTGTATCCGACCAAGGGAATCAGTTCATCGCTAAGTTTTGGAAGGATTTTCAGGAAGAGCCTGGCACCAGTTTGAATTTCAGCACAGCCTATCATCCGTAGACCAATGGTCAGACTAAAAGAGTGAACTAGATATTAGAGGATATGCTTAGATCATGTGCCATAGACTTTGGTGGAATGTGGGACAAGAGTTTACCCTATGCAGAGTTCTCCTATAATAACATCTATCAGGCCAGCTTGCAGATGTCACCTTTTGAAGCGTTATATGTACGTAAGTGCAAGATACTATTACTTTGGGATCAGACCGGTGAGTCTTAGTTATTCGAGACAGATATTCTACGAGAAGCCGAAGAGAAGGTTAAAGTCATCCGAGACATATTGAAGATATCCCAGTCCAGACAGAAGACTTATGTCGATAACCGACGCAGAGATTTGGCTTTTGAAGAAGGAGATTATATTTATCTTCGAGTCACTCCACTTCATGGTACTCAAATGTTCAACATGAGAAGAAAGTTAGCTCCACGTTATGTTGGACCGTTTCATATCATCCGTCGGCAAGGAGAGATGGCATATCAGTTGGAGTTACCACCATTATTGGCAAGAGTACATGATGTGTTTCACGTCTCCGGTGCTGAAGAAGTGTCTTCGAGTACCCACTGAGCAGGCAGACCTTCATTAGCTCAACATCCAAGAAGATATAACTTATATCGAGAAGCCGGTTCAAATCCTAGACGTCAAGGAAAGGGTAACCCGGAGTCAAGTGGTCCGCTTCTGCAAGGTTTAGTGGAGTAACCATCCATCGAGGAAGCCACTTGAGAAAAAGAGGATGAGTTAAAAACCCAATCCCCCGAGTTATTAGAGAACTTTTTGAATCTCGAGGATGAGATTCTCGGATAAGATTCTCTATAAGGGAGATAGGATTGTAACCGCCCTAATTTTCAAAGATAAAAATAAATTGAGAGATAAAATTTTTCCATAAAAAAATATTTTTGATTTTTGAATAAGCTAAAAATATCCAAATAAATAAAAATCTGGATAAATAAACTTGGGCCGCATCCCTCCTTTCTTCCCATCGAGGCCAACCGAGCCCACCTTTCACCCACACCCTCACTGACAGGTGGACCCCACCTGTCAGCCTTTCTTCCCTCCTCAGCGCGCGCACCTAAGCCCTCCCCTCGCTGCCCCACGGACCCACCTGTCGGCACAGTTTGCTTGTGTCTGTTTCCACCCACGCACGCTAACAGGCCGTCCCCACCCATCAGCTTCTTCCTCATGTCGCTGCTGCCCACAAATCTCCCGGCCAAAACCCTAGCCTGGGAATCGGCCTGCGCTGTGGACCTTTCCTCGAATTGATGCCACCTTTGAATTCCCCGTGATTCCGTGAGAGTTTCCCCCTTTAACTTGATGTGTTTAACCCCGGGATCACCGAATTCCTAAATTTGGAGGCCATCTCACCGGAGTATGGAAACCCCTCATTGACAATCCATGTATACACCTTCCCTCTTTACTGCCTGATGCCTCTATTTAAACCCCTAAACTCTCCGTGTCCTGGCCACACCAAAATCACCGAAGCCCCCACATACAAAATGCCCGCACACTGGTTTTAGCGCCTCTCCTCTGCGTGCGCTCTAGCCTCTGCTCGCCGTCACTGAAGCCCATCCCCAACGTCATCGACCGCACCAACATGACCACCGTTGCCTCCCTGACACCGGCCACCCCTCGGTTCCCATCGATGACCGTTGGAGCACGCGCCCCGCTGACAACCCGAACTCCTTCATTGCCTCCATTCATCTCCGGCCATGTTCCGTCGACCCTGAGCTAGTTTTCCGGTACCATCTTGACCGCCATCCTTTTCTTGTTCAGTTTTCATGCTTAGATTAGCTATCGGCTATTGCCGTCATCACTAGGCCTGTCGCCACCCACTGCTGTCGTCAAGGAAGATGACCGGCACCGGTAATTACCCATGTTGTGCCAGATTTCCCCGCGGTCGTCCGATCGTGCCTGGGCGGTCAGGATTAAAACCTGCTCTGGTTTGATATGGGTCGTTCATCCTTTCGAAGTGGTATTGGCGCATCTCAGCTGTCCATCGCCACTTAAAACGTCGCTCGCTCGCTAGCCGTTGATTTCCGTTTGAAACACCCGCGCATACTGTCCACCAGATATCCATCCAACGGCTCTGGTGACTCCAGCTCACGCGCATAGTTCTCGGGTTCACGGTGGACTTGGCTCACCGTGGACCACAGACTGTTTTAGATTTAAAATAAATTCCAGAAATTATTTTAAACTTTAAAAATTCATAACTTATTCAAATTAACTCCAAATTTTATCATTCAAGTTTCAGAAAATTTATTTTTTTAGTCTCTACATGTTTATCCAATAAAATTTATATGTTTGTATTGCGATTTTTAATTATTTATTATTCTCATTTTCTGTACCGAGAAGATTACGACGCCGTTGAAGAGCCGAAGCATTTCCCCAAACTTCCCCCATCACCATTTGCAGACCAAGGCAAGTCACCACCCCATTTTTGAGCATATTGAAACCAATTTTATTTAAATATCGCTAAAATTCATAGGTTATAAATGCATTAGTCTGATTAAATGCCTTATATTATATTTATTAGATCCCCGACCTTGATGTGTAAACCTAACTCATGCTATTGAGCCTCAACTCCTTGTCACCATTATATTTAGTATTATTAGATAGTGTCCAATGTATCGATACGACTACTATAAGCTAAAAATGAGTTGTAGATTATATACTTGGATTTTATTATATGATCCCACGATATTTCTCTGATCCCTAGTATTTTGATAGACATGGCATTGGTTAGTCGCACCCAAGGCACTATAAGGATCGGTCTGCGGAATCCGTTGCAAAGTACTTCTGTACTAACCACAAGTCTAGTGGGTAATGCCTAATTGGAGGTATGGAGCATTCTAACTTGAGGCGCCATTTGGAGGGGGCAAGTGGCACCTGCGGCAAAATCTATAGTGGGTGTAATTGAGATGGTGTGTTCCGTGTTAAAGGTTTTGGCAGAGACTTGGTCAGGGTATCGTTGTGGTATTCTGGTCGACGTCGGGTTCTTGCCTTGTGGATACAGTAGTACACCTCTGATCAGAATATAATCTTTTTGAAAAGGTGAGCCCACGGTGAAGGGCGGGTTAAGTGACATTCCGCAGTTAGTTTACTTTTATGTGTGTTGCACGATGGAATGACATGTAAGGACTGTTGAGCGAGGTTGGGCTGACTATACTCCCCGAGTTAGAAGATGTTACATCATTCATGATTTACTTTCTGTACAAATAACCTGACTACATTAACTACTTAACCATAAAAATATACTTTTTTGCACTGTAAGTCACTACCTTCCTTTGTTATTACTTTATATTATTAATGCATTCTTGGTGGCTTGTTGAGTACTTTTGTACTCATACCCGTTGAAACCCACTTCAGAAACGACATATTACGATGAAGATGGTCTGGAGTAGCGACCCAATCAAGATGCGATATTGGCGAAGATGTTCATCCAAGTGTTTTCTTTTATTAGTTATTTTATTTTAACACATGTGTAATAATGTAGTCTGCGAATCACGAATGATTGATGTATGTACGATGTTATGTGATGAACATCTTATTATTATTGTTTTTCTTCGGAAATTCAATAAAATGTAAAATTATTAAATTCTGGACCAACCTACAAGGGCAAGGAAGATCCATATTGTTTTGGTAGGAGGAAGCGGCAGAGTTGCACGGACCAACCTACGACGTCTTTTACGTGTTGTTTTTAAGGAAACTGCTCTTTACGCAGTATATGCACTAATATTTTCTCAGTTACTTCACTTCTATCCATAATTTTATCTAAAATAATTTTATTTCTACCTACTTTTATTTATTTTTATTCTTTTGATGAATACTATCTACCTACCGTTCTTTATTATTTTGTAATATTTTTATTAATAAAAATAATTTTATTATTGATTTATAAACATTATTTAAAACAGTTATATTAGAAAGAGTAGTATGTTGGCATTTGCTGCTTCTCGCCGTTGTAGGTTTAGACCCGTTCCCTGAGGTTACTGCTAACGTAACAGTAAACGTTTAGGGAGTTTCACCTTGCAAAGGATTTGGGGCTAATTTGGTTCGGAGCGCATGAAAATTTGGTAGTGTCCGAGATTAGGTACGTTTTAGCATTAACGATATTTAGTAAAGTTAAAATTTTAAATTTATTTTATTGTCAACGAGACAAAAGCGTGGGGATAGTATTAAATTTTAGTTGATATTATACCTGTCAATCTTTATGACCACAAAGCACGTCTTAACAAAACATCGAGTTTTCCGTCCATTCATCCGCTCCATCAGCCGTATGCATGTGACGCCCCCGCCCGCAACTGTCCCCCTGCATGCAGGATTGGAGCGCATGCACGCGCGGCAGGAGCAGGGGTAGGCCCATGGTGCAGTGTAGGCGAGAAGCGCAGCCTACTTGGAAAAAAAAAAGAAAAGAAAAATGTATTTTTATATTTCGGTCTTTTAATTTATGTATTTTTCGTGGATGTACGAATTTTGTGTAAAAACCCTTAGATTTCTGAAAAAACATGCAGAAACATGAATTTTGCGCAAATACCTATTACAAAATAAGGTTATGTTGCAAAGCATACACATCTGACTAGTGGGGTTATAAATGTCAATAGTCAAACATATCCTTGGCGAAAAAATATTGAATGTATGAAGACGGGTGAGAGTGATTTATCCGATCATACCCAAAGGATATGGATTTTTATGATAAAGATTTGGATACATTTTTTCCAAATATGAAAACAAATATAACAATATCTAACAAATATAAAATTAAATTCAGAAAATCCGAATAAATATTATATCCGATTAGCCCAACAACCCAATTATCTAAAACCAATAAATTTATTTAAATTGATTTTAACACACGTAGCACATATCTTTTAACTGTACTAATGGAAAACATTAGTTCCATTAGTTATGTCCTAATTTTGTTCTAAACTGAGGTCCTTTTTTCCCTCCTGTACTTCATTCTCACGATCCTCCAAGATTTCAAGCAAATATATTATGCGACGAAGATGAAGGCAAGTCTTAATCTCAGAGACCAAGACTTGTCTCTGGGCTGAAGGGCTCGAAGCCAAACGGTCATCCAGGTTCTGGTCCGAAGAGACCCTCCGAAAGGCTTCCCCTCCGGAGTGGAAAACAACCAGAAGGATGGGACGTCTACTTTATAAACATCCTTCGAGCATGTTTTACCATATTGACCCTATAAGTGATACCGAAATAGTATCCACTATGCCGGTTGTAATTAAGGTGTAAAAAGGTCTTTTCCCTAGAGATTTTGCCTATAAATACCCTCCTTCTCACCATGTAATAGGTATCGAATACTCATATATTCAATACACGCTTCGAACTATCTCAGGACTATTATCCATCTCGGAGGGTTGGAATAGTTTACTTAAACAAACACTTCGTTTGTTACACACTTAGTTTCCTAAACCTGTTAGCGTAATCTTTGACGCCAACAGTTGGCGCCGTCCGTGGACAACTTAGTACAAAAAATTTGTTCTCTACCAATCCCTTTCTAGATCCACTGCCTCCTAAGCGGAGCCTAGGCACTAGTCCCCTTCGGATCTCTTCTCAGACCTTTGGGTTGAAATCTTCGAACACCGTCAAGGTCGGAGGACCTTCTGTGGTCACCCCACCTCAGACTCCTGAAACAAATACTCTTCCTCGAACATACAAAGCCCCTCTCGAAACTCCATCCATGCTTCGAACCAACAGAGCCTCTCATGTGGCTTCGGCGGTGCTCCGAACTAACTTGTTAGTTCCCAAGACCCAGAGGTCCCCTTCGGAAGAAATGAATAAGACCATCCTAACGATGTGGTGACCCAAATGGCCCATCTTCAGGCCGAAGTGACGAGGTGGAAACAGGAAGGTTCAGACAGACTTCGTCCTCAAGTTACCCCCGTCATTTCGGAGGTGCCTCAAGATGATGACCTCACCGTTTATCCCGAAGCCTCTTAGATTCTAATAAGCACTGAGAATGGTTGTTTTGATGATGAATCTTCGTTACACCCCGACCTGCAGAAGGTGCGCTTCGACCAAAGTTCAGAACTTCGAATCTCTATAAGTACTCCAGAGAGTAAGATCTAGGAGAATTTTCTCGTTCATATACTTTAGCAATCGACGCTAGCGGAGGGGTTCGAGATACAATGGAGAAATGCTTCCCTCTTGCACTCGAAGGAGTCGCTCTACGTTGGTTCTGGTCTTTGAAGATAGTATCAATTAAATCGTGGGAGCAGTTGAGAAAGAAGATTGTAAATAACTTCCGAGGGACTTTCGTGCCCCCTATGTCCACCGATAGTCTTTTTCAGGTGAAGCAGCAACCTAGAGAAACTTTACGACAATTTTTTAAGTGCTTCGCTCACACGAAGTCCTCGATATAGAGGTCATCCACATCGTCCGTCGTTGACGCGCCGCGCAAAGGAGTTACGAATACAGGCCTCCTCGACAAACTTCATCGGAAGCATATATCTTCATCAGCACAACTGATAGCCTATTTTGAAGATTATGCTAAGTCTGAAAGAAGGATGGCTTCGAAGAAATACTACTTCGCTTCCATCAATTGTCATCCAAGAAGTCAAGGTTGAACCGAAGTCCCTAGTTCTTCACAAGTCTCCTTCTTTGAGAATAACCGCAATGATAGCCGGAGAGGGTGAAAGCATCCTCGCTCCGAAGTCTTGAACATTGCTCTATCTTCGTTGAAATCTAACCCCCCCCAAGAATTCACAAGCTTGGGGAGGCAAGGTCAGTGGCTGGAGGCCGCCAGGGAAGCCGGCTGGCAAAGGCCAAGCCTTCTTCTGCTGTGTCCACGGCGATAACCGAAGCCATGCTACTGATGCATGTAAATTTATACTAGCCATGAGGAGCGAGTACCTTGAGAGGAGTTTAGGTCGAGGCACAACTGACTGAACCCCTCCTAAGGCACGTCCGGAGCCGATACAAACCATCGGACGTGTAGATAACTTCGAAGCCCCAAGACAGGCTTCGATGGCTAGTGTTATGCCACCTCCGAAGCAAGAAGATACGCAAGACCACGACAAAAGAGTGGTTCTTCCCATATCCGGAGGAGGAACCGTGGGAAGCATGTCAAAAAGGCAAAGGAGGGAATATGTTCGCGAAGTAGGGCATATTGGGACCTCTTAGATGGCTGCTGAAATGCCCGAATGGTCCCATGTGCCTATATCTTTCTCTTCAGCTGATGCAGCTGGTATAAAATTTCCTCATGCGGACTCCTTGTTATCATTGCTGATATTGCAGGAATGGAAGTCCGAAGAGTACTGGTTGATGGCGGAAGCTCTGTAGATATTATCTTTGTTCGGGTCGTTGATCAGCTTTGCATTCCACGAAAACATCTCCTCCCAGCAGCTCAATCGCTTCAAGGCTTCGCAGGACCTCCTCTCGATGCCCTCGGCCAAATAGGCCTCGAGGTTGCCTTCGGAGAGGGGCTCCTAGCTAGAATGGAGGAGGTGATCTTCGACATGGTGGATGCCCTTATTCTTATAATGTCATCTTTGGAAGAGGCGTGTTAAATCAATTCGGAGATGTAGCACATCATAATTATCTCTGTCTCAAAATGCCCACGCAAGGAGGAGTGCTCACGGTTTTCGGTGATCAAGCTGCAGCAAGAAGGGCAGAGTATGGCCACGGTCCTCCTCTTGACCCTCGGTAGACAAATAATGTGCAAGACCATTCGGAGGATATTCCTGTGTCAAGTGAATTCTCCAAGATGTCCTTCCCTAGGCTAAGCCCCGAAGGGGAAATCATAACAAAAATCATTGTAAAGGACATCAAAAATTATCCTATCTAGTTTGGCAAAGCATTGCCTCTGAAAATTGCTACTTCATTAGAAGTAGTTAGAGAAAATTTGGATGTTTTTCTTGGTCCAATGAAGACATTCCTAGAGTTGACCGAAGCATCATTGAGCACAACTTACCATTAATCCCAAGAGTTCGACCTGTTCACCAGGGGCTCCGCAAATTGACAACGGAGAGGGCAAACCTTGCTAAAGCAGAAGTAGAAAAGTTATTGAATGCTGGAATCATTAGAGAAGTGACTCATACGGAGTGGTTAGCCAACCTAGTCTTCGTTAAGAAGAAGGCCTCCGGCAAATGACACATGTGTATTGACTTACACATCTTTGAATAAAACATCCCACATGACCCCTACTCCATGCCCCGAATTGATCAATTAGTCGACTCCACTGCTGGATTAGAGCTCTTGAGCTTACTCGATGCGTACTCCGGATATGATCAAATATGGTTAAAACACGAAGATGAAACCAAGACAAGCTTTGTAACTCCTTTGGGAGTGTTTTGCTATGCAAGAATACCCTTCGCCTTGAGAAATGCCCGGGCAACATTTTCAAGGTTAATTGCTAAAGCTCTAGGTCACCAAATAGGCCATAATGTCAAAGCCTATATGGATGACATTATAATAAAGAGTGATTTAAAGCACCAACATAGTCGAGACTTAGCAGAAACTTTTGAGAGCGACCGAGCATTTGTAGTTCGCCTCAACCCTGAAAAATGTATTTTTGGAGCTCAAGCTGGGAAATTGTTAGGGTATTTAGTGTCGAGCAGGGGGATCGAAGCCAGCCCAACCTAGATAAGTGTGCTGCAAAGAAAGGCTCCACCGGAAAATTTGAAGCAAGTTCAGAAACTTGCCGGACGCCTCGCAGCTCTTAGTAGATTCCTAGCAATGTCCGTAGAGCAAAGCCTCCCAATATTCAAAGCTTTGAAGGGGTCTGAAGATTTTGAATAGACACCAGAGTGCTAGAAGAGTTTTGATGATATTAAAGATTATCTCGGCAACCTTGCAACACTCACTGTGCCCATCGCAGATGAAACTCTTCTCCTATATCTTGCAGCTACAGGCTCCGCTGTTAGTGCAATACTTGTTCGAGAAATTGATTTCAATGGAAAGTTGATACAAAATCTAGTATATTTTGTATCAGAAGCCCTATCTAGAGCAAAAACCAGATACTCCCAGTTGGAAAAATTCACTTATGCTCTAGTGATGGCTTCGAGGAAATTACGACATTATTTACTAGCACATAATGTAATTGTACCAACTTCTTATCCTCTAGGATATATGCTCTGAACCAAAGATTCTACATGGAGAATTGGAAAATGGGCCATCGAGTTAGCACCCTTCGACATCTCCTTCGTAGCAAGAACAGCAATCAAGTCACAGGTGGTGGCTGATTTTGTAGCAGAGTGGACTCCGTCTGCAGTATGGGCTCCTGGAAGAATCAAGTGAAGGAATAAGGACCATATACTCTAATGGAGCTTTTCAAGCATCCGGAGCAGGTGTCGGAGCGGTAATAATTTCACCATTCAGGACAGGAAGCAATGTACTCCACAAGACTCAACTTTAAGTCCACCAATAATATTGCAGGACTATGAAGGAATTTTGTTAGGTTTTCGCAAGGCACGTGCCCTTGGTGCTACAATAGTTGTTATAAAAACAGATTCCCAAATTGTAGTAGGCACCTTGATAAAAGTTTTCAAGTTCGGCATCCACAACTTGCTAAATATCTAGAAGAAATCTAAAGATCGAAGCAGCATTTAAAGGGATTTCTGTTCGAAGCATTCCAAGAGTCGACAATGTGCAAGTCGATATCTTGGCAAAGGCTGCAGCCGGCAACCATAGATATTCTGGAAGGGGTTTTTATGAAGAGCTTTCCTCTCCTTCGGTGCCCCAACTCCCTCCTGCAGAGGTCCTTCGCATACCGAGCACCGACTAGCGAGTTCAATTATGGAATTATTGCAAGGTTAAGCTAATTTACCCGAAGGCCTGAAGCTATCAAGATTACAATTAAGAATCTGAAATTATCATATTATCAACGGTATCTTATACAAGGCCAGAGTATGTTCTTCCCTACTCTGATGTATTTCCTAAGCTGAAGGCCAAGATATACTCTGAGAAATTCATGAAGGTCTTTGTGGTAGCCATCTTTCCCTTCAAGCCTTAGCAGGAAAAACACTTTGCTAGGGGCTTTATTCGTCTACAATAGTAGCTGATGCGGAAGCTTTGGTACGCACTTGCCAAGGTTGTCAATAGATGGGAAGACGAAGTCCGTCTACCAACACCTCTTCAAGTTATTGCTCCGGTGTGGCCCATGGCCAGGTGGGGTATGGATCTCATTAGCCCCTTCACAATGGCAAAAGGAAGTTTAAAATTTGCAGTGGTAGCAATTGAATATTTTTCTAAGTGGGTCGATGCAGAACCCCTCAAATCTATCACTTTAAAAAATGTACAAGAAATTATATGCAGGTTCGGAGTGTCTCGACAGTTGACAATCGACAATAGCACCCAATTTGATGTCAAACCCTTCACAGAGTTCTATGAAAGTATTGGCATAGAAATGTGTTTTGCAGCTGTCCATCACCCTCAATATAACGGAGCCGTCAAGCGAGCTAATGGTAATATTTTATCAGGCCTGAATCGAATGATAGTAGGGTTAGCAAAGGGGTTGTGGACCGAAGAACTGCCAAAGATTTTATGGTCCATTCAGACCACACAAGCAAGGTCCACATGTTTTACCCATTTTAGGTTACTATTCGGAGATGAAACCATGACACCGACGGAGCTTAAAGGAGGATATCTTCGCACCATCAAACCTAAAATGGAAGAGGAAAGACAAGCTTCGCTAGACTTAACGAAAGAAACAAGGCTTCGAGCTGTTGCAAACCTAATGAAGTATCAACATCAAACGAAGACTTGGTATGATCCGAAGATTAAACTTAATGAACTTAAACTGGGTCATTTAGTTTTGTGAAGAATTATCACACAGGGAAAATTAGTAAATAAATGGGAATGTTCATATATCATCCTTCGTTTAGGACGCTCTGTGTCTTTTAAATTATCTAATTTAGAAGGTGAAGAACTAAAGCATGCATGGCATGCGGAGCACCTTAAGCGATACTTCCCATAGGGTCTCCTTATAATCATTTGTAAACACTTTCTAAATGAATAAAGCTCATGGTTCAAATAATGCCTACTTCTCAAAATGATTCCTACTTCTAGTGGATGCACTAGGAGAATGGAGCTGATTGCGGAGGTAAGCATTATTCAATCGAACCAAATTTACGGACTTCGAGCCACTGGCTCGAAGCATCTATCAAGGTGGGAAAGTCACATAAAACGGATTCCAAGCCACTGGCTTGTAAGCATCTGTAAAAAGAGTCCAAAGAGACAAATTGCTACAGATTCCGAGCAATTAGCTTGAAAGCATCCGTGAAAAGAGACCAAAGAAACCGTTATAATCAGATTCTAATACATCTGAAAAAGAGTCGAAGGTGACCAAGTAATGAGGTTTCAAAGCTCCGGGCAAATGAAACACATCAAGAGTCCTAAGTGACCAATTTCGGAGCTCTAATTTATAAATTCGAAGCTCTAAGATTATAGACATCATAATACAAACGTACAGTTCGAAGAACTCTATGAAAGAGTCGAGTTCGTGGTTATCAAATACTATTTGCGAAGCATCGATTTTATTATACCAAGTATTGTGTCTGACAGACCCTATTGCATTGCATATGGTCCCCCACCCACAAAGAGGGGCAGAGGAGTGAGGCACAATCAAATAATTCTTCTCAAACAAATTATATTACTGGGTTAATCACATTACAACAATCGTAATCAGGAAAAATTATTATCTAAGCCTTAATAAAAATGGAGACCCCTCCGACGTCTACAGCTACCTCTGGGACCAGTTCGGTCATCGGATCTTGGAGTTCTCAAAACCTTTCTTTTGGTTTGATTACCCTTCTTCTACGAAGCTCCCAGCTTTTTCTGCTCTTCTTGAAGTTTGGCCTAGGATAGAAGTTGTTCGGACCTAGCCTTCATTAGGTCTTTAACTTGTGAGAAACCAAGGGTTGGTTTTGGAGTTCAGAGGTTGTTTCACCCAAGGGTTTGGTGGCTTCGGTTGATGCGGCTGTTGCAGCGGAGTGTGACTATCGGAGGGGTTTGATAGTACACGATGACTTTGGGCGGTACACCGGAGTGTGTACCAGAGGTTGTTTGCCCAGAGAGGTCTCCGGGGTACTGGATACACTTGTCTGTCTGTCTGTGGTGCGCAGGTGACTTTGGAGGCGACGAACGGTTTGCAGGAAGTGAACCTAGGTCAAGCAGGAGGCTTGATGCCAGGCGAGCGGGGAGCTCGGTCACGAAGGCTGCGTTGGGTTGAGGTCGGTCCTCGGGTCAAGGTGTTCCAGGCGAAGGCAGAGAGTGTGGAGCGTGGCTCCGGCTGAAGGTACCCCAAGACGAAGTCCTCGGAGGTGAGGCACTTCGAAGGGTACTGCGAATGGAGAGACTTCGGAGTATGATTATGACGCCCCAATTTAACGAAATCGAACATTATTGAATTTCCATGGAAAAACAATAATAAAAAGAGGTCCATCATGCGACAACGTACATACGGTCAAACATCCGTGGTTTGCAGACCACATTATTACATAAGTGTAAAATTAAAAGAAACTATGCAAATAAACTGCATGATGAACATCTCCTTTAGGATCATTTTCTCGACTGGGTCGCTACTCCAGACCATCCTCCTCGTAGTATGCAGCCTCTGAAGTTTTTGTCCAATGGGTATGAGTACAAAAGTACTCAACAAGCTACCAAGAATGCAATAATAATGCAGAGTAATAACAAGGAATGATAGTGGCTTAAAGTGCAGAAAAGTACATGTTTTAGTTGCAGCATTTAGTGTAGTCAAATTTAATTGTGCAGAATAATAAACATGAACCATGTAATACCATCTAACTCGAGGAGGACACTTTCCCTCCTCGCTCAACAGTCCTTACATGCCAAATCATCATGCAACATTCGTAAACATAAACTAACTGCGAGTAGTCACGCAACCCGCCCTTGACCATGGGCTCGGCTTTTCGAAAAGATTTAAACTCTGATCATAGGTGTACTACTGTACCCACAAGGCGCGCACTCATCCCACACACCAAAGTGTAACGAGATGACCCATTCCACAGGAACTCGTGCCAAAACCTAAGCATGAAATGCTCCAATCTGATAACACCCGCTCTAGGTTTCGCCAGCACGCCCGGCCACTCCGGGCTAACGTCGCACCCCCTTTTAATCCACGTCAGTACAAGCCACCCGCAGGTGCTGCCTGACCCATCTCCAAGTGGTGCCTTGAATTGGAACACTCCATACCTTAGTTAGGACTTACCCACTAGACTTGTGGTTAGTACGGAAATGTATTATAACGGATCGCGCAGACCGGTCGTTATAGTACCCCGGTGCTACCAACCAATGCCCTAGCTTGCACCCGAAACCCACCATGCTTACACACTTAACGAAAACTCCATAGCCAATAGAATTCCAGGGATGAGAGAATAACGGGGATCATATAATAGAATCCAAATCTATACGACTCGTTTTTAACCTATAGCGGTTGTGCCAATACATTGGACACTATCTAATAGTACTAATAATATGGTGACAAGGAGTTTAGGCTCAATAGCATGCCTTGGGTTTGCACTTCAAAGTCGGGGATCTAAATAAATACAATGTAAGGCTTTCAATTTGACTAATGCATGTATAACCTATGTGTTTTAGTGATAGTTTAAGAAAACTAGGTTCAATATGCTCAAAAATTAGTTTGGTGACTTGCCTTGCTCGGCGAAAGGTGAAGGTGGAACCTCCTGGTAATATTCCGCTGAGCAAGATATGAATTTTCGAAGTTAAAAACAATTTATGGAATTTAAATTAAACTAAAAATAGTCGCTGGTCCACGATGAACAGAATCCACCGTGAACCCGCGCACTGTGCGCGTGAACCAGATCCAGATCAGCCGTCGGATCATGATCGGACACGAGAGGGCGAGGCAGGCGGTTTAAATGAAAATGGACGGCTGAGATTAAAAGATCGAACCGGTACGCGATGGATGGCCTAGATTTAATGCAGGTTTTAAATACTAATGGACGATCCAGATTAAAGCTTACCACTTTGCTGAGATCTGACGGGCTAGATTAAACCGAACGATCGATTTAATCCCTACCGTTTGATCTTGATCGCCCGACTGCGGTTGAATCCGACACGGCACGGGTACTTTACCCGTTCCGGTCATCTTCTCTGGCGACGGCGACGGGCTAGCGGCCATGGTGAGTGACGGCGGTCAGCCCTAAGGGATAAAACGAAACCAGTACAGTGCGGAGGTCAAGAGGGTACTATTTGTGAGGCTTGGGGTCGTCGGGTTGCAATCGGCGGCGAGGGGGTGGCAAATGGTGTTCAGGACCTCGTCGGCGATGGAGTTCCAGCAGTCTTCAGCGGCGATGGAGGGGTGGACGAGGTCAGGGTGGCATCGGTGATCACACGGGTGCGGTCGCTGAGGGTGGAGGAGGACTCAGTGATGGCGAGTGACGGCTAGAGTGCGGGCGGCGGAGTGGTGTTAAAAACTAGAGCAGTGGGCGTTCTACTCAGGTTCGATCCAAGTGCTAGCGATGGGGTGAATGCAGGGTGCCAGAGGTTTAAATAGAGACGCCGGCGGGTATTCACTCTCGTCGGTGAGGTCTTGCCATGCATGCGCGCTGTGATCCCGAGGCTTAAACGCGTCACTTAATGGGGGGAAACGGACAGTGGGTCTCAGGGACCAATAACGCGGCGCCAATTTAATGGGAGGGGGCCGGCGCGAGCGGATTACGGAGCGAGGTCATCGGGCCGGCGAAGTTTGGGGGTGGCGCGAGGAAGACGGGACTGACGGGTGGGGGCCACTATTAGTGGGAGGCTGTCGGTGCGGGCGTGGCAACGGTCGGGTCTGACCGGTGGGGTCGGGCTCAGCCAGGGGGGTTGGCA
Organism: Zizania palustris; assembly: GCA_019279435.1. NCBI lineage: Eukaryota > Viridiplantae > Streptophyta > Magnoliopsida > Poales > Poaceae > Zizania > Zizania palustris. The sequence continues at coordinate 21,871,509 of JAAALK010000285.1, read as the reverse complement.
CCGACAGGTGGGCCTGATCCGAGTGTGCACGCGGAGAGAGAGGGCGGTCGCTGATGAGTAGGGCCCGCATGGTAGAGAGGGGTGTGGGGTTGAGTGGGCTGGGCCGGCCGGTTGAGGGAGAAAAGGGGAAAGGGGGCTGTTACTGTTTAAATCTATTTCTGAATAAAAATAATTGCTGAAATTGATTTAAAATATTAGTGTTGCTTATAAGGGTGGTAAAAATTTGTAAAACTTCTCAAAAATAGTTCTTGGCCTTGGGATCACATATAAATTTTCTTAGGCTCTAGTTTGGATATTTTCTCTAGGTTTTAGTTTATTTGGGTGTTTATAGCTTTAAAGGAAATTCAAGAATAATCCTTTTCAGAAAAATATAAATAAATTGTATTTTATTTCTTTGGAAATTGAGGGTGTTACAATGATGGATAAAGTCCTCAGCAACGAGGCAAGGTGTTCAAAGTGTGCTCCGGATGGAGGCACTCGAAGATTCACCCGACTGAGGTCTCAGAAGTCGAGGTGCATCAAAGGCATGGTCCGATGAGGTTCGTCGAGGAGTGGGCTCGGGACAGACACTGCGATGAAGTTCTCACGAAATGCTTCATGCCGAGGCCTTGTACGAAGGAGGGACTTCGAAGGTTGGTACTCCGAAGGTGGGGGCTTCTGAGTGTGGCTAACTTGAGGTACTTCGGCCATGCATGGTTTTGGTACACGGACTGACATGAGTTCGAGCTAGGAGTAGCTGCAAAGCCGTGGTGGTCCACTCTGGAGGTGATGGTGCGAAGGCTCAAGGGCTTTAATGGCTTTGGTAACACTTTGAGCAGCCATTTTTAGAACTCCTGTGCTAGCTGCCACACACTCATGTATTCAAACCTGTGAGTTCATTTTGTGTTCCCTGTTCAAGAAATGAAACTTTGATTATGTTTTCATTTTCTGCTTGAACTTGTTTGCCTGCCTTGCATTGCATGTTTTGATTCCTTTGTGCTCCTTTTCTTCCTGGTTTAAGTTTGTGGTCTAGGGTGTCTTTTAAGAAGGGTGTGAGTATTCGGTCCGTGCAGGGTGTGTTTATCAATATTTGGTCACTCTGTGTAAACTGAGGCATTCCCTCACTGTTACAAGCGAAGCACTGAGTAGGGAGTGATCGAAGCCCGCTTTCTTTCCTTAGCAAAACATGTTCGGTGTGCATTTAGACCTTTGAAATACGAAGTCTAGTACCAGTTGCTAGTGCGGAGTATCTGGTCAAATATTGCAGAGGGAAATCTCCACATATGAAGGGTGAAGTGCAAAGTCTGCTCAAAGGCACCTAGTGTGCGTAGCCTGCATTGACTTAGCAGAGTTGAGTTTTTGGTTTTGTGTGTGGAGCGAAGTCTTCTTGACTTCGAACTTTTTCTCCTTGCGAAGCCTGGTTTTGGAGCTATGAAATACCTCCGAGCCAAAACTTTGAAGGGTGTGTTCGAAGCCTATTCTACAGGAGACTCAGTTAAAAAACAGAAAGCTATTTTAGCCTGAAATTTTAAAAGCTCCCATTCACTCGCCCCCCCTCTGTTCGCCGTTTCTGGTCCAACAATTGGTATCATAGCGGGTTAAGATCACCAGTTGACCTTAACTGGTTTTGTGATCTGTTGGTGACATAGACAGAGTTTGTAAAATACCTTTGTTCGATGGGACTAATTTTGCATACTGGAAGGTGCGCATGGAGGCTTACTTGCTAAGCCAAGGAAATTCAATTTGAGAGATTGTGGACTCACAATACTCCATCCTTGAAACCCGCACCTCTCAAACTGAAAAAGACCAGTATAATTCTAACTCCAAAGCTAGAATCATATTGTTCATTGGTTTGAGTCGGAGTGAATTTGATAGGGTTCAGCACCTTAGGACAGCTAGGGAGATTTGGACTACACTCACTATTTTTCATGAGGGCTCTACACAGATTAAGGCTAGGCAGCAAAGCACATACAATCAATAGTATCAGCTGTTTGTGCAAGCGCCTGGTGAATCTATAGATGCCATGTTTTCTCGCTTTGACGCTATAGTGAGTAACTTGTAGTCCAACGAGACGCTTGCTTACAATGATCATGACAGCGATATCAAGCTTCTCTATGCTCTTGATCATAGCATATGGGAAGTGAAGATATCCAGCATTGAGGATTCCGCAGGTTATGACACATTAACCTGTGATGAGCTCTTCAGCAAGTTGAAGTCCACAGAGATTGCCAAGGCATCTCTTGTAGTGCACAGAAACTCTTTTCCACAGCCGTTGGCACTGGTTTTTGGCTCTAGCCATGGCACCACTGCAGAACCAATCTCATCTGGCACTTGTGTTCTAGCAAGTGGTTTTGATTTGTCTTCCCTGGTCTCCGTCACTAAGGAGTAGGTGGATACTCTGGATGATGAAGAGCTTGCTCTCATTGCCATAAGGTTCACCCATTTTCACCATGAGAGATGGGATCAGAGGTGAAGTGGGTTTAGTGGATGTTTTGAGTGTGGCGACACCTCTCATATCAAGGCCAACTGTCCTAAGCTCAAGATGATAGATGAGAGTGAGCGCCCCAAATACCACAAAAAGGAGAGGAAACCCTTTGTGAAGGGCAAGCGCGACAAAGTGGCTAAGAGGGTAGCCTAAGCCGATTCCAGAGCATTTGTTGCTGCTCTTGGTGACATTGACACTTACTCAACTGAGGAGTCAAGCCGTGATGAGGAGGAGGAGCCCCCAAGGAAGGAGGAGAAGAAGGACAAGAAGGGACGAGATTTCACCGGCCTCTTCTTCATGGCCAATAGCAATCATAGCGGCGATGAGCTTGACTCATCTGAGGTACCTCTATCCTACGACCAACTTTCAATTAAGATAGATGATTTGAATGAAGTAGTTCTCGGTTAGGATAGATTGCTTGTGCAAGCCGCTAGGGGTAGAAAAGACATTAGACTTAGGCTAGAATCTGTTTCTACTGATTATGCCATGCTTAAGTCTAGGATTAATGATGTTGAATGTGAATCTTGCACTGTTTTCATCGGTGAGCTTGCTCAGTTGCGTTCTGTGCATGCCCAAACTCTTTCTGAGGTTGAGACTGCATAGAAGCAGCTTTTGATTGATGATTCTAGTCCTTATGATATAAATGAATGCATGAACTATTCCTTATTATGTGAGAGTATTGATTTACGGGATAAGCATGTTCAGGATCTAGAGGCTAGATTGGAGAGGGTCGGTAGTTCTAAGGATTTGCAACTTGTGTGTGACACTTGCATAACTCTTAAGGACTAGCTAGGCACTTTTAGATAGTGAGCTGAAACCCTCATGACTGAAAATGAATACCTCATCTCTGTGGTTAACAAATGTACTGAGGGAAAGGGTAGGATGAATTTTCTCTTGGCCAAGACCAAGATGTGTGCTGACAGGGCAGGGTTAGCTCTAGGATTGGGTTTTGAGAGGATTCCTTTAGACAGTGAGAACATAACTATTTTTACCTCACCCACTCCCTTAGAGAAAGAAAGAGCCTAGTTAGACACTCCATCAGCCAAAACGCCTACCCAAACTCCAAAGAAAACCACTCCTCCTGCCAAGAAAATTCCTCCCAAGAAAACGACTCAGCAGAACCCCAAGGAGCATGTGAGGATAGCTCCTGTGACCCATGAGAGTGCCCCTAGGAGAGTATTTTATTGTTACTATTGTCAGCGAGTGGGTCATTTGGTTAGGTTCTGTTTTCGTCACATCAAGGATGAGCGACACTCTCAGGAGATGAGGTTCCAGAACATGCATTACCCATCTCTAGGTATGCATGAGTCTGAGGTTTAATCACGTCCTATTTTTGAGGCTCCCCATACTTCCCGGAGAGGTTTTGCTCCTCGAGGTGTTCACCATGTTCTATATGGTGGTAGACCCTGTGTGAGTGACTTTTTGCCTCGACATGTCAAGAGACCTCGTCATGCATTTGGGTCACAGCATGTAGGTAAACCTCACACTTTGCATCATACTGATTTCTCTGTACGTAGACAGTCTATTTTTACTGTGCCTACCACTCGTATCACTTAGTGTTGGATGCCTCGTCATGCTTTCACTCACCTCAGCACTGAGTGATCGAGATTCTCTTATCTGTGTAGGTGCCAGATCGAGGCTTGGAGGGCACGTGGATCATAGACTCCGGTTGTTCGCCCCATATGACTGAAGATGCAGCATGGTTCTCCAGCCTCACCACAACCAAGCAAAAGGAACATATCACCTTCGGCAACAATCAAAGTAGTAGAGTGAAAGTTAAAGGTGTAGTAAGAATCAACTCGAATTTCACTCTCAAAGATGTTGCTTTGGTTGAAACTTGGGATACAATTTGCTTTCTGTATTTCAACTACTTGATGAGGGCTTTGAAGTGCGATTCCATCACGATACTTCGCAAGTACTCAATTCTGATGGCGCTGTGGTTTGTAAGATCTTTAGGGTTGGGAGAGTTTTTGGAGCTAATTTTTCTGAGTCATCTAGTTCTTCTCATTGTCTTGTTGCACATTCGACTTCTGAGCTTTGGAAGTGGCATAGGAGACTAGGGCATATGAGCTTTTAGTTGCTCACTCGCCTATGTGCCGTAGGTCTGATCGGAGGATTGCCCAAGCTTAAGTTTGAGAAGAATTTGGTTTGCGCTCCTTGTTGACATGGAAAAATGATTGCAGCTTCACACTCGGCTATCACCATGGTGATGATTGAACAACCCGGAGAACTTCTCCATATGGACACTGTAGTTCCTTCTCGGGTTAGTTCTTTAGGTGGCAAGTGGTATGTGCTAGTCATTGTTGACAATTTCTCTCGTTACTCTTGGGTCTTCTTTCTTGCCAGCAAGGATGAAGTGTTTTCACACTTTCAGAGCTTAGCTTTGAGACTTTTCATTGAACTCCCTAGCGCATTAAAGTTCATTCAAAGTGATAATGGCACTGAGTTCAAGAACAGTCTCTTTATTGACTTTTGTATGGAGCATGGCATAGAACATCCATTCTCTGCTCCGTGGGTTCCTCAACAGAATGGTGTTGTTGAGAGGAAGAACCACTCTTTGTTTGACATGGCTAGGACGATGCTCGATGAGCACAGGAATCCTAGGAAATTCTAGGTTGAGTCTATGAACACTGCTTGTTACATCTCAAACTGAATCTTCCTATGCTCAATTTTAAACTTAACTTCGTATGAGCTGCGTTTTGGGAGACAGCCCAAAGTTACACATCTTCGAATTTTTGGATATCGATGCTTTATCCTAAAACGTGGAAATTTGGATAAATTTTAGTCGCGTTCTTCTGACGGGATCTTTTTGGGTTTCACTACTCTTGGTCACTCTTATCGTGTTTTTAATTTGGAAACTAACACTGTCATCGAGTCATGTGATGTGACTTTTGATGAATCAACCCCCTCTATTAGTTCTACTTTTGAACAGGCAAATGAACACGACATGGAACAAACCATCTTTGAGGATGAAGATCCCAGAGATTTCGAGGATGAACCCCTACTACCCTCGACATCGACCCCCGAAGCCAACCCCGCTTCTACCACTTTGGCACAAGGTCCCGAAGCAACTACCTCGACATCGGTTATCTTGGACCACTCCAACGCACAAGTTGAGGGGGAGACCGCATCCCGTCGTGAAGCTCCACATCATATTCAAACGATGCATCCTCCCGAACAGATCAATGGTGAGCTTGATCAAAGGGTAACACGTTCTCATGCTCATTTCATTGATTCCACTTTTGTTGCTTCTTTCGAGCCCTTAGATGTTAGTCATGCACTTTTTGATTCTAGTTGGATCAATGCCATGCATGAAGAACTTGAAATTTTGAGAGAAACCAAGTCTGGACTTTAGTTGATCCTCGACTAAATGTTGATTTCATTGGAACTAAATGGATTTTCAAAAACAAACAAGGGGAGGATGGGACTGTAGTTAGAAACAAGGCTAGACTTGTAGCTCAGTGTTATTCTCAATTACAAGGGATTGATTTTACTGAAACTTTTTCACTAGTTGCTCGTCTTGAGGCCATTAGGATCTTACTTGCATTTGTGGCATCCCGTGGTTTCAAACTTTATCAAATGGATGTCAAAAGTGCATTTCTTAATGGATGCATAGGCGAAGATGTTTATGTAAAACAAACCCCTGGCTTTGAAAACCCCAAATACCCGCATAAAGTCCTTAAACTTCATAAGGCTCTTTATGGACTCGAGCAGGCTCCTCGGGCTTGGTATGATAGACTTAAGTCTTTTCTGCTTGAGCGGTGGTATGGGTCGGTTCAGCTTGATGCACCGAGCGGAGGAGACAAGACCATCTATCGGGAGTTGCCCAGTGATGGCTTGTGCTGACGAGGCACTAATGGGGGTCGCACGTCTACCAATCGGGGTCTACTCAGACGCCATGAGTGAGATCCCAGTGGAGCGTCGATGAAACCTAGTGAGGTTGTCCTCTTGCTGAGCCGGACATGCGAAGGGTTTTGGCATGCGTTCCTGGGACTTGGGTCCTCGTAACACACTGCGGTGTGCAGGGACAAGTGCCTTGTGGGGAAAGTAGTACACCTCTGATCAAAGTATAAACTTTTCGAAAAGCCGTGCCCACGGTCACGGGCGGCCAAGTGATGTTCTCCACAGTTAGCTTTCAGTGTTGAAGTTGTGAATTGCATGTCATGTTTAGGATGGGTTGAAAGAGCGAGTGGGCACAGGTGTGCAACTCGAGGTAGTGGAAAGATAAGTACTGTTATTTAATTCAGCATATTTATTTCTGTTTTAACACTGCTCATTAAAGATTAAACAACATTTAACCTGCTTTTACGCAATTAGCCTTGTTATGCATCCTTGTTCAACAGCCATCATTATTTGCATATCCGTGGCTTGTTGAGTACTTTGTACTCACCCCTCGTGGGTTAATTCTTTTAGATGTCGTGTACGAAGAAGAAGTCCAGGAGTAGCATCCCAGGCGAGGAGTCGGATCCGTGGAGCCAAGGCGTTCTGCAGCTGCTTTATTTTGCTTCCGCTAAATTTTGAGTTGTAATAAGTGTAGCCTATGAGCTACGTACTCACTTTATTTCCGTTTATTTCGTTGTCAGCTGTGAGCGTCTTGTAATAATGACTTTTCATTTATATTCAATGAATTTGTTGTTCTTGAGAACCCGGGTCGTTACAATTTTGCATTTGGTATTATGTGTCTTCCTCTTTGTGTCTTTGAGGTTATTCCGATGCGTATTTTGCTGGGTGTAGGATTGATAAGAAAAGTACCTCTGGTACTTGTCATTTTTTGGGTACTTCGCTGGTTTGCTGGTCTTCCCGCAAACAGTCTGGTGTTGCACAATCGACGGCTGAGGCCAAATATGTTGCTGCAGCTAGCTGTTGCTCTCGGATTTTGTGGATGGTTTCCACTTTGCGGGATTTTGGGTTGGATTATAAGAGTGTTCCACTTTTCTGTGACAACACTAGTGCTATTTGTATTGCAAACAACCCGATTCAGCATTCCAGAACCAAACACATTGATGTACGGTATCATTTTCTCAGAGATCATAATGAGAAGGATGATATTGAACTTCAATATGTTGATACCCAACACCAGCTAGCCGATATTTTTACAAAACCTCTCGATGCTTCGCGTTTCACCTACTTACGTGGGGAACTTGGTATTTGTCATCCTTACGGCATTTTGTGAGTGGGAGCATCCGTTGATTATCCGGCATATGCTTATTTTGTGTGGAATTGCATGTACATATTTTGCACAAATTGCCTTGATTTAATTTAAGTAATCATGACAGCTCAACTCTATTTACTATGTCTGATTCAGTTTGTGCATGATTTTCTTTTTCACAATCAAATCATGATCACTGCTTAGTCTTGAATCTAGCATGTTTTAGGTAGGATTGCTTTAGCTATCTTTTATCTCCTTGATAGCAAAGAATTCTTTTCTCTAGATGCACAAATTGCAACTCGAAAAATCATACGACTTCCTCATGAATATTCTTCAACAAGTGCCAAACAATTTGTTCACTTATCAAAAATCCTAAATCCACGATTTAATTGCTAAAAGTGAAATGATCCAGGTGGGTTTGTTTGTCGCACTACTTTATTCTAGACTACTTACCATTGCACTTTGGTATGAACTGGGATAATTTAGTGTATGCCAAAATCACTGCTTTAAGCTTCTGATGGATTTCTTGCCTAGGCTTGGCTTGATTGGAAAGTATAAGGTAGACAAACAAATAATCCCTGGCATTATGAAAACAATAGCAAGTCTAAATCCATTGCCAATCAGGATTACTTTCAATGCTCCATTTGAATAGGACTTGTCTGTCTAGAGTAGAAATTGACTAGATTTGCATAGCCCTTGTCTTTACTTGTCTAGTTCACTTGATTGAGTGGTGATGCTTTTATTTCGAAAATAATGAAATAGCATGCTATCATTATGTTTTTAGATCATGTTAAATTGAGCTGAGCATATGAAAACTGGCATTAAGTTTGGCATAATTTTGCTTTATATGTCCTTGCACTTCTGCTCATTTCAAAGCTTTCCATAACTTAATTTCTCCTTGATGCTTGCATTGCCAAAGTGGGAGAAATCCTTGCGTTCTCTGTAGTAAGGGGGGAAAATAACTTAGGGGGAGTTTTTATTGTGCAAAGAGAAAGATGTGCCAAAGGGGCTTTTACTCTTTTATAAAAGGGGTACTAGATACACTTGTCTATCTGTCTGTGTTGCGCAGGTGACTTTGGAGGCGACAGACGGTTCACAGCAAGTGAACCTGGGTCAAGTGGGAGGCTTGATGCTAGGAGAGCGGGGAGCCCGGTCACGAAGGCTACGTGGGGTCGAGGTCGGTCCTCAAGTCAAGGTGTGCCAGGCGAAGGCAGAGAGTGTGGAGCGTGGCTTCGGCTGAAGGTACCCCGAGACGAAGTTCTCGAAGGTGAGGCACTTTGAAGGGTACTCCGAATGGTGTGACATCGGAGTATGATGGACAAAGTCCTCAGCAATGACGCAAGGTGTTCGAAGTATGCTCCGGATGGAGGCACTCGAAGATTCACCCGATTGAAGTCTCCGAATGTCAAAGTGCATCGAAGGCATGGTCTGGGTGAGGTTCGTCGAGGAGTGTTCTTGGGGAGAGACATTGCGATGAAGTGCTCACGAAATGCTTCATGCAGAGGCCTTAGACGAAGGAGGGACTTCGAAGGGTGGTACTCCGAAGGTGGGGGCTTCGGAGTGTGGCTGACTTGAGGTACTTTAGCCATGCATGGCTTCAGTACATGGACTGATAGAGTTCGAGCTGGGAGTAGCTGCAAAGCCATGGTGGTCCACTCCGGAGGTGATGGCGCGGAGGCTCAAGGGCTTTGATAGCTTCGGCTAAAAACTATCGCTGTATCGAAGGCTGACTTCGGTGGAGCGAATGTCATTTGGCTCAAGACTTCTCACTGAAGCTACCGCACCCCTCGCATGCAAAGGGGGGCTTTAGAAGACTCCAAAACTGTAAAGGTTGATCGTGTCTGCTCTGGAAAAGCTGATGCATAGTGAAGGCTGGCTAGACATTGGTAATACTTTGTGCAGCCATTTTTAGAACTCCTGTGCTAGCCGCCACACACTCATGTATTCAAACTTGTGAGTTCATTTTGTGTTCCTGTTCAAGAAATGAAACTTTGATTCTATTTTCATTTTCTGCTTGAACTTGTATGCTTGCCTTGCACTGCATGTTTTGATTTCTTTGTGCTCCATTTCTTCCTGGTTTAAGTTTGTGGTCTAGGGTGTCTTTTAAGAAGGGTGTGAGTATTCGGTGCATGCATGGTGTGTTTTTCAGTATTTGTTCACTCTGTGTAAACTGAGGCCATCCCTCACTGTTACAAGCGAAGCACTAAGTAGGGAGTGATCGAAGCCCGCTTTCTTTCCTTAGCAAAACCTGTTCGGTGTGCGTTTAGACCTTCGAAATAGAAAGTCTAGTACTAGTTGCTAGTGCGGAGTATCTAGTCGAAGTCTGGAGAGGGAAATCTCCACCTGCGAAGGGTGAAGTGCAAAGTCTGCTCAAAGGCACCTAGTCTGCAGAGCCTGCACTGAACTTAGCAGAGTTGAGTTTTTGGTTTTGTGTATGGAGAGAAGTCTTCTTGACTTCGAACTTTTGCTCCTTGCGAATGCCTGGTTTCGGAGCTGTGAAATACCTTTGATCCAGAACTTCGAAGGGTGTGTTCGAAGCCTGTTCCGCAGCAGACTCAGTTAAAAACAAAAGGTTGTTTTTAGCCTGAAATTTTAAAATCTCCCATTCACCCCCCCTCTGGTCGCCATTTTCGGTGCAACAACTTGGTACTTCCGATTCAGACCAATCTACATACTCTCAAGACGAAGATACCACTACCTTATCTTCTTCTTTAATATAAGAAAGGACTTCGCTACAAACATCAGGTGCTATTTCTCCATGCTCCCCTCGAGGAATAGAAAATCGCGAGCACCTTTAAGGCCTTAAGCTTTCGAGGATAGCCCATTCTTGGCGAAGCCCTTCATTAAGCTCTAATACTTCGAGATCGGGATCCGAAGCATGTAGCAAAACCTAAAAACAAACGTTCAAGTGAAGGCTTTTCATTTATAAATTTTTCATTCATTAAAATAAGAAAACATTACAAGATCTCTTGTACATAATTAAGCACCCTAGAAACTAGACCTTTGGGTTGGGAGGCGGAGCAGTTGGCGGAGTTGGAGCCGGAAGGCTTCGTTTGAGCTTTCCTCTGCCGACGGGCTTCGTCGATCCAAGCCTTGGCCGCAGCTTCGTTGTCTACTTTCTAGATCGCCCAGAAGGCTTCCCAAGCCAAAGCCACGTCCAATGATGGTCGTAGAAAGCCTTCGTCAGCGAAGCATGCCGGCGTCGAACCTTTCACCAGAGCAACAGAGACCCTGACGGCTTCGAGGTGTCGAAGGACTCTGATCCCGGCTACTTGCCCGGAGATCTCTCCATAGCGAGTACCAGAGCCTTTCATCATCTTGGTCACCGCTTGGATCATCTTGGCTTTTCGGTCGAGAGGCTCATCCGCCACAGCTGAAGAAGATGGGCACACCATTCTGAAGTATTCCAGGACACCCCTGAGGGTGCCCATGGTCTGATCAGCTGCCAAGTTATACCTCTTTTCGGCCCTTGTCAATTCGGTAGCGACGGAGGAGATTTCAGTTGTCTTTGAAATTAAGTAATTCTTCTGAGACAATGCTTGCTTAAGCGACCATCGGAATTCTACGAGTTTAGCTCCGGAAGTTGCCTCCACTGCTCGAAGCTTCTCAATTTCATCCTTTAGCACCATACGCTCCGCTTGAAGTTCTTCTATTGAAGAGGCAAGGTTGGCACGAGTTTCCTGCTCTGTTCGGATCTCTTCTTCTGCCGTAGCTTTTGTCCTCCGTTCTTCGAGGATTTCCTCCTCTAGTCGCAGGGACTTGTCTTCGGAGCCTTTAAGGGCCCTTTGAAGCGTTGTAACCTTCCTTTTGAGCCGATTAGTCTCGAGCTCGTTGGATGTCGCTGCTGCTCTAGCAAGAACAAATTGTTGCAAAAAGCAAAGTATGTACGATGTAGTTTCAATAAGTTAAATGTGCTCTATGTTTGTTGCATACCTAGAGAGTAGCCCTTTTGAGGGCTAGGTCTAGCTCTGATCCATTGTCCTCGCTCAAAATAGAGACCAGCTCAGAGCTACCAACCTCTTGGCTCTTTTTAGCCAAAGGTTCCAGGAGGGACCAAAGCCCTGTCCGCTGCTCCAATAACGGAGCCAGTAGAAGGAGCCAGGACAGAGCTCTCTGGTCATCTTTGGCGGGGTGTTCTTCCGAAGCACCTATTGAAGGGTCATTCATCGATGGCGTCATCGTCAAAGAGGGGAGAGGCCTAGGCCAAATCTTTCCTTTACCTCTCCCAATCACAAAAACCGAATGAGCCACCGCTTCAGTCGGAGTGGATCCCCCTTCAAGAGTGGCTCCCTTGGCCGAAGCAGCTCCGTGAGACGTAAATCCTGTCACTTGGAGCTACCTCTATGACTAGAGCCTCATCCCCAATTGGAGTCGAAGCCCCATCTTGGGCTGGAGCCATGCTGCTACTCGAAGCATCTACAAACATAAGGTATTCGTCAATCATCTATTAAGATATTATTAGTGCAATGAAATTATTTAGGATCTTCAAAGAATAAAGATTGAAGGCTTACCTTCGTCTAGATTCTGAGGGAGGATTTCAGGATCCCCAGAAATTCATACATTCTTAGGGATTTTCTAGCTCCGCTCCCTGGACCTCGGACAGGTTCGGGGTGGATCGCCACCACCTCTTCGGCAGTTGGAGTTACTCAAACTTCTACCTAAGGGGGATCTTCGGTCCCAACTTGAGAATCCTCTTCATCGCCTTTCATCAAGAGGGCTTCAAGCTCCTTTCCCATGCAGACCTTCGAAGTATCCTCCTCTTCAAACTCTTTCGAAAAAGAGCTTCGAATTTTGAGCGAAGATGGAGATGCTAGAGGTGAAGGGAGCTTAGCCTTCCGCGCCGCCTTCTTCACCAAAGTCCTCGAAGCGTTGGAGGTCCCAGCGGCAGCTTTCCTCTTTCGAGAGACTGCTCCTGCTGGGTCGAAGCTTGGCAGAGGAGGAGCCCCCATTTAGAGCGCGCTCCACACTCGGTTGGAGCGTTCCCAGCTCCCAACCAGCTCTATCCTCCGCTACTTCTCCGCTAAAATAAGGTAATAATCTGTTAAGAATAATACAATTATTCTCTATGACTACTTTAAATACAGTAGATATTGAAGTATTAACTAGAGCTTGAAGCTCCCCCTCCGAAGCGCTCTGAAACATCACAGGCCAGTCGGCCCTAAGTGGAGGTATCTGGAGGGCGATGAACTCCTCTGCCAAGTCCCACATGCTCATGTGCTTGGCCACTGAAGACAATAACCCAAGTCGCGTTGAAAGCAGACTTGGGTCCAGAGTCACCGCCGCCTCCCTCCAGTACCATATCTCTCACAGGAGACCCGCTAGGATTGAATCTTCTCCCACCTTGGCATAGAACCACCCGAGTATCCAGTCGGAATACCATCGGTCGTTGATTGCTTTTGTAGGAAAATTCTTCAGATGTTCCTTCTGGAGCTGGAAATTGACGCTCCCGAAGGCCACTAGTAACTTGGAGTCCTCTGGGCCCGTCATGCGGCTTAGGTTGGCATGAAGCCTCGTGGGTTGCCGCAAACACTTTAGACCTCCCCTCGCACCCTTCGGCTTGGAGAGACCACTCGAAAATTGCCAGTTTCGGCTTTGGCTTTCGGAGATAGTTGCGGCAGGGTGACATGGAACATCTCCAGAACCTCTGCCAGGAAATTGATCGAAGGAAGCCCCAGTCCTACTTCAAAGAAAGCCTTGAAAACAACCACTTCTCCACTCCTCGGCGCTGGTATCACTTCTTCCCCAGGGATTCGAGTCCTCATTCCTGGGCCCAGCTTGCCGTTCACAGCTTCCTCTACAGACTCCGCTGTGCTGGTCGATTTCCCCAGAAAGAACGTCTGGTTCAATGGCTTCTTGGATGGTGCGCGGAGTTCCCGTGGATCCTTAGGCCAGGAAACGCTCAGGAGCACCCGCCATTCCCACTGCCACTGATGCGGCCAAAGCTTGCCACTACTTTAGGGTCGCCGCCGCTGTCGGCACCTTCGCACTAGTTCTTGCCATTGGTGGAATGCTCAAGGATCTTGAAGAGGAAGGTTGAAGATGGAAGTAAGGAAAAGTCAAAGCACACAAGCTTTGTAAAAACTTTTCACAGTCGATCACTTTCCTCTTTTATAATCGTTCCATTCTAGTTCGGCGTGATTCGTGTATGTTTTCACACTTGCAGATCCAACCCTCGCAAATGATAGGTGGGGCCGAAAGGTGAAATAATGTGAACCTACGGTAAAACTTTTGCGGTTGTTGCTTTCTCGAAAGGTCTAACGACTATTTGAGGAGTAACGGCATAAAAGTAACAACTCTTTGTGATGCACTGCAGTCATAACGGTTCATTTTCTTTCGGAGCCATCATCCGGAGGTTCAAGTTTGAAGCCTAGATTCGATACACCTTTGATGCCAAAGATTCTTCGAACGATTATAATACCTTAAATTTTTTCTAAGTTCCTAAGCATAGAAATATTTATTGAGTATACTACTATCCTTGTTGTATAGGCTATTGGAGAAGCATATTCGAGAGGCTACTGATAGGGGAAAATACTTCATCCTCACGATCCTCCAAGATTTTAAGCAAATACATTATGCGACGAAGATGAAGGCAAGTCTTAAACTCGGAGTCCATGACTTGCTTCCGGGCTGAAGGGCTTGAAGCCGAACGGTCATCTAGGTTCCGGTCCGAAGAGACCCTCTGAAAGGCTTCCCCTCCGGAGTGGAAAGCAACCAGAAGGATGAGACGTCTACTTTATCAACATCCTTCAAGCATGTTTTACCATATTGACCCTATAAGGGATACCGAAATAGTATCCACTATGTTGGTTGTAATTAAGGGGTAAAAATATCTTTTCCTTAGAGATTTTACTTATAAATACCACCCTTCTAACCCTGTAATAGGTATTGAATACTCAGATATTCAATACACGCTTCGAACTATCTCAGGCTATTATCCATCTCAGAGGCTTGGAATAGTTTACTTAAACAAACAATTCGTTTGTTACACACTTAGTTTCCTAAACATGTTAGCTTAATCTTTTACACCAACACCTCCTTTTATGGCCAGGCTTCGGTTCTATCACTCTGAAACAAATGATGCGTACTATGAGCATCTTCAAGAGATTACCTATGTGGCTACTTAAATTTAAATTTAAGTATTTTGGTGAAAAATGAAACTCCAAGAGTTTCCCTAAATGAGTCTCTTTCCTAATCAATTTCTTAAATCACCATTCACCTCTCTCAAATATAGCATTCGTTTAGCAAGTCCCTATTTCCTTTTGCACATATTTTTTTTGCATGCACATTATTTCGTCCATTGTGCGTTGTTATTTGGACGATACACATATTTGAATGTAACAATTTTTTATATAAAATTATTATATATTATAGACCGTATTTGTAGGATTTAAAAAATAGGGATCGAGATTATAGGGAAACTTATAAACTTATTACATATTATAGACTGTATTTGTAGGATTTATAAAATAGGGATCAAGATTATATGGAAACTGTCCTGGATTGATTAATTTTTAGAAAGAAATAAAATTTAGAATGCTTTATATGTGTTTTAGGAAATAAAATTTAGGTATCTGTGGAAGATGCTGCGCACTCACCAGCCAAACTCCCACCCAAATATCATGTCTCCAAAACAACAATTCACAAACTTATTGTAGCAAATTGGTTATTCTCTGTGAGAATTGAAGGCGCACTCTCTAGCAGGCCGGACCGGTCGTGAACGGTTAGAAGAATAAAGAAAGAAGAAAAGAAAAAAGTCAAAAATAAAATAAGAGAGTTTTTTAAAAAAATATAGAGATTTTCTAAGATTAATTGGTCTAGCATACAATATATATTTTTTATTTTCTTTAATATTATGAGTTTATTATTTTACACACTTGCAGTCAAAATTTGACATTTTCAAATTATATCCTATAAACACAATTAATTAATTAAAAATAGCTAAACAAGAAAAATGCCAATTTTTTTCATGGTATAAGATATGTTGTATTTTGATTGTAAAAACATTTTTAGCTCAAACAAGGATTTTACCAATAATCTGCTTTCAAACCTAATATATTTCCTCTTTAAATTATAATTCATTTTAAGAGAATCTCTAGCTTTCTTATCATTCTAAATGACAACTTTCAAGAAATAATTTAAATTTTTATCATAGCATATGTATATTATATCATAACACCATAATAGCTCTTATGTTTTTTAAACTTCATTAGATTTTTAAATTTAAAACCATTAAACTCTATATTATCAATCGATTGGGTACAACCTATAAATAGACTAGAAAAATATGAATATGTTTTTTTATACAAATTTTAGTTCATTATATCATGCACCTCTACTCAAATTTGACCTATTTCAATATAAATCCTAGCAAAAGACTTAATGAATTTAATCGTATTTTTCAAGAGATAAGATATATTGTATTTTAATCATAGAAAAAATTTTAAGTTCAAAAGAGAATTTAACCGATAATTTACTTTCAAACCCAACTGATTCTCTCAATAAATCCTAATTCGTCCTCACAGAATATTCGACTTTCTTGACATCCTATCTGATAACTTTCTCAAAATATTTTTTTATCATAGCATTTATATATAATATCATAGCATCATGATAGATCTCGTGATTTTCAAACTTCATTTGATTTTTTTAGAACGAATCATTAAGCTCCATATTACTGATCAATTCTCACAACTTAGTTTTTTTCAAAATTTATACCAATTTAGTGGATAAGAACTAATAATGGACTAAAAAACATGAATATTATTTTTCTATAAATTTTGATTAATTATGTCAATAACTTGCAGTTCAATTTTACCTATTTTAATTTAATTCTTAGAAACATACTTAATAAATTTAAAATGGCAAACGGATCTAGAAAAATGCAACAATCTTACATTAATTAAGATATGTTGTATTTTGATAATAGAAAAACTTTCAAGCTCAAAAGAAATTGCAAATATCACATGGGATCTTCTGAATTTGCCAAGTTATTCATAACTATTAATTTACTTTTAAATTTATGTAATTTGAACTCGTACATGCATTTATATATTCGTAGCTTTTTGTGTGATGTGAACTATTACTTATTACTTATTTGTTATGATTGTGAATAAAAGATATATTATTGTTGATATCTCATAAATATGAAAAATAATATAATATACCAAATATTTATTCCGTTTTCATCGTAGAAAGCAAGACATGCCTAACAAAACAACCGGTAAAGATTCTTTGTTCCGTGTTTGTTTACGTTGGCCGGGCTTTTTTTCTAACTACGTTGTATTGTAGGGCATTTGATTTTTTGCAAACTTTTCTAATTTTATTGAAGTTCAAAGCAACATATATTAACATATATAATATTAAAATATATTTTATATTAGAGTTAATAAAACTTATTTAATATTATAGTTATTCATTGTATGCATGCTATATAACGTTGAAAATCAAAAAACAATTATATTAACAACCAATGTATAAAATTACAGACTATACAATTTAGCGGGAGGACGGCAAAAAAACTATAGCCGCTAACGATCGCTATATGCAATAGCAGTGTGCAAAAAAAAGTAACAAAATATTTGTCAGAACATAGGTAATTTGAATGATTCCAATATATATTTCATATACACTTTGTAAAACATGAGAACATGCAACATAACATAAGAATTAAGAAAACATAAGGATAAGACGACAAGTTCATACTTCATAGAGTTCATAATGATTAGGCTAGATATTGACGGAAATCAACTAGCGTTTCAATTTTTAGGCCACAGCTACAAACTATAGAATAGTGCCACTACACACTATGCTTGTTGACGCCATGATTTGGTAAAATCTAGATCCACAAAAGATGCGCATAGTCAAACAGAAGTCAAAGAGGTCTGATTAAAGATGGTCAAAAAATCCCGTACATGATGTGTAATATGACCGGATATGAAGAAGTCGATGGAGATAAAACTAAAAGAAGATAAAGATGATCCAAAATCGGTTAGGATTGACTACTTAGGAAGCAAGTCTCCGTACTATAAATATGTATCATTAGTGAGATCAAGAAACATAACTCTGTCAAACAACTACTCGGCGCATCGCCACCCTTAGCTTCCCAAGGTTAATCCCGGCCGGATTCAGCACTCAGAGCTGGGCTGCATCGTTCTGATCTCCGGTGAAGAGGTGAGTCCCACCACCCTCGACAATCGTATCGACTAGATCAATATCCTCACAGCTTCATCAATTTGACCTCTTGAGGTGCTAGCCAAAATAGTATGATCGCTGGTTTATCTCGGTGTATTAGCTAGGTCTAAGAATACATTTGGTTGATCTCTTAGATTGATGTGATTTAGGTGTGGTAGTCTGAGGCTTCATCGGTTAGGTCTAACATCTCTTTATATTGTATCTTTTTCAAGCTATATACCGTTCATCTAAATAAAGTGTGCCTGATACTTTGAAATATTATTAAGTTCATCGTGAGTAGCTACTGTCTTGGTTAGGTCCGATCTAGTTATTGTGATGATTTTGATGATATAGATGTCCTATCAAGCATGTTTTATTTATTTCTATCAGAGTACAAGACGATAGGTTATCGTTAATTCAACGTCATATCTTATCCTCTATCGGGGAACACTCATCGTCCCATATGCATGAGATGCGTATCTCATCGGTCGATGGCGCATTCATCCTGATTTCTCAACTTTGGTCATCGGCCTTGTGACCGATTGACGTTATCCGCTCACGATTGTTCTATTCTCACTACAGTCATAGGCTTGGTAGCCGATCGACTTTGCTACTGACGATATTTTCTCTATTTCCATATCAGTTGTAGGGTCAAACTGATTGGCGACCGATCGAGACCGACCTTCGTAAGTGCCCAACTCCCCGATGATATAAAAAATGGACTGATCACGTTACTTCGAGAATATCGGGATTGGTTTGCATGGGAGTATCATGAAATGCTAGGTTTAAGCCGATCCATTGTAGAACATCAGTTACTAATAAAACAAGGATATCAGCCTTACAAGTAGTCACCTCAGCGGTTCAAACCAAAAATATACCTAGATATCAAAGCCGAGGTGACAAGATTATATGATGCAGGATTCATAAGACCATGACGATATGCAGAGTGTGTCAAACATTGTGCCAATATGGAAGAAAAGCAGAAAGCTCAAGATATGTGTTGACTTCAGAGATCTGAATAAGGCAACTCCAAAGGATGAATACCTAATGCCGATCACGGACCTACTGGTAAACGTCGCATTGGGTCACAAAATTATTAGTTTTATGGATGACGACTACATCCACAATACGGCCTTCGATGCCCCGGGGCTATTAGATTATATGAGTGGGTGGTGATGACCTTCGTCTTGAAGAATACCGGAGCGACCTACCAAAGGGTCATGAACTACATTTTTCAGTACTTGGTCAACATGTTAGTGGAAATATACATTGATGACACCGTGGTGAAGTCAAGAAGCATTCAAGACCATGTGGTCGTTCTACGTCAAGTCCTAGAGAGGGCCAAGAAGTATGGGTTAAAAATGAATCCCGAAAAGTGTGCCTTTGGTGTGTCGGCGGAGAAGTTTCTGGAATTTATTGTACACGAAAGAGAATTGATATAAGCGAACGAAGTATCAAAGCAATCAAAAATACTAAGATCCCACCGATAAAACCAAATTGCAGTCATTGGTCGGAAAGATAAATTTTCTCAAGAGATTTATAGCCGACCTCTCAAGAAAAATATAGCCATTCACCCCATTGTTAAGATGAAGCCTGACTAGGAGTTTAAATGGGGAGACAGGCAATAGAAGGCATTCGACGAGGTTAAGGAGTACCTGAGTTCACCGCTGGTGTTAATGCCACCCCAGAAAGGGATTCTGTTTAGGCTATACTTATCAGCAGACGACGAAGTCATCGAAGCGGTTCTAATTCAAGAAGTGGATAAAAGGGACAGGGTAATTTTCGATCTCAGTAGAAGACTACTAGACACTGAAACCCGATACCAGTACTATGGAAAAGCTTTGCTTATGTTTGTACTTCGCATGCAGCAAGTTAAGGCATTACTTGCTCTCGATGAAGTGCACCATAGTATGTAAGGCCGATGTCATCAAGTACATGCTATTTTCCCTAGTGTTAAATGGATGTATCGAAAATGGGTCCTTGCTCTAACCGAGCTCGATCTCAGGTATGAATCGTCCAAGGTAATAAAGGGGCAAGCAATAGCCAATTTCATAGTCTAGCATAGGGATGAGGTGGTAACCTATGTTGAACTGGTACCATGGATGTTGTTCTTTGACAGATCGGTGTGTTGGCATGGATGTGGCATTGGCCTAGTAATCGTCTCCCCTCGGGGGGCATCATTTGAATTTGCTTACACCATCAAGCCATTCTCCGCCAACAATCGAGCCAAATATGAGGCAGCGCTGAAAGGGTTACAACTATTGGAAGAAGTGGGCGCCGACGCAATTGAAATCCTCAGGGACTCTTTATTAGTCATGAAGCAATTATCAGACGAGTATGAATGAAAGGACAACGTACAAAAAGAATATCACGATCAGTGTCAGGCTATAATGATGAGTTTTTGGGATGTAATTCTTACTCATATCCCGAGGGAGTGGAATTCAGAAGAAAATTACTTGGCCCAAACGACATTAGGATGTAAGCCGATGGCCAGACCAATTGAGGTGGAGATCGTAGAAATAGAAGCCGATGATTGGAGGTATGACATCATTAACTATTTGAAGAATCATTCGACCTCGGCACCAAGAAAACTCAGATATCAAGCAACAAAATGCATCTTGCTCAATGAATACTTGTACCATCAGGACAACCGATGCGGTCCTCCACAAGAGCATAGGTATCGAGGAAGCGAAAGTGGTGATGTGTGAAGTGCACGACAACATATGTGGAACTCACCAGTCGACCCAAAAAATGAAATGGTTACTTTGGAGGTTAGGTTACTTTTGGCCAACTATTGTAGAAGACTACATAAGGTAAGCGATGTCAAGATTGTCAGAAGTTTTGAGCTGTTCAGAGGGCACCTGCATTGGCAATGAATCTGATAATTAAACCCTGGCCCTTCAGAGGGTGGGGCATCGATATGATCAGCCAAATTTACCCTGGCATCAAGCAAGGGACATAAGTTCATACTAGCGACTATCGATTATTTCACAAAATGGGTTGAGGCCATTCATCTAAAAAGAGTTACTTCTGCCGATGCCATTGAATTTATTAGGGAACAAATAATATACCGATTCGGTATCCCGCAGACCATCACCACGGATCAAGGGACAATTTTAATATATACAAAATAAATACCAAAATCGTCCAAGCTGAGGCCGATTCCAATCTTTAAGAAACGGGTGGTCGGACCGGAGGTACACCCCAGTCGGACCGGCGATATGAAGTATCACCGAACGGGTACCCTTCAACGTTCAGTGCGGGACAATGGTCGGACAGGGAATAGCCCTCCGGTCGGACCTAGGGCACGCACGGAATCATCTAGAGGCTGGAGCGGAGGGGTCCAATGCGAAGGGTGCTCCGACACAGAGCATATTGCTATGGAGGGGTCTAGTCAGACCGGTGAAGACTCCTCGGTCGTACTGGGGATGACTTCGGGTGCGCGGCCTTGGCGCACATGGTGCAGAGGGCTACGGGGACCATACCGGCAACAGCCTGACGGCCCAACATGGCATCGTGCGGTCAGACCGGCGAAGCCCTGTCAGTCGGACCGACAGGCTCCGATCTGATCGCCTAAAGGCTCTGGCGTCCCTGTAAATGATTGCCAATCACTCCCAAACCTCTTAGCGATGATTTTAGAAGTGATTCCTCTACAAAAACAACAAGAGATCGAATACAATTGTCCTAGAGACCAAATTCCCAAGAGTAGCCAGAAAAACTGATAAAACTGATAAAGACGATAAAAATCTATTACGTGGATTAAACGGGTGATTCACAGGCGAATCAACAAGGCTTACCATGGTTACGAAGTGGTGCACGGAGGGATTTCAGCGCAAACCCACGAAGATGGAGTGATCTAATGTGGAAAGAAGATTGAAAAGTAAAGGTACGATTCAAAACTAGGGTTTTGAAGTATTGATCTGTGGTGGGTTTATGAATCGGACTCACCCCTATATTTATAGGGGCTGGACATCGACTCCCTGGCACCTACATCAATGTAGGATTTAGCCAAATTAGCTGGGATATTGCTTAGAGATAAAACCAAACCGAAATCCACTTCTTATCTCTACCCTTTGGACTTGGCCGGTCTGACCAGACCCATTGGGCCAGTCTGACCGAAGCTTGCATGCACTGGTTGGACCGAGGCCTACATGGTCGGTCGGACCAAAGCCTGTATGGACAATCGGACCGGCCTACCATGGCCGGTTGGACTGGCCTGTGCCAGGGAAGACATTTTTGGCCCAAATCACCAAAAATTGATATTTTGACAATTTCGACCATTAATGCCATTTTTTGCTATCAATAAATCTAATCTACTACCAATAGAATCGTTCTTTTTTCAATCTACTCTGTTGGGGGAAAATGCTTCACTTTCAGGACTTAGAGATTAATAGTTCAAAAGGACTTATCAACTTCGGAGCTGCTGGGCTCATGCTCGAAGGTGGAGGAGTTGTTAAGCCGAAGGATGCTTCGATCTACGATCTGAAAGAACCCTCCACAAGATATAAGGCTTCGGAGACAAACGACAGGATTGATAAGATGTTTGACTTATCTACTTGCCTTGGGTAGATTTTACTATTTTAACCCTGTTCAGGGTACCGAACAGTTTCCACTATGTCGGTTGTAATTGAGGGGTAAATATGTCTTTTCCTTAGACATTTTTGCCTATAAATACCCCCTTCTTAACCTGTAATGGGGATCGAAGACTCAGCTATTCTAATACACATATTCGGACTACTTAAGCTATTATCTAGTTCGGAGGCTTGAGATAGTTCTTAAACACGAACTCACTGTTTGTCTATTCTTGATCTCAGAGAACCTGTTAGCGTAATCTTTTACGCCAACAGTTGGCGCCGTCTGTGGGGAACCTAGTTCTAGAAGCTAGTTCTCTACTGCTGACTGCACTATGAAGAGCACTTACGGAGGGAGCCTCGGATTCCCAAGATTCCGTGCACCCTTCGGTAAGGGGCTTCCTAGTGCGGATTCAAAGGCCTTCCTTCGCCTTCCCAGACCAATTCGAAGTCCTCAGTCTTCGGACCTCTCCAGTTACTAGCTATGCCTCCCAAGCGAAGCCAAGCCTCGAGTCCTCTCCGAAGGTCCCCTCGGACCAACGGAGCCAGGACCCTCAGCTGTTCCAACGGTTCCCGAGGGTGTCGTTGGGCGTCGAGTGCCCAGAGGCCCTCGAGCTCCTCCTACGGTGCTCCAAACTGATTATGTCAGTTCCCGAGACCCGGAGCTACCCTCTGACGAAGACGAAGACCTTCCTGAGGCTAAAGCTACTCAGATAGCACGGCTTCAGGAGGAAGTGGCTAGGTGGAGGCAAGAGGCCACTGATCGCCTCCGCTCCCAAGCCTCCACCGAGACTCTAGAAGGGCCCCAAGATGGTGGTGCTCGCAATCTTCCTGAAGCCATTCAAGTCCTGGAGGAGGCTGAGAACGCATCTTTCGATGATGAGTCTCTGCTGCATTCAGACTTGCAAAGGGTGCCCTTCGATCCTAGGTTCAAGGCCTCGAAGTTGCACAAGTATTCCGACGTGGGTTATACCTCAGGAGAATTTGCTCGCTCATACGCCCTAGCAATAGAAGCAAGCGGAGGGGTGCGCAACACTATGGCAAAGTGTTTCCTCCTCGCTCTCAAAGGTGTGGTGCTCTGATGGTTCTGGTCCTTGAAGCAAGGATCGATAAGATCTTGGGAGCAGTTGAAGAGGAAGTTCGTAAGCAACTTCCAGGGTACCTTTGTGTCTCCAATGTCGACAGGGAGCTTATTCCAAGTGAAGCAGCTAGTGGGGGAAATGCTTCGGGAATACTTCACGTGCTTCGCCCACACCAAGTCAAAGATCAAGGGCTTGTCTACCTCTTCGGTAGTCGACGCCGCCCGTGAAGGGGTGCCGAACCCTAATCTCCTCAGCAAGCTCCATCGGAAGCCTGTGTCATCTGTGGCACAACTGATGGCATACTTCGAATAGTATGCCAAGGCGGAGGAGGGCTGCCTTCGATGAGCCGTAGCACCCGTACCAACCCTCCGAGAAGTGAAGACGGAGCCCGAAGCCTCAGCTTCTCTGCAACCCCCTCAAGACAATCGCTTCAGCGATCACAGGCGAGGAAAGAAGCATTTCCGTTCGGAGGTGTTAAGCATCACACCGTCCAGTTCCGAAGGCACCTGCCAATTATCAGCAGGCGCAAGGCTTCAATGCTGGAGCGCCGAAGCCTCAAGAAAGAGTACCTAGAAGGCGCCAGAGTTTTTCTGTTGTGTGCATGGCGACAATAGAAGCCATGACACAAAGGATTGCAAGGCGGTGTTAGCCCTTCAGGGTGAATTCCTAGGATGAAGTACCGGGCGGGGTACTTCAGATCGAGCCCCACCAGTAGCACGGTCGGAGCCTGTGCAAATCATGGCCCAAGATGGCATCCCCGAAGCCCCTATGCGACTGTCGGTGGCCAACATTATGCCACCACCGAAGTAGGAAGACCCCCAAGACCGCGGCAAGCGAGTAGTCCTACCCATCTCCAGAAGGGGGGGACCCTCGGTAACATGTCCAAGAGACAGCGGCGTGAATACGTCCGTGAAGTAGGGCACATTGGTACCTCGAGCTCCACGGAAGGAATGCTAGAATGGTCTCATGTGCCCATTTCTTTTACTGCCAGTGATGCCACGGGGGTGAAGTTCCCCCATGCCGACTCCTTAGTCATTTCCACAGATATAGTAGGGGTGGAAGTCAGAAGGATCCTGGTGGATGGCGGGAGCTCCGCGGACATACTTTTTGTCCAGGCCTTCGATCAAATGTGCATACCTCGGAAGCATCTACTTCCAGCGGCCCAGCCACTTCAAGGCTTCGCAGGTCCGCCTCTCGATGCCCTCAGACAAATAGGCCTCGAGGTTGCTTTCGGAGAGGGGCCTTTGGCCAGGGTGGAGGAGGTGATCTTCGATGTCGTCGACGCCCCACTATGCTTACAACGCAATCTTCGGGCGAGGGATGCTGAACCAATTCGGAGCTATAGCGCATCACAACTATCTCTGTCTCAAAATGCCCACGCAAGGTGGAGTTCTTACTGTTTTAGGAGACCAAGTGTGGCGCCCCGATTTACCAAAATCGAGACATTATTGAATTTCAGAAGAAAAACAATAATACAAGAGGTTCATCATGCGACAACGTACATACGACAATATCCATGGTATGCAGACCATATTTATTACATCAAAGTTTTAGTAAAAACAGTAATAAAAATAATTAGAAAGCGGCATGACGAACATCTCCTTCAGGATCTTTCTTCTCGACTAGGGTTGCTACTCCAGACCGTCTTCATAGTAAGCATCCTCTGTGGGGTCCAACGGGTATGAGTACAAAAAGTACTCAACAAGCCACCGCAAATGCAAGTAGTAATGCAGGATAATAAACAAGGAAGGGTAATGGCTAACATTGCGGAAAAGTACAGTTTCAGTTATTGCATTCAGTGTAATCACATTTTAATCATGCGAAAAAGTAAACATGAATATCAACAACATCAACTAACTCGAGGAGTACATTTTACCTCCTCGCACAACAGTCCTTACATGTCAATCCATCATGCACATACATATCCAAAGTAAACTAACTGGGGGATGTCACACAACCCGCCCTTGACCGTGGGCTCGGCTTTTCGAAAAGATTTAAGACTCTGATCAGAGATGTACTACTGTACCCACAAGGCACGCACTCATCCCAAACGAGATGACCCATACCACGGGAACTCGTGCCAAAACCTCGGCATAAAATGCTCCAAGCGATAACCACCCGCTCTAGGTTTCGCCGGCGCACCGGGCCGCATCCCGGCTAACGTCGCACCCCCTTTTGCGCCACATTGGTACAAGTCACCCGCAGGTGCAACTTGACCCATCTCCAAATGGTGGCCTCGGTTTGGAACAATCCATACCTTAGTTAGGACTTACCCATTAAACTTGTGGTTAGTACGTAAGTGTATTGCAACGGATCCCTCAGACCGGTCCTTATAGTGCCCCGGGTGCTACCGACCAATGCCCTAGCTTGCACCCGGAGCGCACCATGCATTCACTCACAACCACAACTCCAACACCGACAGAATTCCATAGATAAGAAACAATGGGGATCATATAGTAGAACCATGTACTACGACTCATTTTTATCCTATAGCGATCGTGTCAATACATTGGACACTAGCTAATAACATTTATCATATGGTGACAAGGAGTTTAGGCTAGAGAGCATGGCTTGGGTTGCACATCAAGGTCGGGGGATCCTAAATAAATATATTGTAAGGGTTCATTTGACTAATGCATATATAACCTATGTGTTTTAGCGATAGTTTAATCAAACATGGGTTCAATATGCTCAAAAGATTGGTTTGGTGACTTGCCTTGTTCAGCAAAGGGAGAGGGAGGGACTTCGGGGAAGTACTCCGGCTCCTCGATGGCGTCGTAGTCTTTTTGATATAGTAAAGTAAAATAAAAAGAACACAACATTCAATCAAACAATATAACATTACATTATAAGCACATAAGTTAAGGTTGGTTTGATTAAAAATAAAATAAATTCAATTGTTAAGGTTCTGTGGTTTATTTCATAAGTAAATTTTAAAGGAATTAAAAAGTTGTCCTTTTTAGAAAGGGGTGTTTAAATGTGAATAGCCTCCTATGAAATTTCTTGGTAAATTTTAAAATGAAGGGTCCATTTTAATTTAGTGGTTTACAGTACATGAACAGAAAAGGAATAAATATAAATTTTTCTGAAGTTTAAATATTTGAATTCATATTTTAATTCTAAGGGCACCTAAATATTTATTTAAATAAACATGAAAAAGTCAAAGTAAACCTATTGTTTTTATTGCATAAACATGTAGAGAATAATATTATGAATTTTCTGAAATTGGAATGGCAATTTTTAGAGTTCAAATGCACCAGATATGAATTTTACAAGTTTAAAAGTATTTCTGAAATTCATTTTCAATTTTTAAACCTCTCGGGTCCACGGTGAGCCAGGCCCACGGTGAACCCACACACTGTGCGCGTGCACCGGGTCGATCTAGACCGTCGGATCCAGATCCAACGCGTGAGGACGAGGCGGGGGAGTTAAAGTGACGTGGACGACCAGGATTAAAACGTTTGAACCGGTACGTGATGGACGGCTTAGACGCGATGCGGGGTTTTAAAACTAACGGACGCACGAAATTAAAATGTACCCCTTCGCACAGATCCAACGGCGATGATTAAACCGGATGAGGGATTAAATCAGTACCGTTAGATCCAGATCGCACGGCGCGGATCGAATCTGACACGGCACGGGTACTCGACCCGTGCCGGTCATCTTCTCCGGCGACGGCGAGCGGGGCCAGGGGCCACGGCGAGCTATGGCGGTCGAAGCTAAGGCCTAAAATGGAAAGAGGGTGCTACAGGGATCACGAGGGTACCTCAGCGGTGAGAAAAGGTCGACGGGGTGAGGCCGGCGACAAGCGGAGGCGGCGAAGGTGCTCGGGTCCTTGGTGGCGACGGCGATCCGGCGAGGTTAGTCGTCGACGGAGTGGTGGCCGAGGTCGGTGAGGTCCCGGCGGTCACGACGGTGGTGGAGGCACGGACGGGGATGGTCCGAGGCGACGGCGAGCGGTGGCCGGAGGCGAAATAGGGGGATTGCGCTAAAAGGCGAAGTGTGGGTGCTCGGCTTGGTCTGAGTGCACTTGGATGCGTGAACCGAACGCGGTGGAGGGGCATGGTTTATATAGGGGTACCAGCGGGGGCAGGGAGGGCGCAATCGACGGTGGCCGGGGATAAATGCGCTTTGACGCCGGCGAGCTCGAGTTGAACGCGGTTCATCGAACCTGGACGCGAATCGGTCGGGTTTAATGGGGGGAAACGGTCACCAGAGCGTGGGGGTTTGATTGCCGGGCTTAATTCGAGGGGAGGGGGTCGGGGGCAAGGGATCCGAGGCGAGTAATGGCGTCGGCCGGCGAGGGGGGGCGATTTGGGGGCGGATCTCGCAGGGACGACGGATCTGACAGGCGGGGGCCACACGCCAGTGAGCTCGAACGAGCGAGGGAGGCGGCTGACGGGTGGGGCCGTGACGTCGGGCGCGCGCACGAGGGGAGGCATTCGGCGCCGACAGGTGGGACCAGGCTGTCAGCCTAAGGCGAGCGTGGGTGATGGGCTGGGCCGGCCGGGAGAGAGAGAAGGGAGGGGAGGGAGCCCATTACTGTTTCAAAGCATTTCTGAATAAAAATAATTCCAGAAAATAGATTAAAATGTTAGGGCTACTTCCAAGGTTGGTAAAAATTTATAAAAATTCTCAAAAATATACTTTGGTCTTAGGATCATATACAAAAATTTTCACCTCCTAGTTTGGCCATCTACTCTATGTTGTAGTTCAAAAGAGTATAAACGGGTATTAAAAGTATTTTCAGAAATATATATTCCAGGAAATTGAATTTAATAATACTTTTATTGTATTGAAAATTTGGGGTGTTACACCAAGCTATAGCCCGAAGAGTGGAGTATGGTCACGGCCAGCCGTTGGACACCCGACAAGTGCATAGTGTGACGGAGCGCGCATAAGAGGTTCTGGGGGCTTCGAACTCTTCGAAGGGGCTCTCCCTTAAACCAAGCCCGGAAGGTGATGTCGTGACGAAGATAATTTCAAAGGATGGCAAAGAATACCCAATACAGTTTGGCAAGGGGCTATCCTAGAGATAGCTGCCTCGTTGGAAGAAGTCGTCAAGCAAAATTTGGACGTCTTTGCCTGGACTGACGAAGACATCACCGGGGTTGATCGGAGTATCATCGAGCACAGCTTGCTCGTCAACCCGAAGGCTAGGCCAGTGCGCCAGGGGCTCCGTAAGCTGTCTGCGGAAAGGGCAGGCCTCGCCAAGATCGAAGTAGAAAAATTGTTAAAGGTTGGCATCATAAGGGAGGTAGCCCATACCGAGTGGTTGGCAAACCCCATTTTTGTAAGGAAGAAGGAGTAGAGCAAGTGGCGCATGTGTATCGAATTTACTTCATTAAATAAAGCATGCCCGCGAGACCCCTACCCTATGCCCCAAATAGACCAGCTGGTGGATTCCACAGCCGGCTCCGAATTGCTAAGCTTCCTCGATGCTTACTCTGGGTATCATCAAGTCTGGCTAAAGCATGAAGACGAAGCCAAGACAAGTTTCATAACTCCTTCCGGGGTATTTTGTTATGTAAGAATGCCTTTTGGATTGCGGAATGCCGGAGCCACATTTTCACGTTTAATAGCTAAGGCTCTAGGTCACCAAATAGGCCGGAATGTCGAAGCCTATATGGATGACATTGTAATAAAAAGTGCTCAAAAGCACCAACATAGTCTAGACTTAGCTGAAACATTTGAGAGCCTCCGAGCATGTGGAGTACGCCTCAACCCTGAAAAATGTATATTCGGGTCGCAAGCAGGAAAACTGCTAGGGTACTTAGATTCGAGCAGGGGAATCGAAGCTAGCCCAACGCAGATAAGTGCACTGCAAAGAATGGCTCCACCAGAAAATTTGAAGCAAGTACAAAAGCTAGCAGGAAAGCTCGCAGCTCTTAGTAGATTCCTGGCCAGGTCAGCGGAACGAAGAGTCCCAATTTTCAAAGCCCTAAAGGTGTCTAAAAGATTCAATTGGACGCCAGAGTGCCAGAAGAGCTTCGATGATATCAAAGCATACCTCGGGAGCCTGTCAACGCTTACTGTGACCCTCCCGGAGGAAACACTCCTCCTTTATCTTGCAGCAACAGGCTCCGCAGTAAGTGCAGTACTGGTCAAGGAAGTTGAGCTTAAGGGAAAGCTGGCGTAGAACCCAGTTTATTTTGTTTCAGAAGCCTTGTCCGGAGCTAAGATAAGATACTTCGAGCTCGAGAAATTTGCTTATGCCCTGGTAATGGCCTCGCGGAAGCTAAGGCATTACTTTCTGGCGCATAACCTAATCGTTCCTACCTCGTACCCTCTTGGTGATATCTTGTAAGGTAGCGCAGATTCTTCAGAAGGTCCAGTTTTCCAAAGGTTACAAGCAAGGGCTCAAAATTATAAGCTTGTCAATGGAATGTTGTACAAAGCCGGAGTGTGTTCTCCTCTACTCCAGTGCATCTCCCAACCCGAAGGCCAAGACATACTTCAGGACATTCACGAAGGTTTATGTGGAAGCCACTTAGCCCCTCGTGCTCTAGCAGGCAAAACACTTCGGCAGGGGCTCTACTGGCCGACAATTGTAAGAGATGCGGAGGAGTTGGTCCGAACCTGCCAAGGATGCCAGTGGATGGGAAGATGAAGCCACCGTCCACCAGTCCTAGTTCAAGTTATTGCCCCGGTATGACCAATGGCTCGGTGGGAATGGACCTCATAGGCCCTTTTACAATGGCCAAAGGCAGCTTGAAGTTTGTAGTGGTAGCAATCGAATATTTTTCAAAGTGGGGTCGAAGCAGAACCATTGACTGCTATCACTTCAAGGAATGTGCAAAAAATTTTCTGGCAAAATATTATATGCAGGTTCGGAGTGCCAAGGGAGCTAACTGTAGATAATGGAACCCAGTTCGAAGCTGACACATTCAACGAATTTTGTAAAGAACTGGGCATTAAGTTATGCTTCACAGCAGTGCGCCATCCATAGTCCAACGGAGTGGTCGAGCGAGCCAACGGGAACATTCTCTCCGGTCTAAATCGAAGGATTGTTGGGTTGGCCAAGGGGCTGTGGGTCGAAGAGCTTCCCAAGATCTTGTGGTCCATTCGAACCACTCAAGCTAGGTCCATAGGCTTTACCCCATTTAGGCTACTATTCGGAGATGAGGCCATGACTCCTACGGAGCTCAGGGGTGGTTCTCTTCGTGTAGTGCAACCCGAAGATGAAGATGAGAGGAACACTTCGCTGGACTTGTCAGAAGAAACAAGGCTTCGAGCTGTCGCCAACCTAACGAAGTACCAAGGCCAAACAAAAACATGGTATGACCCAAAGATAAAGCTGAACGAGCTTAGACCAGGTCATTTAGTTTTACGAAGTGTAATAGCCCCTGGGAAGCTAGGAAATAAATGGGAAGGACCATATATTATCCTACGCTCAGGGCGCCCCGGATCGTTTAAATTAGCTAATTTAGAAGGGGAAGAATTGAAACATGCATGGCATGCGGAGCACCTTAAGCATTACTACACTTAGGGGCTCCTTGTAATCACTTGTAAAAATTCCTTTTCTAAATAAAGTGGAGGGTCGAATCTTGTTTGCTCTTCGAATATCCCTTACTCCTGGTGGACGAATCACGAGGACGGAGATGCTTGCGGAGTCAAGCATCTTTCTAAGGACCCAGGCAACAGCCTACGAACCATGGGTTCAAAGGCCGAAGGTGGCCAGCCTACGGATTCCAGGCTCCGGCTTATTAGGATCCGTAGAAGAGTCTAAGGACTTTAAAAGAACAGATTTCCGGCCTCCGGGTTCGTAGTATCTGTAAAAGAGCCGAAGGTGGCCAGCCTACGGATTCCAGGCTCCAGCTTGTTAGGATCCGTAGAAGAGTCTAACGACTTTAAAAGAACAGATTTTCGGCCTTCGGGTTTGAAGTATCTGTAAAAGAGCCGAAGGTGACCAAGCAATAAGGTTTCAAGGCTCCGGCCAATGAGACACTTTTAAAATCCTAAGTGACTAGTATAAGAGCCTGCAAATATAGATTTGGCTCCGAAACTTACAAAAATCATAATATGAACCTATGTTCGAAGAACCCTACGAAAAGGTAAAATATGATTATTAAGTGTTGTGCGAAGCATCGGATTGTTGTGCACGTCATTGTGACCGACGGACCTTTTTACAACACATAAGG
This sequence comes from Zizania palustris, assembly GCA_019279435.1. NCBI lineage: Eukaryota > Viridiplantae > Streptophyta > Magnoliopsida > Poales > Poaceae > Zizania > Zizania palustris. The sequence continues at coordinate 21,839,932 of JAAALK010000285.1, read as the reverse complement.
TCCCCCACCCAAAAGGAGGGGTAGGAGGGTAAAGAACAAACAAGATGGTTCTGGTGCAATTCATATTAATTTATCATACTTTTACATTAGGAGAAATTTTGATCCAAGCCTAAGTAAAATCGGAGACCCTGTCGGCCTTTAGAGATACCTCTATGGCTACTTGGTCCTTCGGAGTTCGAAGCCACCGAGATTGTCCTTTTGGTTCGAGTGCTTCTCTTTTTCTTAGAGGCTCGCAGTTTATTCTGCTCCTCTTGAAGCTCGACCCAAGTCAGAAGTCTTTTGGAGTTAGCCTCCGTAGGGTCTTCGGCCTGATACTCCTAGTCAGACCAATCTATATGTTCGGAGGATGAAGATGTATTCTCCTTTTCCTCTTCCTTGAAGTAAGTTAAGACTTCTTGGAAAACTTCAAGGGTTACCTCTCCTTTGTCTCCACGAGGAACAGAGAAGCGGGAGCGGCGGTAAGGCCTTAAGCTCTCAAGGATTGACCACTACCGACGGAGCCCTTCGTTAATTTCCAGTATTTCGAAGTCATGCTCCGAAGGACATGACAGAACCTAAAAGAATAAAACACCCAAACAAATTCTTCGTTTATAACTTTTCATTAATAAAAGGGGCTTTACAAGACTTTTTATACATGATCAAGCGACCTATAAGCTAAACCTGTGGGTCGGTTGGCGGGGCAGGATGTGTTGGAGCCGGCGAGGCAGGAAGTGGCGGCCTTGTCTATGCTTGCTTCTGCCGACGAGCCTCGTCGATCCAAGCTTTAGCCGCTGCCTTGTGGTCTGTCTTCCAGGTTGACCGGAAAACTTCCCAAGCCGAGGCTACGTCTGGCGAACGATGCAGCAAGGCCTCGGAGGCGAAGCTTCCAAGTGTCGAACCCCTGACCGGAGCAATAGGAATTCGAAGGGCTTCGAGGTGACAGAGGAATCCAATTCCAGCGCATTGACCGGAGATCTCTCCGTACCGGATGCCGGAGCCCATCATCAGCGACGTCGCCACTTGAATCCTCTTCAGCTTCCGATCGAGGGACTCGCTGGCCGCAGCAGAAGACGAAGGGCACATAGTGCCAAAATATTCCAAGGTGCCTTGAAGGGCATCCAAGGTACGTTCTGCTACAGTGGCATTTTTCTTCTCTGCCGCCTCCAACCCCGCGGCAGTAGCAGACACTTAGGCCATCTGGGATAGCAAGGAGCTTTTCTGGGCCATCGCTTGTTTGAGAGAGCCTTGGAGCTCTACTATCTGGGTGCTTGAAGTAGTCGCCGCCTGCCTGAGCTTCTCAACCTCCGCTCGGAGCAACAAGCACTCGGCTTCAGCTTCTTGGGCTGAAGTCTAGAGTGTGTCGCTGTTCCGCCTTTCGAGTCGGAGGGCTTCATCGTCTTTGGCCCTAGCCCTCCGTTCTTCGAGGACTTCTTCCTCCAACCGAAGTGCTCTCTCTTCGAAGCCTTTAAGCATGGATTGGAGGGTGGTAACCTTCCTCTTAAGTCGGCTAGTTTCGACTTCATTGGAAGTCACTGCCGCTCTAGCAAGGACGAATTGCTGCAAGAGGAACAAGTAAGTACCAGGTATTTACATTTACTAATTGAAAATATTTGCGGTACTTCTTATATCTGAAGGGCAGCCCTTTTGAGGGCCATGTTGAGCTCTGGGGCCCTGGCTTCGCTTAAAACGGAGACCAATTCGGAGTTGGCAACTTCCTGGCCTTTCTCCGCCAAAGGCTCCAGGATCTCCTGGAGGCCCGTTCGTTGCTCCAGAAACGGAGCCAGCAGAGGAAGCCAAGACAAAGCTTGGCGATCATCTATCGTTGCCTCTTCCTCTGAGTTGCTGGCCGAAGGCTCGTTGGAAGACGATGTCGTCGTCGGACCGGGAGGGAGTCCGAGGCTTGACATGCTTTTGCCCCTCCCTGACACAAAGATAGGAGGCTCGACTCCGGCGGAGGTAGCTCCTCCTTCGGCGGCTACCACTTCGGCTGGAGCCGCATCGGCAGGGATGGCCCCGGCCACCGGAGCCACGTCGATGGAGAAGGCCCCTGCCACCAGAGCCGGGGTGTCCAGTGGAGCCAAGGTGTCCATCGGAACCGCAACCCCGGAAGAAGCTGGAGCTTCGTGTGCAGCTGGGGCTTCGTCGCCCCTCGATGTAACTACATCATCAAGGTCTTTGGTGAGCATTTACGAGTAAAAATTGATGCAGGAATCGACCGAGGAAAAAGATTCGAAGTGTACCTTCGGAGACACTGTGAGGTAAAACGTCGGGTCCTCCAGGACTTCGTACATCCGGAGAATCTCGTCGAGGTCGTCCCCCGAAGTCCTCTCCGGTGTAGTTGTCGCTGGAGCCTCAACCTCCGCCGTGATCACGCCAGCTACAGGTGAGTCGGGGGCCACAGTCTCCAGCTCCGAGCTCACGATAGCGGGCGCGGGAGTATGTGCCATGTCTACCTCCACAGCCTCTCGAGCAGAAGCTTCGGTTGGGACCCCTGCTGCATCTTCATCGCCTTCTAGGAGGTAGTTCTTGAAGTCCTTCACCAATTGGACGTCGGAGCCTTTGCTCCCGGACTCCTCTGAAGCCGAGCTCCAAATGCCCAAGGATGAAGCGGATGAAGCAGGGGTCAGTTGAGGAGGGATCTTCACCACCTTCTTTTTCTTGGTGGGGGTCTTGCCGGCCTTCTTCGGAGGCTCGGCGATGGCTTTCCTCTTCCGAGGGGCCACCCCGGCCGGGTTAAAGACTGGTAGAGGGGGAGGCACCATCCTGAGGGCTCCCCACAACCTGTTGGAGTGCTCCCAGCTCCCCACCAGCTCCAACGTCTTCTGCCTTTCAGCCATCGTAGGGGCTCTGAGGATTCGTTCGGTGGCCTGTGCTATTTGCTCTGGGGCTAACGCCAGTGGAGCCGCTGAAAAAAGGTAACATATTATAAGTATGTTATTTTCTTCATCTAACATATTATTTTAGGAGTGTCGAAGTCTTACCTAGAGTTCGGAGCTCACCCTCCAAAGCTTGTTGAAACACTATCGGCTAGTTTGCCCCGAGGGGTGGGATTCGAAGAGCAATGAACTCTTTGGCAAGATCGCGCATGCTCATGCGACTAGCCACCGAAGTCAGTAGCCCTAGCCTCATTCAAAGCAGGCTAGGGTTCGGGGTAACCTCCGCCTCCTTCCGAAACCAGATCTCTTGAAGGGGTCCAGCGAGAGGGGAGTCCTCTCCAACCTCGGCGTAGAACCACCGAAGGATCCAGTTAGTGTATCATCGGTCATTGATGGCCTTCGCTGGAAAATGCTAGGCATGCTCCCTCCGCAGCTGGATGTTGACACTTTCGAAGACTGTTATCACCTTGGTGTCCCCGGGGCCATCTTGCGGCTTTGGCTGGCAGATGGCTTCGAAGATAGCAAGACGGGCGATGGCATTGGGAGATAGCTGGGTCAAGGTGATGTGGAACATGTCCAATACCTCCGATAAGAAGTCGATAGCCGGAAGCCCTAGGCATGCCTTGAAGAAGGCCTCGAAGACCACGACCTCTCCGCTCCGTGGATGCGGAGTTAATTCCGGTCCAAGGACTCATGTCCTAATCCCGGACCCCAGCTTCCCTTCCACGACCTCTTCAATGGATTCTGCAGTGCTTGTGAATTGGCCGATGAGGAAACTTTGAGGGATCTTCTTCTTGGATGGCGGGCGGAGCTCACAGGGGTTCTTGGGCCAGGCGTCTCCCGGAGCTCCCACCATTGCTGCTACGGCTGAAGCTGCCCACGCTTTCCTCTGCGCCAGAGTGCCCTCCGCCGCCGGCATAGTGTGGCTGGTCCTCGCCATGGCTTGGTTTCTTGGGAAGTTGTGAGAGTTGGAGGTTGAAGAAAGTGAGTTGTGAATGCTAGGCACAGTAAAAAGCTCTGGGTAAATTCCAATCCCCTTTTTATAACCGTCCGCTAGTTGTTGTGCTTCGATTGCATTCACAATGCAGGACTTCCGTCGCTGGCAGGTGGGTCCAGGGAGCAGAACAGTGTGAGTCTGCCGTAAATTTCGACCGTTACCTTTTGTAGAGCGTAACAGCTACTTGTATAGTAACGGTTCTAATCAAACGACTCTTCACGACGTTTGGACTTCGTAACGGTTCTCTGTCCCATGAAGCGTTCACACGGCGGTTGTGGACTCGAAGCCGTATTTCGAATGCTTCGAATCAAAGACCCTTCGAATGACTGTAATGTGTTCAAACTTCTCTAAGTCTCAGAATATGAAAATGTTCCTTGCGTATACTGCTTCCCTTCTATACAGGTCAAATTCGGAGAAGCGTATTCGAGGGGATACTGTTGGGGGGAAATGCTTCACTTTCAGGACTTAGAGATTAACAGTTCAAAAGGACTTATCAACTTCGGAGCTGTTGGGCTCATGCTCGAAGGTGGAGGAGTTGTTAAGCCGAAGGATGCTTCGATCTACGATCCGAAAGAACCCTTCGCAAGATATAAGGCTTCGAAGACAAACGACATGATTGATAAGATGTTTGACTTATCTACTTGATTTGGGTAGATTTTACCATTTTAACACTGTTCAGGGTACCGAACAGTTTCCACTATGTCGGTTGTAATTGAGGTGTAAATAGGTCTTTTCCTTAGACATTTTTTCCTATAAATACCCCCCTTCTTACCCTGTAATGGGGATCGAAGACTCAGCTATTCTAATACACATATTCGGACTACTTAAGCTATTATCCAGTTCAGAGGCTTGAGATAGTTCTTAAACACGAACTCACTGTTTGTCTGTTCTTGATCTTAGAGAACCTGTTAGCCTAATTTTTTCACCAACATACTCCTTTTTCCCTAGGTTTAGCTATATCACATCCATCTTTGTGGGTTTGCACTGAAAACCAATCGTCCATCACGGTAATCCTTGTCGATTCACTTGTGAATCGTCTATTTAACCCCCATGTGGGATTGAAATGGCGACGAGAGGGGGTGAATAGGCGCCTCGACAAATTCTCGCGAATATGATGGCAAGACCAGATCACCCAATGCCCCTCTAAAAATTGCAGAAGTAAAACTGATGATCACATTTAAGAATTCAGACCAAAACAATACAAATTTAATTCTTCCTCTATATCGGAGTTTGAAACTCCGAAATGGCTGTCAGTGATTGGTTTGCCGATCTGAAAACTCTAGATCGGTAATTGAAATGCCGATATAGCTCAGTCGACACTTGGCACTCCGACAGTATTCAGAAAATTGAGAGAAACAAGTTCTTCAGTATGAAATCAGTTTAAATTTCAACTCTCTCGTATATGAAGTCAAAACGTGAAGATCAAAGCTTTCAGAAATATGAATTCTTCTCACAACCCAAACAACAGTAAACTTTGCTAATTGAAACACAATATCTTGATTGATTATTTGTACAAATTCAGCAGATTCATGGTAGTAACAAAATCAAAATAGAACACAATATCACCTCTGAATATGTATATGATCTAAAACACAATAAACAGATTCAAAACAGAATAGCTTGATGATGATGAACAAAACTGTTGAGAACTATAGCATGAATTTGAATTATTGAATAAAAATAGGAGTTCAACTTTGAGTCAACCAAATCAATTCAAATCTGTCTGAAATTTTAATTCAGGAATTTGTTGAACTAATACACAACAGCCAAACTCAGAGAAAAAATGATTTGAAAAGAAGATGCTCCAGAAATGAAGTGTAACAGAATTAGTAATTCTGTATTGCATCAAGAAACAGTAGCACACAGCTGAAATTCTATAGCATATTTTGTACTAATTGATGAACAGTTGCAGCAGTGCAATATTCAGATCAAATAGTCAACAAGATGAACAACAGGAAGAAAAAGATACCCAAATGAATTTAGTTCAGATTTGCTAACACAGAATAGTTGAACCAGACATGCTCAAGTACCAAAAATAGTCAGGCAATCTAAAAGGTCCTCATAAATGGCTGCACATATTGCTATCATATATGATGTGTATATCAGCTGAGGATTCCATGAGGACTATTCACAATCAGTCAAAAGTTAACAAGGATTTCAGTTTCAATATCCTTGTGTTGGACAGCAAAACTGAAACAACATCCCTAGAAAAATTCTCGAGAAGCAATTAGAATTAGGAACTAAGCATCTTTTGTGCTTGTGGTGATGTAGAGCATCTAGTAAAAAATATTGATCTAGAAGAACACTCAACCTCTGCAACTATTCAGGTGATTGAAAGCAGCATAAAACAATTGAACATCTGATATTCTCAAGTACTAGATCATATGGCTAAACCAGAAAGAAGGAAAACTGAATACAGCATTCTCATGCACTGAATCAAACCAAAACTAAAAAACTGATGCACACAAAAGATTTCAATCAAATCAAAACAGCAGACAATCAGAAGTGGAAAAACTGAATTCAACATGAGTAAACAACAACACAAAGAATCACTAACAGAACACTCTATGCAGTCCAGTTCTTCAGGTGTTGTAGACCATCCAACAAACAGATTAGGTGCTTGAAACAACTTATGGCCGAAAAACCTGTAGATCAACAGACAAAAGGCTTGAGCGGTGGAAGACTAGCTCTAAAGAAATAATATCTTCTAGCCCATCCGAAACCCAAACAGTGCCAGAAAACTTTAAAGCAGATGAACAAAACAACATCTATCAAGAATCATAGTACAAAAAATCCAAGAACAAAAGCAAGCATACTCAGCATGCAAAATTTTCTACATTGAAATACACTTCCCTGTAGCCAATCCGGCAACAAAGAAGATCAGTACACTGACTAGAAAACACAACCAATCTAGAGAAAATTCAAAAGCCAACAATCCAAACACAGTGTACCTGTTTCTTGTCTTGACAGTGCTGTAGCTCATCCACGGACAGGATTTGCCATGCTGCAACTCCTCTTGCTGCTTGCTGCTGAAGTCTCTTGTAGAGGATCCAGCACAAGCAAAAAAAACAGGACAGCAACAAGGAACCAATCACATAAACATAGTGGAAAGATGTAGAAAAAATTCTGAAATGAAGCTTCTCTCTAAAATGTTCAGCCACCAAAAGTTTGAGGCAAAAGGTTTACCTAATCCCCTAGGCATGGGGTCCTTTATATAAGCAAGCCCATCAAGGTATTCCTCAAAATGCTATTATGGTTTAATGACCAAGTATTTACCTAAATACCCTTATGTATTTTCAGAAATATTAATTCTGAAAAATACACAAAAATATACCCCTAATTTATTACATCATTGACCCGATTCTTTTAATATTTTTTCAGAATTAAGAATTCTGAAAATACTAAAAGATTACACTTAATCTAGACGACTAAACTGAAAAAATAAACTCCTATTTATTGGAAATTAAAAACACTTTCTGATACGACGGTTTTAAGCCGAAAGCGACAAAGCCTTCTCGATCGCTGACATGTGACACCAATCCAAAAAATCGACCGCTAGCAAGTATCTCCCGCTCTCGATCCCCTCGAGCCGTCTGATCAGTTGCACTAGTCTCCCTTTCGTTGACTTGGTCAACACGTAGTCTCGATCATCCGTCCGTCCATGTCTTGCTCTATCTCCCCGTGCACTCCTGAGATCATCCCCAATGTCACCCGGCCTCCTTGATTGTCTAGCATCAAACTCCTCAATTGACCCTTGATCACCCGTCGTTGATAGTTGGCATTCAATCTCCACTCAACGATCCCCTCGGCATACAATCTCCACTCACCCATCGATCCCATTGATGCAAGCAAACCACTACTCACTAATAACTCTAGATCGAGCAACGTTGTCAATCTCTCATAACCAAGATAAAACCATAGTGCAACCCCACTTGGTTTCACACCCCGTAGTGGGTTTGTTGGACCGAAACAACCTCCATGTGCACCTTCCAATATGCAAAATCAGTTCCATCGAATAGAGATATTTTACTAACTCTGTCCATGTCGCCAAAAGATCACAAAACCGGTTAAGGTCAATTGGTGATCTTAACCAAGCTTTGATATCAATTGTTGGGCCGAAACAGGCGACCAGAGGGGGTGAATGGGAGGTTTTAAAATTCTCTTCTGTTGAACCGGCTTCGAACACACCCTTTGAAGTGTCTGGTTCAGACGTATTCATCAAACTCCGAACACAGGCTCCGAATGGGGTAAAAATTCGAAGTTCAGAAGACTTCACTCGCACTCATATAACCAAAAATGTACTGGACTCCGCAAAGATTGTGCCGGCTCCGCACACTGAGGTGTCGTCGAGCAGGCTTCGCACAACTAGACTTTGCACATAAATGTTTCCCTCAGAGCTCCGAACAGATGCTCCGCACTAGTAACTGGTACTAGGCCTTGCACTTCGGAGTGCTACAAACTAGAGCAAGCAAACTGACAGAAAGAAGGACTTCGACTATAAGAAGAAAATGGGCTTCGAATGCATGCTTCACTGGGTGCTTCGCTAATAATCAACGAGGACTGACCTCCCGTTTACATTGAGCGAACATACACCAAAAACCCTCACAAAAATCGCACATACGTGAGACTAAATACTTCGATGAGATGAACACTGAGTAAAAACTCTAGATTGCATAGAGTGAAATAAAAAGCAGTAAACTCAACCTACACAGTGCGAATCACAGATACAAGTTCATGCAATCCATTGATAAAAGAACATAAATTTCATTGCAGGAACAAGAAACACAAAACTCACAAGTTCAGAGAACACTTCATGGCGGCTAGCCAAGGCTACAGGGAAAACAAAAGGTTATAAAATGGAGTATACAGTGTTGCCTAGACCTCAGCCTACCTCTCCTTTTATAGGCTCTACTCTGACTTGCAAATAGACTACAATACCCCTAGAGTTTACAACATTTTTGTCTCTAGCAGACACAGGGGTACAAATGGTAGTCTACTTTATTGAAAGCTCCTTTTGTCAGCTTTGCAAGGCAGACAATATCAGCCTTTGTACAGAAGACATGATCAACTTTTGCAAAGCGGAATCTTCTGGAGCGTCATTCGCACACGAGGTGCGCAGAGGCATCAGTGACATGCTTCAAACGTGAAGGCCTTCGCTTCACCGAAGTCAGTCTTCGATATATTGACGGTTTTGAGCCGAAACCGTGAAAGCCCTTGAGCCTCTACACCATCACCTCCAGAGTGGATCACCATGGCTTCGCAGCTACACCATGCTCATACTCCGTCCGTCCCTGTACCGAAGCCATGCATGACCGAAGTACATCAAGTCAACCATACTCTGAAGCCCTACCTTCAAAGTATCTTCACCACCTTCGGAAGTCCATCCTTCGTCCAAGGCCTCCGCATGAAGCACTTCCATAAGCACTCTGTATTGTCTTCGCCCAGAGCACACTCCCGAAGAGCCTTACCCGGACCATGCCTTCAATGCCCCTCGACTTTTGAGACCTTCATCAGGTGTCCTTCCAAGTGTCTCCGTCTGGAGCACACTTGGGAACCTTTTCTCATTCCTAAGGACTTCGTCCACCATCCTTCGAAGTTACTCCTTCGGAGTCACCCTTCGAAGTGTCTCGCCTCCGAGGACTTTGCCTCAGGGTACCTGTAGCCGGAGCCACCCTCCGCACTTTCTGCCTTCGTCTGGTGCATCTTGACCCAAGGACTGACCTCGACCCTACATAGTCTCCATTACTGAGCTCCCCGCTCGCCTGGCATCAAATTCCCCGCTTGACCTTGGTTCACCTGATGCGAGCCGTCCCTTCGCCTCCAAAGTCACCTCCACACCATCGACATAGACAAGTGTATCCGATACTCTAGAGACCTCTCCGGTAAACAACCTCTGGTACACACTCCAGTGTACCGCCCAAAGTACTGAGTCCTTCGATACAAACTTCTCATCATATTCTGTCAGACCCCTCAGACAGACATACTCTGTTGTAACAGTTGCAGCTAGCAAATAATGAATCCTTCGGTAAAACACCTCTGAACCCCTTTAGAGGGACCCCTTCATTCAGAAAGTAAAACTTGTCAATCACTCATCACAAACTTGAAACCAAGCCACATCTCAACTTGGTTTCTCAATCTCCCTCTTGATGAGTGCATTGACAACCAATTTCACCAAATTTCAAGATAAAGACAAGATGAAAACTTTTCAGCCCACAAGTGACCTTAAAAACTCAAACAAGAGCCAAAACATGTCACCTGATAAAATAATCTCTTCCCCCTTGACTCATGAAAAGCCATTTTGCAAAAACTCCCCCTTCGGCAAAGCATGAAAGCACACTTCTTCCACTGAGATAATCAACAAGTTCTCCCCCTCTGGCATAAAAATTTTCTCCCCCTTTAAACTTCATCACTTATTCTCCCCCTTTGGTAGGCAACAAGGCATTCTCTCCCCCTTTGGAAATGCAAGAATCAAGGAGCAATAAAAGATGTAAGGCTTTGAAATGATGAAAAGTGTGAAGACCTATAGTGCAACAATATGCCAAATCAGAATGTCAAGCTCAGATGCTCAGCTCAAGTTAACATATTCCAAATTCATATGGAGGCATGAACTTTTCAGATTGTTGAAAATAAAAGCGTCACCACTTAGACTAGTCATCTAGACAAGTGAAAGCAATAACTGCCAAAGCTAATCAATTTCTACACAGGAAAGCAAGTCTAATTTTATGGAGCATTTAGCAAACTTGGTAAGCAAAGGATTCAGACTTGCAATTCTTTTTATATTGTCAGGGTCATTTGCTTGTCCACCTTATACTTTCCAACCAAGTCAAGCTTAGGTCAAGAAAGACCATCAGAATCTTAAGGTAGTGATTTTGGCAAACACTAAGTTATCCCAGTTCATACCAAAGGCCATGGTAAGCAGTCTATAATAAATAGTGTGACAAACAAACCCGCCTAGATCTTTTCATTTTTTGCACATAAATCATGGATATTGATTTTTGTTGAGTACCAATTGTTGGATAATTCCATGAAAAGCATTATTATTATCAAGTAGCATTTTTGCATAAAAGTAAAGGATTCTAGCTACCAGGAAGATAAATGTAGTTAAAGCAATTCTGTATAACACATGCTAGACACAAGACTAAGCAGTGATCAAGTTTAGAATTTTTAAATTAGAATCATGCTCATATTGAAAGTAGATATATTAATCAGAGTTGAATGCACCATGATAATTTCAATTATGCAAAGGCATATAAAAGCAACTAAATGCATCAACACATAATCATAAAAGAAGCCAATGCAAAACAATTAAAGCATGCTCCCCCTCACAAAATGTCGTAAGGATGACAAATACCAAGTTTCGCACGCAAATAAGAAAATCGAGACGCATCAAGGGGTTTGGTAAAAAGTCGGCAAGCTGGTTGAGGAGCCATGCTGAATAGCATGGGCCTCATGGCTCCAGATGTGATGAGTCATTGTCAACGATAGTCAAAGGGGACAAAAGAAGAAGAGATATGCTGTTTCATGGGCCGCGTGTGACTCAGGTACACGGGCAGCGAGCGACTGTTGGGCAGAGGAGGCTGTGAAGTCGGGCTGGCCCAATCCAGGTACATGGGCCAGAAGCAGTAGAAGATCCACTGGGTTGTTGACCAGGGTAGACTCAGGTACACGGGCGGTGAGCGACTGCCGGGCTGAGAGAGCTGCGGAGTCGGGCCGACTCAATCCGGGTACCTAGTGCAAAGTCGGTGGAGGCTTTGTCAGTTTCGACGCAAAACTGACAACCGTTGATTCTGTATCGGACTGTCCAGAAGAGAAGCCGTAGTCGCTACGAAAGCTTAGCTTCCGGATAAGTCATTTGTATCTCTAGGCACACAGTCAGTCAGTCATGTCTGTAAAATACCTAAGGGCAGTAGAGTCTTTCCTTTATTTTAGCGTCTGTAAAAACCCTAAGGGGCTGGTGGAATATTCTAGGCCATTGGGCAGCCTATAAATAGGGCCCCAATCCCTAGGGTGGACTACCCCTTCCAGAATTCACTTTTTAATCTATTGGGTCATTTTGTCTCCTGCATTCTCTCTCCTGTTGTGCGCCGCCAGGCTCTTGTTCCCTGCGATTTAATTCTTGCATTCCATTTGTTCTTCTTGAATCTGTGAGATTCTCTTCCCTCCTCTTGTCATTCGGTTTGCAGTGTTTTTATGGTCTTTATTGATGCGCAGCAACTTCTATTCCTGAGAACTGAGTCTCTGTTGCTTCGGTTCTTCACTGAGTAGTACTAGTTCTTGCTGTTTGCAAGTAGTACTGCTTCTCTGTAGCAACAGTACACTAGTACTCTAGGCTTGCTTTTTCCTGCATAGCTTTTTGATCGAGTTGGCAGGGCCAAGTCCCTTTTCTTGTGTGAAGTCCAACTCTGTGAAGCAGACTTCGAATCTGCAGGCTTTGAATCAGCAGACTTCGAATCTGCAAGCTTCGAATCTGCAGGCTTCGAATCAGCAGACTTCGAATCAGCAGACTTCGAATCTGCAAGCTTCGAATCTGCATACTTTGAATCTGCATACTTCGAATCTGCAGGCTTCGAATCTGCATACTTCGAATCTGCATACTTCGAATCTGCAGGCTTCGAATCTGCAACCTTCGAATCTGCAACCTTCAAATCCACAGACTTCGAATCAGCAGACATCGAAATCAGCAGACTTCGAATCTGCAACCTCTGAATCTGCAACCTTCGAATCTGCAACCTCCGAATCTGCAACCTTTGAATCTGCAACCTCCGAATCTGCAACCTTCGAATCTGCACCCTCCGAATCTACAACCTCTGAATCAGCAGACTTTGAATCTGCATACTTAGTCAATCTGTTCTCGCTTTGCTGTTTAGTTTTTTTTTAAATACATTGGGTTTTGGGAGCAGGCCATTGATTCGAAAGAATTTTTTTAGGCGCCCATTCACCCCCCCCTCTGGTCACTACTTTCGGTCCTACATGTGGTATCAGAGCTTGGTTAGGGTTTTTCCATACCTTAACCGGTTCTAAACCCCGGTAGTGACCATGACGTCTCCTGGCAAGGTCCCGTCCTTGGAAGCCTATGGCTATAACTATTGGAAGACTCGCATGTGAGCCTATCTCATGAGCCAGGGTTCGGACATTTGGGACATTTGCGTTCACACCACGTTTGTCATATTGCCAGTCACTGAGCAGGGTACTGCTGGTATCATTGCTCAGCATCTGAGCAACAGTAAGGCTGTGAACATTCTGTTTTCTGGTTTAGGTCCCACTGAGTTTGAGCGTGTGAGTCATCTCTCCACTGCGAGAGAGATCTGGGCTACCCTCAAGGCACACCATGAGGGAACAGCCAGGTCAAGGCTCGGCTCTATCAGACCTACCGGCGTGAGTACGAGAACTTCACACAGAAGCCGGGTGAATCTGTTGAAGCCTTGTTTGGTCATTTTCAATCGATCATTAACAAGCTTCGGGACAACAAGGCAGTTAGTCTCAGATCACGAGCGGGCGCTCAAGGTTCTCCATACCTTGGACCCAAAGATCTGGGAGATCAAGGTATCCTCTATCGTTGAGAGCACTTCTTACGATACCTTGACCATTTCTGAGTTATTTAGCAAGCTGAAGGCCACTGAGGTAGATATCCAGCTGAGATCAAATCTCACTAATTCTGGATCAAAATCTCTGGCCCCTTGCTACACCTTCTGTTGATCCCTCTGCTGTGAGCTGTGCTGGGTTCTCCTTGATGTCTATCACTGAGGACCAGCTTGAGTTGTTGGGAGATGATGATTTGTGTCTTTTTAACAACAGGTGCGTCGTGTCTATGATAAGAGAATGTTCAAAAGACACGGCACAAAATCCGGATGCTTTGAGTGTGGTGATCCAGGACACTTCATCGCCGACTGCCCCAAGCGCAATGGACACAAGAAGGGCACCGGTGGCAGCTTCCATGACTCCGGCAAGCACGAGAGCTCATCCTTCAACAAGGGCAAGCCGAAGACCCGATTCTTCAAGAAGGCCCTGAAGGACTACCGGCGAGAGAACAAGAAGCGCGACAAGGCCTTCTTCGCCGAGATGGAGAAGAGCTACTCCAAGCGGTCCACGTCTTCTTCCTCTTCATCGAGCTCAAGCAATGAGGAGATCGCCATCAGGAAGGGGAAGGACAAGGATGATCCGGCGGGCCTCTGCTTCATGGCCTTCGGAGACAAGCCGAAGAGCCACTCACACCAGCGCCGAAGATCCCGCAAGAGCTTCTGTTCAATGGCTCTTGGGGACAGGGAAGAAAAGAGCTCCTCTGACGACTCCGACGACGACGACAACAAGGTATCATCTTACGAGCATGAAATCGTTAATTTACTTGAGAGCAATCGTCAGGAGTTGAAATATCGGGGAAAAACTGCTTAGGGGGGCTAAGAGAGGATAGATGAGTTAGAGAGTGAGCTTGTCGTGGCCAACGGCAGAATTGAGAGTCTATCTTCTTCTCCTTGCTTGGGTGATAGCAGTGAGTGCCCGAAGTGTGAGGTGCTTTTGTGTGACCTGTCGACTTTGAAGTCCAGGTACACAGAAAGGGTTGATGAGAGGGACGCTTTGGCCACTGAGCTTGAAAGCGCTCAGCTGGAGCTGAAAGATGCTCAAGCCTCTGTCGTCGCACCCTGTGTTCATTGCCCATCTCATCTAGCTGCCTTAGCTGAGCTGAAATCCAAGGGCGATGAGCATTTGGGTGATTGGAGAGGTTGAGAGTTGAGCTTGCCCAGACTAAGCTAGAGCTTGAGACACTGTCAGTTCCACCACTGTCTGTGAGAACTGTCTGTCTCTTAGAATGGAGTTGATCAAGCTAAAAGCCGAAAAGTCTATCCAAGTAGAGAGTGAGTGTGAGACTGCTTGTCTCAAGTGGAGGTTCTAGATTCCTTGGGAGAGGAGCTAGCAGATTCTCAGAATGAGAACTTTTACCTCCGTTCTATCCTGAGTTGGATCAGTGCCAGAGAGCCACAGCTTGGCATGATGATCCAGCAGTTCAAGAGGCAGGATGGGTTTGGGGTAGGTTACACCTACACCAAGGCTGACTTTGAGAGTGCCATTAGCCGGGCAGTGGAGTGGAGCAAAATGACCCCAGAGCAGAGGTATCCAAGACTCACTCCACTGAGACCTCCCAGGCTTGTCAGCCCAAGGATGGAGTGATTCATGAACCACCCAAAGCTCCACCCAAGAAGCCTATCTGGGTTCCTAAGCCCAAACACCTCCACTCTTCTCTAGACTCTCTTCCTGGACCCTCTCAACCCAAGAAGACCACACCAAACACTACCAAGCCCAAACATCCCAAGCCTCAACCACATCCCAAGAAGCCCACCTATCATTGTGAGTACTGTCAGAGAGACGGGCATCTTGCGGAGTTCTGCTTTAGGAGGAAGCGAGTTGAGAGAGCAGAGAGGGCTCGTGGTGATCAGGAGCAGTTCTACCAGCAGGGTGGTAGACTACGTGTTCCTCGGCGCGGGGAGAGGCTAGAGGCCAGGCCGCGTCGTGTAGGTGGTGGTAGAGGAGACGGCTTTCTTGTCCGTGCTCCAGTTGGTGGTGTCCGTTCCGGCAGAGTTCCAGGCCATGTTGGCTACGGTCCCTGGACCTCGTGCCCGCAGGGTTAGGCAGAACCAAGGACCGCGCTTTGAGCCGCGTTTTGGTCCGAACTTTCATGATGGTTTCCGCTTTCCATCTTTGAGCAGATGGCTCGACACTGGTTTAGCTCTTTTGCTAAACCTGGTGCCGGACCATTGCTCACACTTACAGCCACTGATTGTGCAGGACCGAGGACTGGAGGATGTTTGGATCATGGACTCAAGATGTTCTCGCCACATGACTGGACATCGCAGATGGTTCTCCAGTCTCACTCCCCCGAGCTCCAAAGAATACATCACGTTCGGGAACAGCGGTCAAGGGAAAGTAAGTGTCATAGGCTCAATTCGCATTTCAGATCATTTCTCTTTGAAGAATGTTGCTTTGGTTAAAAATTTGAACTTCAACTTGATTTCTGTTTCGCAATTCTTGAGGATGGTCTGGAAGTGCGTTTTAAGAAGGGAAATTCTTCTGTGGTTGATTCTAGAGGGTCTTTGATTTGCCAGATTTTACCTTTCGGTAAAGTTTTTCGAATTGACTTCTCTAGTCTTTTGGCCCTTCTCGCTGTTTGATTTGCTGGATCTTCTTCTGAGCTCTGGAAGTGGCATAGGAGGTTAGGTCACTTGAGTTTTGATCTGCTAGTCAGGTTAAGCTCTATGGACCTCATCCGAGGATTGCCCAAGTTAAGATGGAGAAGGATCTAGTTTGTCATCCCTGTCGTCATGGGAAAATGGTTGCCGCTTCTCACTCACCTGTGACTCAGGTGATGACTTCGTATCCGGGCGAGCTTTACATTTGGACACTGTAGGTCCTGCTCGGGTACGCTCAGTCGGTGGGAAGTGGTATGCACTTGTGATTGTTGACGACTTTTCTCGATTCTCGTGGGTTTTCTTTTTGGAGTCTAAGGATGAAATGTTTTAGTTTGTTCATGACCTGATTTTGAAGCTGAAGAATGAGAACAATGGTCGATATGCGAGCAATTCGCTCCGACAACGGCTCCTGAGTTCAAGAACTCTCAGTTCATCAGCTTCTGTAGTGATCAGGGTCTGGACCATCAGTTTTCTTCTCCTTACACTCCCCCACAAAACGGCGTTGTGGAACGAAAGAACCGCACGCTAGTCGAGATGGCCAGGACGATGCTCGATGAGCATAGGACTCCTAGGCATTTTTGGGCTGAATCCATGAACACTGCTTGCTATCTGGCCAACCCGCATCTTTCTTAGAGCTTTACCTTGGTAAGACATCATATGAATTGCGGTTTGGCAGACAGCCCAAGGTGAGCCACTTGCGAGCGTTTGGCTGCAAGTGCTTTGTGCTCAAGAAGGGAGGGCATTTGGACAAGTTTGAGTCTCGTTGCTGGGACGGTGTTTTTCTTGGCTACACTTTGCATTCTCGAGGCTTCCGTGTTTGGAACCTCGAATCCCAGCTGCTTGTCGAGACTTGTGAGGTTTCATTTGATGAGTCCTTGCCTAATTGACTCCTTCTTTTGAGCCTTCTGATGGTGAGCTCGGAGAGTCCATCTTCGAGGAAGATGAGGATACTCCAGCCGCTAATGAGGGTGGGCCTTCTGCCACCCCCTGCAGAGCCCACGACCTTCTGAGACTTCGACTGAGGACGAGGGCGGACCTCTGATCACTTCTTCCACTTCGATCGAGCCCTCTCAGTCAAGTCCAGAGGTGCCAGCTGCTGACTCCGGTGAGGTGACTTCTGATCACGCAAGACCCGGCAGTTCACGTGATCACCCCTCAAGCTCATC